>JAWNNU010002004.1:0-449660 GCA_035044585.1 Scaptomyza polygonia | reverse complement strand
TGTAATGGCTGGTCCGTTTGCGCCCCAAGCCTCTTCCACCTTCGTTTATTTTTTTCGCCAGTGGGTGCCTTCTTCAAACTTCAAAACCGTTCCTTGCTCATTTTCTGTTGAGAGAAACGTAATTGTTGGTTATTACGAAATTACTATTGAAATTCTGGGTGTATGTTTTGAAAAGTTTTGGAATAGTATATGAGGTTTGCTGTTTTTTTTTTTTTTTTGGAGTTTACTCCTTAAGAATCGATTTGCATATAAGTTGCCTGATATGAAAACAAGAAAGAAGGCTCTAGTCGGGATAGCCCGTCCAGAAGATACCCTGAACCCAGTTGCAGTCCTTGCATCCTAAAAGTATGCTTCAAATAATTATCACTTTAAAAAAAACTCATAACTGACTTAACTTTACGATATCTCTGGTGTTTCTTAACCGATTTGGACGAAATTTTGAGAAAAGTTCTATCGTTACCCATTACACCAACCCCCATTTTTATATTTTCCAAATTCGATAGTTTTTGTTATCGATTCCATGTGTATATCGAAAACCAGAGTAGTTATCGATAATTTGAAGCAAACTTGTTCTGCTCATGGTATAGGAGAACTGATATTCAAAATCTGAAGTCTCTAGCTCTTGTAGTCTCTGAGATCTACGCGTTCATACAGACGGACAGACGGATAGACAGACAGACGGACAGACGGACGGACAGACGGACATGGCCATATCGACTCGGCTATTGATACTGATCAAGAATATATATACTTTATGGGGTCGGAGATGCTTCCTTCTGCCTGTTACATACTTTTGCACAAAACCATTATACCCTGATTTACCCATTTTATGGGTTCAGGGTATAAAAATATGAGGAGTGAAATCAACTGAACAAATTTCGTTACGTTTTTGTGAAGTCTAGTGCATGACGAATGTTGGATACCCTTATAAAATATTAGTGCTATTTTGGGTATGTTGTTCAACAATGTATTTGCAAATAATGGCATATTTTCATTAGCGTAAGTTGTCGCTTAGTTAACAATTGAGAAATTGCTTCAATAAAAAATAGTTGATTGAACTACATATCCACAGTAGTACTTATATTTTGAAAGTGTATCCAACGTTCGCTAGTTCATTCTCTTACTACTTAAAAATCCCGTTATAATTCTTTGCAAGCATGTGTGGACGATGAATGGTAAATTCTCAAATAATTTCTCAGAGCTATTGTGGATATCTTGTTCAACAATATGTTAGCAAATAATTGCATATTTTCTTAGAATAAGTTGGCGTTAAGTTAACAATTGAAAAATAGCTTCAATTATAAATAGTTGATTGAACTTCGTTGCCACAGTTGCACTTATATTTTGTTAGTGTGTCCAAAATTGGCTAGTTCATTCTCTCATTATTCAAGAATCCCGTTATAATTCGTTGCAAGCATGTGATGGTATGCGTGTATTCGAACAAAACGAAAACAGAATTCCAAAGGTTTTGTCATTGTGGAAGTGGCCAAGTAGCACAATTTCATTTCAAGTACAAAAACATAAGATTTTGTCTTCCAAGGCAGTCAAATTTCAGTTTTGCTATTGCTGCTCATTCATACTCTTCCCAATATTTACTCTATGAAACTTTCCAACAATCCTTGCCATACAGTTACGCAACGTTGCGAACAAATTTCGAAAGTGTATTCAGTAGTGCATTGGTACATATGTAAATGGAAAAATTTCAAAAATAACAAAAACCTCGGCAAGCAGGCCCAGCAAGAAATATATGTATCAATCGCACTTCCATACAATATGTACCAACAACTTTTTACCGTTCTTGCTGTCCGCTGACCCGCCGCCTCTCCTTTAATCGACGGGCCGCTGAACGCAAAGGGAAACTGAACAAAACAACAACGCGCTGGCTTGTCGTTGCTGAGACGCACAAGCTGCACAAATAAATTTGGGAGACATATGTGCAGCGAGATGTACTTTGCCTAACGGTAATCACATTATTGTCGTCTCAGTATACATTTCTGTTAATCAAAAGGTTGATGATGTAATCAGTTTCATTCATGAGAAATTGTTAGCTTATACAGAAGGTGGATCAAATCTACTAAAAAAACAGTATCATGTACTTGCGCTAATACTAAGCGGCGATTTTAATATCAACTTTAATAATGATGATGGATTGAGATTAATACAGTTTTTAAAATCTGAACTCAATTTAGATACTATTTCCGAAAGAACATTTGGGACAACGAGGTATGGTACAACCATTGATGCCGTATTTTCAAGATTTTTAACCCACATATCTACCAACGTTCATGTGTCGTATTTTAGTGACCATAAGCCTCTTGTCACAGTAATTAATAATAACGACGACGCTATTGATGAAAGTAATTTTTAAAATAGTAATATAAGCTTAGATGATAATTATAAAATAATAATCTGTCAACATAAACTTTTGTTATTTGATATATGTTAGATGTATAAAATAAATGCAAATAGAATAAAAATATATACACCATTTTAGTATTTTTATTGATTCGTTTATTAACGATTTAATATCGTATTAATCTTTTTATCTTTTTCTTAGACTAGTAAGCTTTTTGTGCCTATTTAAGCAGTCAATCTGAAGGAGTAAACTCCAGTCGTGTTGTTTCTCTGGTTACGCTTCTTCCTGACTCGTTTCGGCCTCTTCTCCCTCTTGCTGGAAAGGTTTTAGCTGTGCTACGCTTGCGACTCGGCTTTTCCGTTCCCCGTCTCTTGCCAAACGCACTACATTTGGTGAGACAAACTTCTTCACCTGATATGGTCCCTCGTACTTCGGTGCTAACTTAGCTGCGAATCCGTCGCTGGCTTTCGAGAGTTGGTGCGTCCTTAACAAGACCAGTTCGTTGATCGTCGGTCTCCATTCCCTTCGTCTCAGGTCGTAATTTCTACATTTGTCCTTTGAAGCTCGCTGCTGGTTGCTCCGCGCTGTGTCGAAAAATCTCCTTTAGCCTGTTTGCCTTTTTTTCTGGCGTTTGCGGTGTGCTTCCTGTACCTGGCGTTTTCTTCTCGTACAACGTTGCGGGCAAACGAGGTTCCCTTCCCTGCATCAAAAATGCTGGGGAAAATCCTGTTGAATCTGCGATGCTCGAGTTGACGGCTAACGATATTTCGGGTATCAACTGGTCCCAAGAACTTTGATTTCCGGAGATATACTGTGCGATCATCGTTTTTACCGTCCTGTTGGTTCTCTCTGTTGGGTACTCCTGAGAGCAGTATGGGGCGGTGTGTTCCATCTCTACGCCCAGGGAATTCAAATACGCTTTAAAAATCCGACTTGTGAACTGCACTCCGTTGTCGCAAACGAACCTCTTTGGCACTCCGCACCGGCATAAAATACGTTCTCGAAAAGCCTTTTGCAACGTGGCCGCTGTTGCTCGTCTCATGGGAACCAATTCTACCCACTTTGTAAAAGCGTCATGAAACACCAACAACATTGTGTTACCTTGTTTTGATCGTGGTAGAGGTTCTACGAAGTCCGCGCAGAGTATCGCCATTGGCTCCGCCACCTGGCGGGTTAGCATGTGTCCGGCCGGCTTCTTTTGTTCGGTCTTGAACAATTGGCATTTTTCGCAACGTTTGACATACCAGGCTGCATCTGTGAACATTCCAGGCCAGTAGTACCGTTGGGACAGCCTCATGATCGTCTTGCGAACTCCTTGATGCCCAGCCGTCGGCGCGTCGTGGCATTCCAGTAGTACTCTCTTCCTTTGTTCCGCGCTTACATAGAGTTTCCCAGTGACCCAGGTGTCGATATAGCTGTCCGTTTTCTTCCACGTAGTCTGTATACTTCGATGGTTCCTTGGCTACCTTCTCCAGCATCTTTTGAATCCACCCTCCGGGGAACTGTTGAACAACGGCTTGCTGGAGCTGCTCCAACGGGTCTCGTGACAAAGCGCCTGCCACCACGTTGAGCTTGCCTTTCCTGTATTTGACGTCAAACTGGTATTGCTGTAGCTCCAAAGCCCAGCGCACTATCCTTCCTGTGGGGCTCTCAATTGAATCAAACCATTTTAATGCCATGTGGTCTATGACCACCTCAAATCGGTATCCTTCCAGGTAGCATTTGAGATTTCTGATCGCTCACACGATCGCCAAGCATTCCTTTTCTGTAGCCGAATAGTTCGACTCGGCCTTTGACAGTTTCCGGCTGGCGTACGCTATGACCTGCTCCTGTTGATCAATGGTTTGCGTCAGGACCGCTCCGAGGCCGTAGTCGCTCGCGTCCGTCTGCAGCGTGAACTTTTCTCCAAACTCCGGACATGCTAGGATAGGCGCGGACGTTAGACACTTCTTGCTTGTTGCTCCTCCTTCCACGACCACTTCCGGGACTTCTTCAACAGCTCTGTCATCGGTTGTACCACTGTTGTGAAATTGGGCACGAATCGGCGGTACCACGACGCCATCCCTAGGCATCGTCTAAGGTCTTTCAGGTTTGTGGGTGCCTTAAGATTTTCCATGGCTTCTACCTTTGAGCGGTCCGTCTGGATTCCTTTCTCGCTCACCAGATGCCCTAGGTATACCTGCTTCTTCTGGAAAAGCGAACATTTTTTTTTATTAAGTTTGAAGTTGGCCTCTCTCAGCCGTGAGAATACTTCTCTCAGGTCTGCTATGTGCTGCTCTTTTGTTGCGCTGATTACTATTATGTCGTCTAAGTAGGCGAACGCATGTGGCTCCATCTCCGGGCCTATCACCGTGTCTAATGCTCTCTGAAAGGTCGCACCGGCCGAATGCAAACCGAATGGCATGACTCGCCATTGAAACAGTCCTCGACCCGGCACTGTGAATGCAGTGTACTCCCTGCTGCTTGCTGCCATTGGGATTTGCCAGTATCCGTGCTTCAAGTCTAGCGTCGAGATGTAACGTGCGTGCCTCAACTTTTCCAGTATATGATTTATCCAGGGTACGGGGTATGCATCCGGTATAGAGTGCGCGTTGAGCTGTCTATAGTCCACGCACATCCTCCACTTGTTTGTCTTCTTGCGGACGAGCACTATGGGAGTGCTGTGTGGGCTGCGTGACGGCTCGATTGCCCCCACCTCTATCAATTCGTTTACCTGCTGGTCGATCACGCGTTGCATCGCCGGATTTTTGGTGTAGTACCTCTGCTTGATCGGCTTGTCATCCCTCATGATGATCCGATGCTCGGCTACGTTGGATACGCCCTTCAATCCCTCGAAGAGTTGCAACTCTGTCCTTAAAAACTCCTGTGTGGCCGGTTCCAAGTCCGCTGGCCATACTGACTCCTTGCGGCGCCTCGGCTCCTGCACTTTCCACCTGGCCTAGCGATGGCTCCTTGACGACTGGAACTGCGTCTCGGCCGGCCCCTTGCTTGGCTAGCCTGGTATCCTTGCTGCGATGCGTCCCCAGGACAGTCTCTCGCTTCTTGACTCCGGTGCCGCTTCTCTCTTGCCCCTTCTCCTTCTCCCCCTCTGGCCTTGACTCGGCTCTTTCGATCGCCTCGGCTGGCGCATGGGCGCACTTCAGAATTAGCATCGCCTCACTGCACTGCATAGTCGTCCCCATCTTGCATAGAAAATCCATCCCCAAGATAAGACTGTCTAACATGGATGGCATCGGCACTGCTTTGCTGATCAACTTGACCTTGACTCTCAACAATTTACTAATTGCTACCCTCGATCCATCTGCTAAGTGAGTATTCGCGATCGCTGCGAATACTTCGCCCTTTGCCTTTATTTCCTCAAAAAAACTTTGGCTCACGAAACTTCGTGACGCCCCTGTGTCAACCGTCGCCTTCGCCACTCGGTCAACGACCTTCACCATGGCGACTATGTGACTGTTCTTGACTCTGAGAGGACATTCTAATTCCGGGACTGACTCGCGCCGGCGCCCATCCGATCCCGATCCGGATGACGCGGCTGCCCGTTTCCCGCTCTCCTACCGCAACATGCGAAATCGCTCACGCCTTGAGCACCACACTGTCTACAGAATAACACTTTAGGATTTGGGCACTCTCTGGCAAAGTGTCCCCCTTGTGAGCACTTATAGCACACGCGACTCACGACAGCCGACCTAACCTGTTCATGCCCCATCATGTTGTTCGAAATTTCATCGCGCCTGATGGCGGGATGACTACCAGTCTCATTTCGCGCTAACGGTACCTGTGCGGGCGGACTCCTAAACGGATTTGGCGGCTTGGCGGGTGTGTCCATGCCACCGGACCTACCCTGATACCCAAGAACCCTTGCCTGGTTGTACCCCGTCTCCCCTTGGACCTGACCCGGGATGTTTTCAAACTCCGAGGCTATCTGTGTTAGCTGAGGCAAGTCTACAAAATCACTCCGTCGAATATATAGGCGGTACTCCCGAGAAAGATTCTCATATACTCTTTTCAGCTCCTGCTCAGGAGTATAGCTGGCGTGCCGCATTAGCCTCTTCAGATTGACTAAGTATTCTTTAAACCCTTCCCCTACGCGTTGTCGGCGGGCCCTGATTTCGACCTCTAGCCTGTCAAAGTATTGGGGAGGCAGAAAGAATCCTAAAAATTCCCTTCTGAACGTTCCCCACGTCACGTCCCTTAATCCGCTCGTTGAGAACCAACTACCTGCCATGCCTGTCAAAGCCTCGCTCATCGCTCTCGGTATGCGATTCAGATCGATATCGTACGTTTGGGCGCGTTCTTCCAATGCTTCTATGAACGCAAGTGGGTCAGAATAACCGTCAAACTTAACACCCCATTTCCTAACCTGATCAGGGACGACCTTGTAATGCCGGTGACTGTTAGCGAGCTCGTACATTTGCGTGTAATCCGCCTGTCCCTCCTGGGTATTAGTCATGGGCGGTCCTACGGGAGGCACTACATGTACATTCGGGGTCAATCCAGCTATGTATCCGCCAACAGCCGGTGCAAACTGCACGTGGCTGGGTAGTGGTGGCAATTCTCCGAGTGACCCTGATGACGCCAACAAATCGGATTCCGATTTGTGTCTTGGGCGCATCCCCTCACCGATGACATTGGGCGGGACGGGTGACCCTCGGCTCTTGGCGAACTTCCGCTCCCATTCGCCCAACCGGTTCCAGGTTGACGAGCTATGGCCCCCCAATTTTATTATATCATATACCCGTTTCCGCAACTCTTCTACCTTGCCGGCGCTTTCTATGCTAAGCTCCAGAGCGATTCGAGCGATTCCAGATCCTCCTTCCGGCAGTAGTACACCCATCCCAGACCCACGACTGGGTTGTCGCATCCTTTTTGTTCTAAACTCAGGTTGTGCTCCATGGTCGCTGTTCGTGATTTTTATACTCGATACCGAAGGTAAAGAGTATATTGGTTTTGTGCAATGTCCGTCATGGTGTCTGTCCGTCCGTCCGTCTGTCCGTCTGTATGTTCGCAACTTTTTTCCACACCCTTCAAGTTAGAGACTTCAAACTTTGCAAACCCCTTTATCTATGGCATAGTAAATTAAAGTGTCAAGATTGGAGTTCTACGATAACTAGGGGGCTGGCAAATCGATAAACTCGATAACGCAAAATCGATAGATCCAGCTATTTCGCAAGCCCTTACAGCTAGAACTACCAAATTTGGGGAAAAAATAGCTATTAACAATCCCCAAAAAACTGAATCAAAAATTTTGGAGGCACGCCCACCCATTCCGCCCTACCCCCCCCGGAGTTTAACACTAATAATGCCTATATCTTCTACAGTTTTTGAGCTAGATCCACCAAATTTGGTGCCAAGATAGGTGTTGACGATTTCCAACCAAATTCATAAAAACTTTGGATGCCACGCCCATCTATACTGCCCTATCCGCCCTCAACCACCCCAACGCTTCGCTAAAAACGGTAGTGCGTGTATCTTCCATAGTGTTTGAGCTAGAGTCACAAAATTTGGTAGGTAGATAACTGGTAACGATCCCCCAAAAACTGCATCAAAGTTTTGGAGCCCCACCCACCCATTCCGCCCCCAGCACCCCCGCAGTTTAAAAACAGAAATGCTTATATCTTTTACAGTTTTTGAGTTAGAGCCACCAAATTTTGTGCCAAAATAGGTTATTATAACCCCCAAAAAAATTCATAAAAATTTTGGATTCCACGCCAATCCATACTGCCCAAGCTGCCCCAAACCGCCCCAATGCTTCACTAAAAACGGGAATGCGTGTATTTTCCAAAGCGTTAAGGCTAGAGTCACCAAATTTGGTAGGAAAATAGCTATTAACGATCGTCAAAAAACTGCATCAAAGTTTTGGAGCCACGCCCCCCCGTTCCCCAGTCCCCTGCATTTTGAAATCAAAAACGCCTATATTTTCCACATTTTTTGAGCTAAAGACGCCAAATTTGATGCCAAGATTGGTGATGAAGAAACCCAAAAATTTTGGATGGAGGCCCCACCCATACCGCCCCCAGCCCCCCCTTCACCATATTCTACTAACTTTGAGCTAGAGTCACCAAATTTGGTATGAAGATAGCAATTAACATCATAAATAAACGGGAATGCGTGTATTTTCCAAAGCGTTAAGGCTAGAGTCACCAAATTTGGTAGGAAAATAGCTATTAACGATCGTCAAAAAACTGCATCAAAGTTTTGGAGCCACGCCCCCCCGTTCCCCAGCCCCCTGCATTTTGAAATCAAAAACGCCTATATTTTCCACATTTTTTGAGCTAAAGACGCCAAATTTGATGCCAAGATTGGTGATGAAGAAACCCAAAAATTTTGGATGGCGGCCCAACCCATACCGCCCCCAGCCCCCCCTTCACCATATTCTACTAACTTTGAGCTAGAGTCACCAAATTTGGTATGAAGATAGCAATTTACATCATAAATAGATCTACAGCAAAACTTTGGACGCCACGCCCCCCATACCAGCCCCCAGCCCCCCTTCCACCATATTCTACTAACTTTGAGCTAGAGTCTCCAAATTCGGTTTGAGGATAGCTATTGACATGATACATAGATCTGTAGCAAAAATTTTGATGCCACGCCCCCATACCGCCCCAGCCCCTACCTTTAACAAACTTTGAGCTAGAGTCACCAAATTTGGAAGGAAGATAGCTTTTTGGCATCCCCATCTGCACCAGACAATCGCTGAGGCAGCGTACACCCCTGCCGTATCCACACACCATTGCAATCAGCTCTCTTTTAATCTGTTTTACTACTGGTATCGAGTATACCGCAGTCGGGTGCGTCCGACTGCAACGTTTCTACTTGTTTTAAATGGAGTTAAGCTTAACAACTAATAATGCATTAAGATTTTCTGCAGATATTAAGCTTCGTCTTTCACTTAAAATAAAATGAAGGCCAGAAAATGCTCGCTCTACAGATATGTACCTGAGTTGCCGGTGTTGCTAGAGCAACCTGCGCGAGTGCACTCAAATGTGGCAACTTAAGTCTGAGATCATTAAAAAACTCAAAAATATTGGCGTTTAATGGTAAACTACCATATATTGCGTCAAATGCTCCGCACACACTGAATTAATATGTATACTGTAAACAAAAAGAACGCAACAATCGCGTGTTTACCCATACATACTCAAAAGACAATTTGCTTCATTTAACTCAAGCAAACGATCAGTGTTTGACTTGAGCGAAACGAAAATAGAAATAACTGTCTTGCTCAGAGCGCGAGCGAGCTAAGCCAGACGCCACAAAATCAGTTTCTGTCTTTTTATTGTGTTAGTGAAAGACACTTATTTGCAGACAACGAAAAAGTGTCAACAGTTATTTGCGAGCTATGGTTATTAGTGTAGTTTAATTGATCATTATTTTTAGCATACTTTTAGGGCGCAAGGACTGCAACTGGGTTCAGGGTATCTTAAAGTCGGGCCTTCTTACTTGTTTTCTTATCTCTTTTAAATTTTATTCATTATTTAAATTATTTATTTCCTCTAATTTCTTTTAACTGATCTATAATTTCGCTTTTCTGTAGCGTTCTGAATAACAATTTGCTAGGTACCTGTTTTATACTACGATGTAAAGTATTGTTCAATGTACACTAGTCGGCATAATTATTTTGACGAAATCAAAATCATGCATTTCTGGCTATAACTTTTTATTGGCTTCATAGAACGTAACCATTTTTTTTTTCAATTTACATTTCGATCACACAAACTTAAAATTAATCACGTTAGAATTATCTCATGAAAATTTAAAAAGATGTGAATTAACGTAAATTTTAAAAATTTTAAAAAAAATTTCGTCAAAATATTTATGCCGACTAGTGTATATTCTTTTTTCTCAATAACATTGTCCAGTGTATTCCTTTTTCTGTTTCTGTTAGTTTGGCTATCATTAGAACTATATTTCTGTTAACGCGTTCTACCTGACCATTAGACTGTGTACATCCAGTTGCTATCTTGATGTGCTTTATGTTTAACTCCATTAAAAATTGCTCAAAATCCTTAGAAGTGAAACAACTGCCTCTGTCTGACACAATACATTTCGGCCTCCAGTATGCCCTAAAGTAGTCCTGTAAAGACTTTATGACTTCTTTCGTATTTGTTGTCTTGGTTACATATAATCTAACAAATTTAGTGAATCTGTAAATTACCAAAAATATATGTTTGTTTGCTCTTCCAGTGGCTAAAGGCCCGTAATGATCAATATGGATCAATTCAAAAGGCTTATCGTCTTTTGGAATACTATGTAAAAATCCTTCTGAGTTTCCGGATTGGGGTGAAAATGCCACACATTTTCAACAGTTTTCGATATGATTGTGGCATTTAACTTTGGGATTTGGTATATAATAACTCTTTGAAATTATATCCATCATCTTGTCTTTTCCTACATGTGCCATTTCATTGTGATATTTGTGCAAGATATGAATTTCAATGTTTTCGGGCACGTAAAAAAGTAATCGTCCGTCATTTGTTTTCCTGTAAACTACCCAATTTCTCATTTTAAAGGTGTTCCCGCATTTTTTTTCTAACATATTCTTAATTTTCTGAAATTTCCTTTGCTTGGCAGATAATAAGATTGTCTTCAAAGCTATTTGACTTTGCGTTTATATACGAGGACAAATCTATTGTATTTCCAGATTTTTTAAATGTTTTATAGGATCTTATTTTCACGTTTTTTAATTTTGATAGTTCCCTCGTAAACCACGGTCGTTTATTTTTACTTGAAGGAACAGTGAGGGGAACACAGTGCTAGCAGATTTTTAAAATTTTCTTTAAAAAGCATGGAAAATAGTGATTTCGTAGCATTAGCGGCTTTCATTCTTCTAAGGAGAAGGAGAAGAGCTAAAGATCTAAAAGGAATCTTGCAAATTGATTATAGATCTCAGGATCAAGAGGCGTATCAAGTTGAAAACACTCCTGATCTTGGGATAGGGACGCCTAGAAGGTTATCCAAAATTTGTTAGAAATAATATTGAGGAATATGTTAACTCAAGCGAATGTTCCGTTCCTTGGCAAAATAATTTGGCTGGTGTTTTAAATTAAAAAAATACATTGAATTATATTTAAACTAAAATTTTATTGTTTTTCTTTTTCTTCTTCATATTTTTTAATTTTGCTGTATATTAAATTTGTAATTTCTATTACCACATCAGTGGCTAAATTTAGCGGAACACGACTTAGTAAATTGTTCCAAAATGAAAATATGTCCCGATTGGCGGGTTTTGGAGCATTCAGAAATTTTTTAATTATTCCTACCAGTTGGTAATCGGTGTGATCCACGTCCTTCGTCTTTGGCTTTATTGCTCTATACTGATAGGCACTAGCTGGGCTCGGTATTGGTATCCACGTCAAATTAAAAATCCAAAGACACTGCTCCCAGTGACGCCAAAGACTTGGCAGCCGGTGACGCTAAAAACTCGGCAGCCGGTGAAGCTAAAGGGGTCTAGCAAGTAGCTGGACTCACACTTTCAGTTAAAACAAGTAGAAACGTTACAGTCGGACGCTCCCGACTGCGGTATACTCACTACCAGTAACAAAACAGATTAAAAGAGACCTAAATGCAAAGGGGTGTGGATACGAAAGGGGTGTACGCTGCCTCAAATACTGTCTGGTGCAGATGAGGATGCCAAAAAGTTATCTTCCTTCCAAATTTGGTGACTCTAGCTCAAAGTTTGTTAAAGGTAGGGGCTGGAGGCGGTATGGGGACGTGGCATCAAAATTTTTGCTGAAGATCTATGTATCATGTCAATAGCTATCATCATACCAAATTTGGTGACTCCAGCTTAAAAATAGTAGAAGATGGTGGAAGGGGGGCTGGGGGATGGTATGGAGGGGCGTGGCGTCCAATGCTTTGCTGCAGATCTATGTATGTATCAATTACTATCCTCGTACCAATTTTGGTGACTTTAGCTCAAAGTTAGCAGAATATGACGGAAGGGGGGCTGGGGGTGGTATGAGTGGGGGCGGCATCCAAATTTTTTGGGATTGTTCAGCACCAATCTTGGCACCAAATTTGGCGGCTCTAGCTCAAAAACTGTGGAAGATATAGGCGTTTTTAGTTTCAAAATGCAAGGGGCTGGATAACGGCTCCAAAACTTTGATGCAGTTTTTTGGGGGTCGTTACCAGTTATCTACATACCAAATTTTGGTGACTCTAGCTTAAACACTATGGAAGATACACGCAATACCGTTTTTAGTGAAGCGTTGGGTCAGTTTGGTGCAGCTTGAGCAGTTTGCATTGGCGAGGCATCCAAAATTTTTATGCAAGTTTTTTGGGGGTCGTAACCACATATCTTGGCACAAAATTTGGTAGCTCTAGCTCAAAAACTGTAAAAGTTATGAGCATTTCTGTTTTCAAACCGCGGGGGGGCGGAATGGGCTCCAAAACTTTGATGCAGTTTTTGCGGGGTCGTTACCAGTTATCTTTCTACTAAATTTAATGACTCTTAACCAAACACTTTGGAAGATACACGCATTCCTTTTTTAGCGAAGCGTTAGGGTGGTTGGGGTGGCTAGGGCAGAATGGATAGGCGTGGCATCCAAAAGTTTTTATGAATTTGGCTGGAGGTCGCCAACATCTATGTTGGCATCAAATTTGGTGGCCTTAGCTCTAAAACTGTGGAAGATATAGGCATTTATGTCTTTACGGAATGGGTGGGCGTTGCTCCGGGTTGTTATAACCTACAAAAAGCAACCTGTCGTAGCTGAGACGCACAAAACGCACAAAAAAAAACAAAACTAATGAGTGTTAGAACTCACGAGCGATGTGCTAACAGCCGTTTGTACCTGTTTGATTGCTATATATTAGCATAAAAAAGAAAAGAATAGTTTATTGAATTTAGTTTTCTTTTCTCCAGTTTCTCTGTCTATTTTTTTTTTATTCTACTTTACTTTATTCCGAGTTTTCGGCAACTGACCTTTACAAATGCATCGCTGAACACACTTTCTTAATTTATGTACATTATTGCACTATTGTACAGCAAGGGCTGTTAGAAAGTGTCATAAAGGCAAAATTGGGAATAGTATGTATGATGAGCAGCAGCAAAAGTATTCTTGCTGTCCGCTGACCCGCCGCCTCTTCTTTAATCGACGGGCCGCTCAACGCAAAGGGAAACTGAACAAAACAACAACGTGCTGGCTTGTCGTAGCTGAGACGCACAAACTGCACAAAGAAAAAATACCCCTTGAACCAATATTCAATAATTGTCAATGAAAACTCTAATATTTGATTTTAATATATATATTGTTTATGCTAGAATATAAACAATAAAAAATGCTAGAATATAAACAAAAATTATTTTTTTTTAAGTTTGATTTTATTTACAATCTGTCTTTTGAAGACAATAAGCAAGTTTGTTTAAAGAACTACATAACATGGGGAAAGGGCATCACAGTTCTCACATATTTGGTTGAATAGACTATTTACAGGAATTATGTAGAATAAAAACAAAAAAAAAAAATAATAAAACTAAAATAAACAAATAAATAATAAAAATAAAAATGATCAGAAATAGGTCACCAATGCGGCTCGGGCCTGAACGGCAAGTCCAGGGGATGGCTCCGTTTTAGCCGCCTTAAATGTTGGCTGTTGTCCAGCAGGTTTAAGGCCAAATGGTTAGGGTCGCGCTCGAGCCTGGAGGAGTATCGTATACCGAATTTGCGGATTTCGCTCCTTACTGAGGGCACTTCCAGGTCTCTGTGTAAGACTGAATTTCTTACGTAAGTAGGTGCGCCAATAATCCTTCTGAACAGCTTGCTCTGGAAACGCTGAATGATTTCAATGTTGGACTCAGCTGCCGTCCCCCAGAGTTGGTTGCCGTATGTCTAGATTGGCTTAAGCAGCGCTTTGTAAAGCAACACTTTGTTGCGAGTGCTCAGCTCCGAGCGTTTACCGAGCAGCCAGTTCATTTTAGCTACCTTAAGGTTTAGCTGCGTCCTTTTGGCCTTGAGGTGAGCCTGCCAGTTTATGCGCCTGTCAAGAGTGAGGCCCAGGTACCTCACCTTATTCACAACTGGAAGGGGTAAACTGTGTAGGCTGACTGGAGGGCAATTGAGCCTGCGGTTTGCAAATGTCATGTGTAGTGACTTCTCAGTGTTTACTGATATATTCCATCTTAGCAGCCATGGTTGCAGCAAGTCCAGCTGCCTTTGGACGATTTCGGGTGCCTCAGCGCGGTCTGTTGCTGAGGCGATGAAGGCTGTGTCGTCAGCGTAGGAGGCAGTAAGGAGCTTATTATGTTGGAGCACTGGTAGATCCGCGGTGAATAAGGTGCATAATATTGGACCCAGCACACTGCCCTGAGGAACGCCAGCCTGAACACGTTCTAGCCGCGATTTAGAGCTTTCACACCTTACATAAAAGAATCTGTCGGTTAGGTAGGATTTAAGGGTTAGGTAGTAAGGAGCAGGCACCTGGAGCTTGATTTTGTAGAGGAGACCAGCGTGCCATACCCGGTCGAATGCCTGCTTGACATCCAGGAATACCGCAGAGGAGTACTTCTTTTCCTCAATTGAGCAGAGGAGCGCTTGAACAATGCGATGGCATTGCTCTGGTGTGCCGTGATGCTGTCGGAATTCACATTGGTGGTTTGGGATCGAGTTGCCTTCGTCTAGTAGCGGCATCACACTAGCTAAAAGTAATCTCTCAAAAACTTTGGAGAGTATTGCCAGCAGACTGATTGGACGGTAGGAGGCAACTTCATGTTCCGGTTTCCCAGGTTTCAGGATCATAATAACCTCCGCACACTTCCATTGGGATGGAAAGTGGAAGAGGTCAAATATTCCATTAAAGATGTTAGCCAGCAGCTGGATCACTTTCGGCGGAAGGCTCTTGA
This sequence comes from Scaptomyza polygonia, assembly GCA_035044585.1. Taxonomy (NCBI): domain Eukaryota; kingdom Metazoa; phylum Arthropoda; class Insecta; order Diptera; family Drosophilidae; genus Scaptomyza; species Scaptomyza polygonia. The sequence goes on along the minus strand of JAWNNU010002004.1, from coordinate 434,460 downwards.
AGGTGACTGAGTCGATTCCGTCGTAGCCCGGATTTTTTGTTATTTTCAGGCAGTCAATCTCGCTTTGCACCTCTTCCATCGTGACTTTGGTGATGGGGAGAGCCATCTGGCATGGAGAATCCACAAAAAAAACATGTGCTAAAGGGGGTGAAGGTACTTGCCAGGTACGACACGAACTCCTCAGCCATCTCAGTGCTCGACCTACACCATGTGCCATTTGAGCTCCAGATGGGAACTTTAATCGAGGTTGGCCTTTTGAGGTATTTGGTTGCGTTCCAGAGGCTGTGATCCGGGTTGCTGGGCTCCAGGTTGCGTAAGAAATCAGCTGTGGCATCGTTACGGAGATTCTAGTATAAAACATTCAACTCTTTGATGGCGCGGTTGAAGGCCCTTTTGTCCAGCGGGTTGCGAGTTTGCTGCCAAATTCTTCGCAGACGTCTTTTCTCTCTCAGCGCGTTAGTAATTTCGTCAGACCGGGTGAATATGTCCACAGTTTTGTCGATGTTCTCTCCGCTGTTGAGGCAGGTGTTAGGCTCAGTAATCGCTTCAAGCATGTTTTTAAAAGAGTCAATGTTGGAGCTCTTACTGAGTAGCCTGGTGGTGCGTTTGATCAACTCAACTGTGGTCAGAGTGCAGGTCGAAATCGGCACAAGTGAGGACTCTGCTGTGGTTGATTCCTCGGGAAATTGCTATATCCAGAACGTCAGGGCTTTTCTGGGGATCCGTTGGCCAGTATGTTGGTTGGCCTGACGAGTGGGTGGTCAGATTGAGTAAGCCAATGCACGGCATGAGGGCAATCCCCTTTGGGTTATTGCACCTTGAGCTCCACCACGTGTATTTTGCGTTAAAGTCGCCTTCGACGACAAATCTGGAGACAAACGAGCTTAAGATTTGCAGGAATGATTGGGTGTCGACTGTGTGTCTTGGAGGAGCATAGCATGAGGCAATCGTTCGGTTTCCAAGGGAGGTGGAAATACTCAGAAATGCCGCTTAGAGCCACGGGAGTAGTGTTGGCCGTGTTTTCTGCGTAGTTCAGCTTCGATTTTATTTTGATGGCAGCTCCGCCTCTTGCGTTGCCGCTGGGGTGGTTTGCCTGCAGGAGGTCGTATCCGCTGACTTTAAAGAAGGATTGCTTGGTTAAATGAGTTTCTGATATTAGCATGTTCCGCTTAAGGTACAAGTCAATCTCAGGCCTACTCTTGCCTAGGCCGTTAGCATTCCATATGACAAGCTTGAGACCTACTTTTATAATTGGGCCAGGAACGTGTTCATCATAAGAGTCATGTGCTCCATTTGAGCCTGCAGTAGTTTAATGATTTGCTCCAGGTGAGCATGGGAGGAGCCGCTTTGCTGCGTGGTTGAGGAAACGTTGGGGTTTTCATAAGAGGGAGCGTTGAAAGTTGCAGAGTTTTTTGAGACTCCAGCATACGTCATTCCCGGCTGAATATAGGTTGAGGGGGAATTTTGGGACACTGGGTTGGTTGCCTTGGCCTCTAAGCTTGACTATTTCCTTGTAGACCCTGCAGCCTTAGCAGGAAGCAGTGTGGCTTTTGTTGCAGTTCACGCACACTGGGGGCAGGTCCTTGCCTTTCAAGCACTTGTTTGTTTCGTGATTACCTGAGCACTTGACACATCTCCAGGGTTTGTTACATAAGATTTGGGTGTGGTTAAACTCCTGGCATCTGTGGCATTGAACTGGTTCGTTTCTTTTCCTGGGAGGCTCGAAGACAACGACGGCGTTGCACAGGCAAAAGTGTTCTTGCTGTCCGCTGACCCGTCGCCTCTCCTTTAATCGACGGGCCGCTGAATGCAAAGGGAAACTGAACAAAACAACAACGTGCTGGCTTGTCGTAGCTGAGACGCACAAACTGCACAAAGAAAAAATACCCCTTGAACCAATATTCAATAATTGTCAATAAAAACTCTAATATTTGATTTTAATATATATATTGTTTATGCTAGAATATAAACAACAAACATTGCTAAAATATAAACAAACATGTAGAATTGAAATTATATTAAAGAATCTCAAGTTTTGCTATTCAATTGCACAAAGTTCATATTAAGTTTATACTACCCTTTCAACTTGGACTCATCGTTAGCAACACTTTGTATTTTATAGTTATTCTCTGCCGCTACACCAATACAATCATACTCAGATGAATATGCATATGAAATTTTGCAGGCGGTCCACGGCTGCTCGCTAAATTTGTTCGTCGGTCGAGCTCGTTACAGCGCGGCACGCTGCATTTGCCCACGTTGCAGAGCGGCACGCTGCATTGTTTGTATGTATTATCAAATGGCAGAAATGGGTATCCGTGGCTATAGATGTTAACACATCAAAAATATTCAGTATAAGCAAAGACTATACACATCTCTAGACGTGACAATTCGCTCTTGAGTGAAACTCGTTTAAAAAACATATGCGGGGCCGATTGGGTTCAAAAATAAATCGATCGTTCAGCGGCTAGCTCATGTTGAACTGGACCGCTCGATCACGATCGAACAGAGTCATTGGGAGCGACTTGATTGCGACACAAATTCTCAAACACTCTTTGTTGCTCAAACAAAACGTTTGATCAAATCCAATCATGTACGAAACAAGAGAGTGTGATTCGAACTGAATTAAAGTTTTGATCACGCTCGCTTACGATCAATACTTTTTGCTGAAGCAAAGGTTTGCATCACAAAAAATCCGAATCAATAATCGGGTATGCAAGAAAAATTTCTTATCGTTTCAGCTTTCTGATAAGAACTTAGGAACAAAGAAAGTCGCTTGAGGCTAACAAGCTGGGCAATGAAACCTAGCCTCAGGCAAGCCAAATAATTCTCAGGAGGGAGAATACTACTTACACATTTAGGCAGTATGCATAGCCTGAGCAAGGAAACGAAATTAATATTTCTAGAACATCATATAATCCAAATTAGAGACTTAGAAGCCCTAGACCTTTCAAAAATACTTGCTTCCGTATAGAACCTGGTTCTAAAGAAATGCTATAGATTTAGAAGGGGACACAATAGACCTCGCAGATACCAACTCATTCATCAACGACTAAGGTTTTTATAGACAGTAGTCATGTTGTTTTATTCCTTTTTCGCGTATATGTTTTATTATTTTTATTAAAAATGAACTTATCAATAAAACTGTTAAATTTAAACTCGCTTGTAGTAATTTTTTTTTCTTTCTCATAAACCAACGGAAATACTACAGCATTACTGCTTCGTATCGTACTATTACATAATACTATAACATTAAACCGAATGATCTACTTACAAAATGATCTACTTACAAAAAACTAATGAGTGTTAGAACTCACGAGCGATGTGTTAACACCTGTTTGTACCTGTTTGTATGCTATATATAAGCATAAAAAATTTGAAACTGGCAATTTAAGACTTTTATCGGAATATACCCACTGCTTTCCATTATGGAAGGGCGGTATCGACTTATATGAACTTTGTGCAATTCTACAGCTTAACGTGAGAACTTTAATATTATTTCTATTCTACATGTTTATTTATATTCCAGCAATAAGGTTTGGTATTCATATTCAATAAAAGAACTTGTATATAATTAAGTAAGTGTTAGAGTTTTCATTGACAATTATTCAATATTGGTACAAAGGGTATTTTTGCATAGGGCAACTTGTGCGTCTCAGCAACGGCAGGCCAGCACCGAGTTGGTTTGTTTTAGTTGTGCTTTGCGTTCATCGGCCCGTCGATTAAAGGAGAGGTGGCGGGTCAGAGGAAAGCAAGAACGGTAAAAATTTGTTATTATTTGTATACATGCTTGCTTAGTTTCTTGCTGGGTCGAGATTTTTGATATTTTTCTTTTGCTGTGCCCCGCACTGAAAGTCTGTGTATGTGCATCCATGAGTATATTTTATTATACCCTGAACCATAAAATGGGTAAATCAGGGTATAATGGTTTTGTGCAAAAGTATGTAACAGGCAGAAGGAAGCATCTCCGACCCCATAAAGTATATATATTCTTGATCAGTATCAATAGCCGAGTCGATATGGCCATGTCCGTCTGTCCGTCCGTCTGTCCGCCTGTCTGTCTGTCCGTCTGTCCGTCTGTATGAACGCGTAGATCTCAGAGACTACAAAAGCTGGAGACTTCAGATTTTGAATATAAGTTCTCCTATACTATAAACAGAACAAGTTTGCTTCAAATTATCGATAACTACTCTGATTTTCGATATACACATGGAATCGATAACAAAAAAATATCGGATTTGGAAAATGTAAAAATAGGGGTTGGTGTAATGGGTAACAATAGAACTTTTCTCAAAATTTCTTCCAAATCGGTTAATAAACACCAGAGATATCGTAAAGTTAAGTCAGTTATGAGTTTTGTTTAAAGTGATCATTATTTGAAGCATACTCTTAGGACGCAAGGACTGCAACTGGGTTCAGGGTATCTTCTGGTCGGGCTATCCCGACTAGAGCCTTCTTACTTGTTCTACTTTACTTTATTCCAAATTTTCGGCAAATGACCGTTACAAATGCATCGATGAATACATACAATTCAATACATTGTGTACATTATTGCATAATTGTATGGCAAGGGTTGTTAGAAAGTGTAATAAAGGAAAATTTGGGCAGAGTATTTATGATGAGCATCAGAAAAAGTGATATTTGACTGCCGTGGAAGATAAAAAGAGAGAGAAGTGTATAGTCTTTGTTGTTGATTTTGGATGTTTTAAGTTAGAGCTTCTCACTCAAAAAAACGACCTGCTGATGACTTCTGTTCGCCTGGTAATTTAAAAACAATTTCTACTGGTCTTTACACATTTAACTAGTTAAGAGCGATTTGTCATGTCTATATAAGTTTATTTTTGTATAGAAGTGTATTTCTTTGGTCAAATCAACAACGAGCCAAAGCAACAACGAACCAAAGCAACAACGAGTCAAAACAACAACGATAAAATAAAAACAGTACATAGCGACAGCAAATCAGCAGACACATCGTGTTATGTTCGTTAGCAAGACTTCGTATTTTACAGTCATTCTCTGCAGCTACACCAATACAATCATACTTAGATGAATATGTATATGAAATTTTTCAGTCGGTCCAGCACGTCAGTCGAGCTCAGTCCAGCACGGCACTCTAAATATGTTTGGCAGTCGAGCTCAGTCCAGCACAACACGCTACATTTCGTTGCATGTATTCAACTGACATATATAGATACCCGTACCTATGGATGTTAACACATCAAAAAGTTATCTTTCAACTGGAGTTGTAGAACCAACCAATATCCTTGAACAGTGGTAGGCCCAGAAAAAAGAGATAAGACGGCGGTGAAGCTGGTTTAAATCATGAGCTGATAAACAGGGAGATCTTCGTATTTCTTCGTTATGTATACTATAACTATCATTTCATTAAACCATATAGGTATTGGCGTAAAGCGTACAATTCCTATAGTAGAATGCGTTTGTAATTAATCATGAATTAGCAGTAAAATTTGCGTTTTCATTGTGTGTTTGCGATTCAGAGAATCGGGTTTTGACTTCAACTACTATGTGCTGTACAGCGCACAGAGCACAGCCGTTGAATTGTTTTTTGCTGTTTGAAACACGGAGCTGTTATTTTTAATTCAGTGGGCTGTTATGCTGTTATTTAACTCGATACCGAAGTTAAAGAGTATTTTGGGTTTCTGCAATGTCCGTCACGAAGTCTGTGCGTCTGTCCATCTGTCAAATTGAAGATCTGGTGGAATTATCTTTTCTTTAAGCAAATTTATGCAAGTGATCAGTTCATTCAGCGATTTCGTTGATTCGTTGAACGTGCGCTCTGAAAAGATTTATTGTGCCTCTGCATATCGTTCAGTATTGGCTTTAGAAACAAAAAATACAATAAATTAACATCATCGCAATATAAAATTTTGTATTTTTGCTTTATGTCATTTTTCTGCGCTAGCAGCTAATTCAAAGTGTAGCTTTAGCTCAGTCCACTGATGAGCAATGCGAGATAATGCAGGCTCTATAGAAAGGCACCTAGAATCGCAGAATTTTCCAAGGTGCCAAAGAAAATAAATAGTCTGGTCTTATCGCCAGTCATTATAATTACATATCAAACAATTAAACACAACAGTTAATTTACTAACCTCAAGACGAACACAGGAATAAGGTGTTTATTATTTTTCAACATTATTTGGACAAACACGGTTTCACTCCTTACGAGTACATTTATACATACAGACTCTGTATTAACGCAACTTTTTCCACACCCTTCAAGCTAGAGACTTGAAACTTTGCAAATATCTTTATCTATGGCAGAATAAATAAAAGGGGCTTGCAAAACGATATTTTCCATAACTTAAAATCAATAAAAACACCTATTTCGCACGCCCTTATAGCTAGAACTACCAAAATTTGGGAGAATGTAGCTATTTAGAATCCGCAAAAAACTGCATCAAAGTTTTTGGAGCGCCAGGATAGCAATTGACATCCCACAAAGATCTGCTTCAAAAATTTGGGTGCCACTTTCACCCATACCGCCATCATAAAAACTTTGGATGCCACGCCTCCCACAACACCCTAAGCCCCCTCTTTCCGCACCTTTTAGAATATAGCTTTTTGGCATCCCCATCTGCATCAGAGTAACTTTGAGTCAGCGTACACCTCTGCCGAATCCGTAATTGCAATCTTTTTCTATGAGTTTTATTACTAGTATCGAGTATACCGCAGTCGGTTGCGTCCGACTGCAACGTTTCTACTTGTTTAAATTTGTTGTTCCCAAAACACAATTATATTTTGTTTGGGCTCCCATTGGCATGATAAGTTTTCATAGAAACGAACAAGGCATTGACATCAGAAATATAACTTACGAAAGTGCGTGATCTGTGACATCGAACAACAAAAAAAGCAAAAAATACTTACTCATAATCGTGCTCACTGTGGTGCATTACAAGGACAGGCAGAGGAACTCAAGCACTTCACAGCTTAACACTCTAATGTGCAATATTTTCGACAAAGCAAATGTAAAAGAAGGAAATACAAAAGAGTATGGTAACGTCGCACAGTGGAGCCATTTCAGATTTTTCGTTGCAAAAATCATAACTGAAAAAAATGATAGTTGGTAAATATCGATTTACCTGGCCACACGCAAAAAAAAAAACAGTTCAATTTGTTGATTAATTTTATTTTTTCTCATTGATCTATCTTTTGAATTTAAAATAATGGTGATCCGTTTTCTAGTTTTTGAGATTTTTTATCTCAAAGCCGACCAAATTACCTGAAATTGTGAATTTTATTTAACACAGAAAAGCAGACAATTTTGAAGGGCTATATCTTCTAAACAAACAAAAAAATGTGTGTGTCAGCTCCGACGCACGACTGGAGTTTACTCCTTCAGATTGACTGCCTAAATAGGCACAAAAAGCTTACTAGTCTAAGAAAAAGATTAAAATATTAATCCGATATCAAATCCTTAATAAACGAATCAATAAAAATACTAAAATGGTATGGTGTATATATTTTTATTCTATTTGCATTTATTTTATACATCTAACATATAACAAATAACAAAAGTTTATGTTGACAGACTATTATTTCATAATTATCATCTAAGCTTATATTAATATTTTAAAAATTAATTTGATCAATAGCGTCGTCGTTATTATTAATTACTGTGACAAGAGGCTTATGGTAACTAAAATACGACACATCAACGTTAGTAGATATGTGGGTTAAAAATCTTGAAAATACGGCATCAATGGTTGTACCAACCTCAATGTCCCAAATGTTCTTTAGAAAATAATATCTAAATTGAGTTCAGATTTTAAAAACTGTATTAATCTCAATCCATCATTATTAAAGTTGATATTAAAATCGCCGCTTAGTATTACCGGAAGTACATGATACTGTTTTTTTAGTAGATTTGATCCACCTTCTGTATAAGCTAACAATTTCTCATGAATGAAACTGATTACATCATCAACCTTTTGATTAACAGAAATGTATACTGAGACGACAATAATGTGATTAACGTTAGGCAAAGTACATCTCGCTGCACATGTGTCTCCCAAATTTATTTGTGCAGCTTGTGCGTCTCAGCAACGACAAGCCAGCGCGTTGTTGTTTTGTTCAGTTTCCCTTTGCGTTCAGCGGCCCGTCGATTAAAGGAGAGGCGGCGGGTCAGCGGACAGCAAGAACGGTAAAAAGTTGTTGGTACATATTGTATGCAAGTGCGATTGATACATATATTTCTTGCTGGGCCTGCTTGCACAGGTTTTTGTTATTTTTGATATTTTTCCTTTTACATATGTACCAATGCACTACTGAATACACTTTCAAAATTTGTTCGCAACTTTGCGTAACTGTATGGCAACGAACAAAAAAAAAAATAGTAAATCGTATAATTTACACTTAGATTCTAATATTTTTCGGAACGACTTTCCGTTTACACCGTTTTTTTTAAATTCAAATAGTGGAATTTTAAATTAAAATTTTAAAGCTAAAATTTTAAATTTTAAATATTTCATTTAAGTTTTTAATATGAATCATTTTAGTTTTTAATATGAAACATTTTAGATTTTGATTTTTTAACTCCAAGATACATACATAGTGCAACTATAGCATTTTAAGATCTGGCAATCATTTTCATGTAGATTGCTAGAAATGAAATTAATGAGAAAGAATCATTATAATATTTTGTTTGTATGCTTACCGCGACGTGATTTGAACCTTAGACCACTGAATAACGCGTCGAATGCCTTAGCTGTTGAGCCAATTCCAAAAACATTATGATTGTAGTTAATGCTTAAGTAAAGTGAATTTAATTTAGCTCAGCTTCTTTGGCATTTTGATGCTTTGAAATAACTTTTAAAAGAATAAGAACAATAGTAAACTATTCACAAAAAATCAATATTTAACAGGAAAGATGAAGCACTATGATTTAAAAATGAATATGCTTAAATATAATATTTTTCAATCTGAAATCAAAAATGTAAATATTGGATTTAATCAGTTTTCTGCTTTGTTCAAATTAAAAACAAAAAAATTCGATTTATAATAATATACACTTAAATTCTAAAGCGTTTTATACTGATTTCTAAAACTTAAATTTTCGATTCAAATGCGGTCGTTTTAAATACGATTTATAATATGGTGCATTTTTAAATTTATTCGTTTTAGGTTTGAGTAGTAATTATTCAAATCGAAATTTTTCCACATTGATTTTAATACGAATCGTATTAAGTTTTATATTTTAATACGAATAATTTTATCATCAAAAATTTTAGTATTCAATTTGAAAAATAAATTTTAAAATCTGAATCTAATATTAAATTTTAGATTTTACGTTGCATTTTTTTTCTCTGTGAAGGATTGTTGGAAAGTGTCATAGGGTAAATATTGGGAAGAGTATGAATGAGCAGCAATAGCAAAACTGAAATTTTACTGCCTTGGAAGACAAAATCTTATGTTTTTGTACGTGAAATGAAATTGTGCTACTCGGCCACTTCCAAAATGACAAAACCTTTGGAATTCTGTTTTCGTTTTGTTCAAATACACGCATACCATCCCATGCTTGCAACGAATTATAACGGGATTCTTGAATAATGAGAGAATGAACTAGCGAATTTTGGACACACTAACCAAATATAAGTGCAACTGTGGCAACGAAGTTCAATCAACTATTTATAATTGAAGCTATTTTTCAATTGTTAATTTAACGCCAACTTATTCTAATGAAAAAATGCATTAACGGGATTCTTAAGTAAAAAGGGAATGAACATGCGAACGTTGGATACACTTTCAAAATATAAGTGCTACTGTGGATATGTAGTTCAATCAACTATTTTTTATTGCAGCAATTTCTCAATTGTTAACTAAGCGACAACTTACGCTAATGAAAATATGCCATTATTTGCAAATTAATTGTTGAACAACATACCATATATCCAACATTCGTCATGCACTAGACTTCACAAAAACGTAACGAAATTTGTTCAGTTGATTTCACTCCTCATATTTTTTTCATACCGGGCTACTTATATGCAAATCGATTCTTAAGGAGTAAACTCCAAAAATCTGCTTGTATTAAAGATAGCAGATTTAAAATCGTTGGAAAATTTCTGCGCCACTGTGCGTCGTTTCCAAAATCTGAGCTCCACTTCTCGACATGCCACTGAAGTCGAAACGATGGCGCGAATGCCTTGCCAGAAGCAGCATCCGAGCGACAGCAACGAACGACCATGGCTTTTACACACACAACAAAAGATAATGTGCGGCTGCTGCGGGCACCACCCACCAACCAACAGAAAACGCACATACACTCGCTCACTCACTCTCAGTGTAATTATCTTTCGACTGCTATTTCGGTTGCTCTTCCACTTTCTCAGTCTTGCCCTCACTCACGCCCTCTAGAGTGCTAAGCAGCTGCTTATGCTGCTTCTTCTTTCCCCATTTAATGTTTGTAACTTTTGTGTTGTTTTGTTGTTTTATATTTTTTACTTCGCTTGATCTTTGGCTTATTACCATGTAAAGACAAATGCTGGTGGAATACAAACCGAGCACACATACACATACAGATGCAGTGTTTCTTTTTATCTCCAATGCGATAAAACGCCGAGCGTTTTATTTTTTCTGTTCTTGCTGCCTTTGCACTATTTTGCCAAAAAACTTGCATTTAATAATTTTTTGAAAGTTCTAAAGTTAACTAACTGTTAATGCAAACCTGATGTAAAAACATTGAACTTTTATGTTACATAACAGAAATTTTTAGTTAACATACCTATGTTAATTTTTTAACATTTGAAGTCAGCTGTGTTAACATGTCAGCTTATGCGCTGACTAACTGCAAATTTTGCATGTGATTGAAAGTTAACAAATTGTAAAATAAACGCAAGCAAGTAATAAACTGGCGATGTAAGTTAAAAATACAGTTAGTACTGTGTATTTTGCATCATTTGTTTCATGTTTAATGCGTGTCTTTGTCCTTGTGTGTGTATTTAGAAAGTGATGTCCATCCGTAATTTTTGGTAAGAAAATTTAACTTTGCATAGACTTTTAAAAAATGCTTGCAATTGTTAGTTGTATGTGTACGACCATTTTGTAGATCTGTGAATTCCTAACCTAGTGTTATTAACCCTAATTTGCACTTTTTTGCACTTTTTGAGAAATTGAATTTTTTAGGAAGCAACCTCACTATTTCGAATGCAGACTTGTTCGCAGTGTGGCGAAACAAGAAGTTCCGTTATGATAAACAGAAGGCTGTTTATGATTTTATTACAGGATTGGTTGAAAAACGCATTTTTGAGAAGAATGAAAGCTTTATAAAGGAAAAATTTCGCATGTTTTGCGTAAACTTATCATTCATTTTTGAATACGACTGTCCTTGTGCAAAACATGCCGAAACGTTGCAGTCGGACGCACCCGACTGCGGTATACTCGATACCAGCAGTAAAACAGATTAAAAGAGACCTGATTGCAATGAGGTGCGAATACGGCAGGGGTGTACGCTGCCTCAAAGACTGTCTGGTGCAGATGGGGATGCCAAAAAGCTATCTTACTTCCAAATTTGGTGACTCTAGCTCAAAGTTTGTTAAAAGTAGGGGCTGGGGGCGGTATGAGAGCGTGGCATCAAAATTTTTGCCGCTGATCTATTTATGATGTCAATTGATATCCTCATACAAAATTTGGTGACTCTAGCTCAAACTTAGAAGAATATGCTGGATGGGGTGCTGGGAAAGGTATGGGGGGGCGTGGCATCAAAAGTTTTGCTGCAGATCTATTTATGATGTCAATTGATATCCTCATACAAAATTTGGTGACTCTAGCTCAAAGTAAGTAGAAAATGGTGGAAGGGGGGCTCTTGGCGGTATGGGTGGTAGGCGCCATGCAAATTTTTTGAGTTTCTTCATCTCCAATCTTGGCACCAAATTTGGTGGCTCTAGCCCAAAAGCTGTGGAAAATATAGGCGTTTTTGATTTCAAAATGCAGTGGGCTGGGGAACGGGGTGGGGGCGTTGCTCCAAAACGTTGATGCAGTTTTTTGGGGATCGTTAACAGCTATCTTCCTACAAAGTTTGGTGACTCTAACTTTAACGCTTTGGAAAATACACACATTCCCGTTTTTAGTGAAGCATCGGGGCGGTTTGGAGCAGCTTGGGCAGTATGGATTGGCGTGTCATCCAAAGTTTTTATGCATTTTTTTGGAGATTGTAATCACCTATCTAGCAAAATTTGGTGGCACTAGTTCAAAAACTGTAAAAGATATAAGCATTTCTGTTTTTGAACCGCGAGAAGGCTGGGGGCGGAATGGGTGAGAGTGGCTCCAAAATTTTGATGCAGTTTTTTGGAGCGTTAATAGTTATCTGACTACCATTTGATGACTCTAGCTCAAACACTATGGAAGATACACGCATTACCGTTTTTAGCGAAGCGTTGGGGTGGTTGGGGGCGGCTAGGGCAGAATAGATGGGCGAAGCATGTAATGTTTTTATGAATTTGGTTGGGGGTCGTCAACACCTTTCAGAGCACCAAATTTGGTAGCTCTAGCTCAAAAACTGTAGAAGATATAGGCATTTGTGGTTTAAAACTGCTGTGGGGTTGGAGGCGGAATGGGTGGGCGTGGCTCCAAAAGGACTTGTGAAATAGCTGGCTTTATCGATATTGAGTTATCGAATTTATCGATTTGCCAGCCGCCCAGTTATCGTAGAACCCCAACACTTTATCTTACACGGCCATAGGTAAAGACATTTGCAAAGTTTCAAGTCTCTAGCTTGAAGGGTGTGGAAAAGAGTTGCGCCCATACGGACACACAGACGGACAGACGGACAGACACCATGACGGACATTGCACAAACCCAATAAAAATTATGTAGCGGTAGCCTAATAACAACAATCACATAGATGTTTTATTTTAACTATATTTGTTGTCATTTGGCTAATTTTTTGCATTTTACTGCAACACTGGTTGGCATATCTGATATAAATAGTATAAACATTGACTTGAAATATAAATATGATCTAATTTATTAAATCAAAATTTCTGCATAATTAAATCCAAACTTGAATTTTTGTTTTATGTTGGATATGATTGGTTTGTGGAAGGAAAAGTACGATATGTAATTCATTAATGATACACTAAAATTTCTTGCAAATACTAAATCTATATTTGTCAGAGCTAAGGTGGTTGTTGCATTTTTTATATAAATTAACTTAATTTGAATTTTTCTTGCATAAATTCTGTAAATGAACAATCAGATGTCATTTCTAAATCAAAATCACCTACGAAGTGCATGTCCACCTCGGTGTCAACTGTGAAATTCTTGTCTATGAGTGTTTTAAGGTGAGAATATTTCATTAAGGCAGAAAAAAGCATTTGTTGTTTGTTATTTTGGGATACATTTGGATGAAAATATACAGAGCCAGGGATACATTTTTTTTGATTATTAATTTTAATTTCAGACAGACAAATGTCGCCTATATCGATATCGATCAGTTGCTTGTTTGAAATATCGATTGGAGAACAATATTTGAACATAATACTTTTTGCATAGATTGCTACTCCAGATGCACGACGACGTTGATGTAAATTATTAAAATCAGAAATTTATTGGAAGCCTTCTGTAGGTACTGGTTAGTTCATATTAGACTTCTGCAAGAGTATATTCATATGACGCATCATAGTAGTGTACACTACTATGGTTTAGCAAAAATGGTGTACTCGCTTCTCATTGTACTGTGTATTCAAAAAACAGAGAAAATAGGAACACTAAAATAGAAACACTATGCGAGTGGTGTACTTGTTTTTGCTGTACACCAGAATACATGCATAGCATTTTAAACGTGGTGTACATGTACTGAAATGAAGTGCATACGAAATAAAACCAAGTGTATAACGAAACGGAATAGATGAAGTAGACCACACGGGTGCAAACATTTTTGAAGACGGACGCTACAATGAGCTCTCAGGACAATGTAAATAAAATTGTGTTAGTTGATTAAAGTAGAATGTAAAATTAATACATTATATAACGTGTATATAGTTTCAGCTCGAATGTTTCATTTGCCGTTTTGATTCCATTCATGCAGATGTGTAGTTCATATCCATCCATGTTTCGCTGAACGCAACAAAGTTACATTGCATAAATATTGTATCTGTTGCAATATCTAAAAAGTGTCCAACTAAGCTTTGTTCATTTATAATTCCGATATGGATTATGGTATTGCAAAACTTGCTCGCAAATTTCCTGAATTTATAAAATTTGGGTAAAAATATTTTATTGTGATATAATTTTTGTTTAGAAATGACGCTGAAGCTAAACTTGTTCATTTACACCCCTGTCGCGGAAGAACTTATGTATGAAAATTTAATTTTGCTCGAATATCTTAATCAAATTTCAAGATTTATAAGCTATCAGTCATTACCGCATATATATCAAACGAAAGGAAATCAAGTGATTTCGCACTGATTTTTTGCTTTAATAAGTTATATATTTGGCAAAAGTATTAAAAATTTGAATGTGGGAATGTTTATTTACCTCATTTCAACTTAAATTCCAAAAAATCAGAGTAATTGATGAATTATTGAGATTGCTAGAGCAAAATGAAGCCAAATTTTGCATGTTTTTGGTCTCGTTTTTCTAATAAAAAGTGTAATTAATACATATAAATATAAAGTTAGAAATAAAGTTTGAAGTCTTGGCTTTAAAATGAAATTAATTTGAGGAAAATTGGTCCATTAGTTCGTGCGCAATAAGCAATTTTGTGAAACACACATATCACAACAACTTTTTTGGATAGCACACTCATTACCGAAAGGTAAGACGTATTCTACGTCAAAAAAATTCTAATAACATACTGTTTTCATCTTATTTTACTCGATACCGAAGGTAAAGAGTATATTGGTTTTGTGCAATGTCCCTCATGGTATCTGTCCGTCCATCCGTCTGTCCGTCAGTATCTTCGCAACTTTTTTCCACACCCTTCAAGTTAGAGACTTGTAACTTTGCAAATGGGTTTATCTATGGCATCGTAAATAAAAGTGTCAAGATTGGAGTTCTACGATAACTAGGGGGCTGACAAATCGATAAATTCGATAAGTCAAAATCGATAAACCCAGCTATTTCGCACAGCTAGAATTCAAAATTTGGGAAGAAGATAGCTACTAACTAAAATTTGGGAAGAAGATAGCTACCCTAAAAAACTGGATCAAAAAATTTGAAGCCACGCCCACCCATTCCGCCCCCAGCCCCCGCAATTTAAAGCCAAAAATGCCAATATCTTCTACAGTTTTTGAGCTAGAGCCACCACATTTTGTTCCAAGATAAGTGTTGATGACCCTTAACCAATTTCATGAAAACTTTGGATGCCACGCCTATCCACTCTGCCCTAGCCACCCCCAACCGCTCTAACGCTTCGCTAAAAAAAATAATGCGTGTATCTTCCAAAGTGTTTGAGTTAGAGTCATTAAATTTAGTAGAAAGATAACTGGTAACGACCCCCAAAGAACTGCATTAAAGTTTTGGAGCCCCGCCCACCCAAAGTTTTGGAGCCACAAGAACCCCCCGTTCCCCAACCCCTCCGCAGTTAAAAAACAGAAACGCCTTTATCTTCCACAGCTTTTGAGCTAAAGCCACCAAATCTGGTGCCAAGATTGTTGACGTAGAAACCCAAAAAAATTAGATGCCGCCCCAACCCATACCGCCCGCAGCCCCCCTTCCACCAAATTCTACTAATTGTGAGCTAGAGTCACCAAATTTGGTTTTTATGAATTTGGTTGAGGGTCTTCAACACCTATCTTGGCAACAAATTTGGTGGCTCTAGCTAAAAAACTGTAGAAGATATAGGTATTTTGGTATCGATTTTGCGTTATCGAGTTTATCGATTTGCCAGCCCGGTAGTTATCGCAGAACTAAAATCTTGCACTTTAATTTACTATGCCATAGATATAGACATTTGCAAAGTTTCAAGTCTCTAACTTGAAGGGTGTGGAAAAAAGTTGCGTTCATACAGACGGACAGACACCATGACGGACATTGCACAAACCCAATATACTCTTTACCTTCGGTATCGAGTAAAATCACGATCAATGCGGTTAAATGCGAAACACTCTTCCCGCTAAAGAACATGTGACTCCAAATTGGGAAAAAAGAGCCAGGTGGTACATAGGTAGTGTCAGACCCCTTTAACGCGAGAGATACGATCCATAAAAAGGGGAGTAATGCGAAACAGCGCTACGCAAAGCAATCCTTATATGTATATAAAAAAAAGGGTAAAGGATGATAAAAAAGTTGGAAGGGTTTTCACTTTAATA
This sequence comes from Scaptomyza polygonia, assembly GCA_035044585.1. Lineage (NCBI taxonomy): Eukaryota > Metazoa > Arthropoda > Insecta > Diptera > Drosophilidae > Scaptomyza > Scaptomyza polygonia. The sequence goes on along the minus strand of JAWNNU010002004.1, from coordinate 418,192 downwards.
ATTATGTTTTTTACTAGTAAAAACAAAAAATTCAGTCAGATTTATCAGTGTTTCCAATTTTCTGCCTTATTGTCAAGAAGGCATCTATTGTAGTTCGAGTGGATAAAGCATTCAAAAAGACCCGTCTTGCTATTGAAAACCTGTAAAATTTTTGATATTTTTACAAAAAAATTTCCATAATATCAGTTATAGCGTTCAAAATGCTTTTTACAAACGCCATTAAAAGTTCTTATTGCACAGTTAATTTCTTGAGCTCATCATAAAAAAAACTATCTGCTGTTTCTTGAATTATTTCTTCAAAGTCCTCAACACTTACCTTATCTAAGCCGGGGAATTCCCGGGTTGAAATACAAGAGCGCTAAACGAAACAGCGTCAAGCGGGGTCTTACACCCCTTTTACACGATGAAGTTTTTTCATGAAGTTTTCTGTGTAAATGCAACTCTGGCTTAAATTTATGATCGATAAACATTAATTGTTGCCATCGACTGTTTTATTTGTTAACACCTGATTGATTATTGGTTGATAGAAGTAACAAGTAAATAAAATGGATTTAGTTACTGCCCCCGCAGTATCTGTATTTTTGATTTTAATGCCTCAACAGTCATTTTGGGCTCTTTCACCGTCAAAGTTTTTCAACTTGAATGCAAGCTGCTAGAGCGCTTTACCCTGTCCTTATAAATATCGTTCCGAACACTATATAAATTTTCGTTCTGCTCATATTGACTCAACAGCAGTTCAATCGGCTCTCTTGTCCAAAACATTTTTATTAACAATTTTAAACCACAACAATGAACAATGTATTTACTAATTGCATGTGCGATATTTCATATCGATTATTTTATAATTCACATCAAACACTGTGCAACTCTGTGCTAACATGCAATCGAAAAAAGGCAAAGCAAAATGAGAAAAATGAATCATTGCTTCACAAGTCAAGAAGCATTGCTTGCAGCTGTTTCACCACTCCTCCCTTTGCGCACAAACGAATGTTTCAGAAGCAAAAAGTTCATCGTGTAAAAGGGGTCTTACTGTATTTTGATAATTCATATACAGTTTTATTGGAAAAATTGTATGTAAGATATGGAAATTATTCGTGTCTGAGCGATATAAACCGCAAAGTGTATCGACTTGATATTCGATTTCACAGCCACCCCGTGGGCAAAGCGCCCTTATCTCGACACATTGTACCATACATACAAATTAAACACAATGTAAAGCATGACGTAATGATAGTGTTGCAACTACCTCAAAAATAGTTTTTCTTTTACTTTTTCTCTTCTCGAAAGTTACTAAATTGTACATATATAAAGTTTGTTAAATATAAATAAAAAAAATCTACGGTCTGTGATTTCGGTTCGACCTACGGGCTGTGTCTCTAACAAGGCCGTTAAGGTATTACGTAGAATACGTTAAATTTCAAGTTTATCAAACAAAATAGACATAATGACAAAACAAAGAAATTAAAATGAGTTAAATTTATTTTTAAATTCAACACCTGGCATTTGAAATCAATATGTCTGCTGAAAACCATATCAATGCATGTGCTTTTATTGGTTGTGGATGCGATGGGCGATTTTAATTGAGTATTAAATGAAGTTTCCATAAATTCCACGCATGGTTTGTTTTCTTTCCTGATAAATTTCATAAGTATTATATGACTAGAAGTATTTTCTACTCACACTCATTTCTTTTTACTTTCAAAATATATTGTAAAATATATGCGCTGTTTAGGACGCATTTTATTATATTTTCGATTGGTATCTACTATTTTATTTTTTGTGGCGTCCAAATAATTTGGTTTTCTTCTTCACCAATCTTGGCACCAAATTTGGCGGCTCTAGCCCAAAAGCTGTGGAAAATATAGGCGTTTTTGATTTCAAAATGCAGGGGGCTGGAGAACGGGAAAGACGTGGCTCCAAAACTTAGATGCAGTTTTTTGGGGATCGTTAATAGATATTTTCCTACCAAATTTGGTGTTTCTAGCTTTAACGCTTCGGAAAATACACGCATTCCCGTTTTTAGTGAAGCATTGTGGCGGTTTGGGGCAGCTTGGGCAGTATGGATTGGCGTGGCATCCAAAGTTTTTATGCATTTTTTGGGGGCTATAATCACCTATTTTGGCACAAAATTTGGTATCTCTAACTCGAAAACTGTAAAAGATACAAGCATTTATGTTTTTAAACTGCAGGGGCTGCGGGCTGAATGGGTAAGTGGAGCTCCAAAACTTTGATGCAGTTTTTGGAAAGTCGTTATCTACCTACCAAATTTTGTGACTCTAGCTCAAACACTATTAAAGATACACGCACTACCGTTTTTAGAGAAGCGTTGGGGCGGTTGAGGGCGGATAGGGCAGTATAGATGGGCGTGGCATCCAAAGTTTTTATGAATTTGGTTGGGTATCGTCCACACCTATCTCGGCACCAAATTTGATGTGTCTAGCTCAAAAAGTAAAGAAGATATGGGCATTTTTGGTTTAAAACTGCCGTGGTCTGGGGGCGGATTGGGTAGGCGTGGCTCCAAAATTTTCGATGCAGTTTTTTTGAAGGTGTTAGTAACTATCTTTACCCTAAATTTGGTAGTTCTAGCTGTAAGCACTTGCGAAATAGCTGGATTTATCTATTTTGCGTTATCGAGTTTATCGATTTGCCAGCCCCTAGTTATCGTAGAGCTCCAACCTTGACACTTTAATTTACTATGCCATAGATAAAGAGATTTGCAAAGTTTCAAGTCATTAACTTGAAGGGTGTGGAAAAAAGTTGCGAACATACGGACGGACAGACACCATGACGGACATTGCACAAACCCAATAAACTCTTTACCTTCGGTATCGAGTATAAAAAGTTAAAAAGTTTACGTTAAAGCTCTGGGAAATACAACAGGAAAATTAGTGGTCCAACATTTGTTGCATGGATTGGGAAAACCGAGAAAACCCAATCAGACCAGCGTGGCAAAGTTTTGCTGCTGATCTATCTATGATGATATTTGCTATCCTCATACCAAATTTGGTGACACTAGCTCAAAGTTAGTAGAATATAGTGGAAGGGGGGCTGGGGCGGTATGGGTGGGGGCGCCATCCACTTTTTTTGGGTTTCTTCATCACCTATATTGGCTCTAGCTCAAAAAATGTGGACAATATAGGCGTTTTTGATTTCAAAATGCAGGAGGCTCGGAACGGGGGGGCGTGGCTCCAAAACTTTGATGCAGTGTTTTGGGAATCGTTAATAGCTATCTTCCTACCTAATTTGTTGACTCTAGCTTTAACGCTTTGGAAAATACACGCATTCCCGTTTTTAGTGAAGCATTGGGGCGGTTTGGGGCAGCTTGGGCTGTATGGATTGGCGTGGCATCAAAAGTTCTTTTGTATTTTTTTGGGGGCTATAATCACCTATTTTGGCACAAAATTTGGTGGCTCTAACTCAAAAACTGTAAAAGAAATAAGAATGGGTAGGTAGGGCTCCAAAATTTTCATGCAGTTTTTGGGATGTCGTTACCAGTTATCTACGTACCAAATTTGGTGACTGTAGCTCAAACACTATGGAAGATACACGCACTACAGTTTTTAGCAAAGCGGTGGGGTGCTTGAGGGCGGATAGGGCAGTGTAGATGGGCGTGGCATCCATTTTATGAATTTGGTTGGGGATCGTCAACACCTATCTGGGCACCAAATTTGATGGCTCTAGCTCAAAAACTGTAGAAGATATGGTCATTTTTAGAGTTAAACTGCGGGGGGCTGGGGGCGGAATAAGTGGGCGTGGCTCCAAAATGTTTGATGCAGTTTTTGGGGATTGATATTAGCTATTTTCTCCCCAAATTTGGTAGTTCTAGCTGTAAGGGCTTTGGAAATAGCTGGATCTATCGATTTTGCGTTATCGAGTTTATCGATTTGCCAGCCCCCTAGTTATCGTAGAACTCTAATCTTAACACTTTTATTTACTATGCCATAGATAAAGACATTTGCAAAGTTTCAAGTCTCCAGCTTGAAGGGTGTGGAAAAAAGTTGCGTTCATACAGACGGACAGACGGTCAGACGGACAGACGGACAGACAGACAGACACCATGACGGACATTGCACAAACCCAATATACTCTTTACCTTCGGTATCGAGTATAAAAGTGTGTGTGTCAGCTCCGACGCACGACTGGAGTTTACTCCTTCAGATTGACTGCCTAAATAGGCACAAAAAGCTTACTAGTCTAAGAAAAAGATTAAAATATTAATCCGATATCAAATCGTTAATAAACGAATCAATAAAAATACTAAAATGGTGTATATATTTTTATTCTATTTGCATTTATTTTATACATCTAACATATAACAAATAACAAAAGTTTATGTTGACAGATTATTATTTCATAATTATCATCTAAGCTTATATTACTATTTTAAAAATTAATTTGATCAATAGCGTCGTCGTTATTATTAATTACTGTGACAAGAGGCTTATGGTAACTAAAATACGACACATGTACGTTGGTAGATATGTGGGTTAAAAATCTTGAAAATACGGCATCAATGGTTGTACCATACCTCGTTGTCCCTAATGTTCTTTCGGAAATAATATCTAAATTGAGTTCAGATTTTAAAAACTGTATTAATCTCAATCCATCATCATTATTAAAGTTGATATTAAAATCGCCGCTTAGTATTAGCGGAAGTACATGATACTGTTTTTTAGTAGATTTGATCCACTTTCTGTATAAGCTAACAATTTCTCATGAATGAAACTGATTACATCATCAACCTTTTGATTAACAGAAATGTATACTGAGACGACAATAATGTGATTACCGTTAGGCAAAGTACATCTCGCCGCACATGTGTCTCCCAAATTTATTTGTGCAGCTTGTGCCTCTCAGCAACGACAAGCCAGCGCGTTGTTGTTTTGTTCAGTTTCCCTTTGCGTTCAGCGGCCCGTCGATTAAAGGAGAGGCGGCGGGTCAGCGGACAGCAAGAACGGTAAAAAGTTGTTGGTACAAATTGTATGCACGTGCGATTGATACATATATTTCTTGCTGGGCCTGCTTGCAGAGGTTTTTGTTATTTTTGATATTTTTCCTTTTACATATGTACCAATGCACTACTGAATACACTTTCAAAATTTGTTCGCAACTTTGCGTAACTGTATGGCAAGGATTGTTGGAAAGTGTCATAGGGTAAATATTGGGAAGAGTATGAATGAGCAGCAATAGCAAAACTGAAATTTTACTGCCTTGGAAGACAAAATCTTATGTTTTTGTACTTGAAATGAAATTGTGCTACTCGGCCACTTCCAAAATGACAAAACCTTTGGAATTCTGTTTTCGTTTTGTTCGAATACTCGCATACCATCCCATGCTTGCAACGAATTATAACGGGATTTTTGAATAATGAGAGAATGAACTAGCGAATTTTGGACACACTAACCAAATATAAGTGCAACTGTGGCAACGAAGTTCAATCAACTATTTATAATTGAAGCTATTTTTCAATTGTTAACTTAACGCCAACTTATTCTAATGAAAATATGCAATTATTTGCAAACATATTGTTGAACAAGATATCCACAATAGCACAGAGAAATTATTTGAGAATTTACCATTCATCGTCCACCGCAATTCTGTATTCGGTTTGTTCGAATACACGCATACACACACATGCTTGCAAAGAATTATAACGGGATTCTTAAGTAATAAGGGAATGAACAAGCGAACGTTGGATACACTTTCATAATATAAGTGCTACTGTGGATATATAGTTCAATCAACTATTTTTTATTGCAGCAATTTCTCAATTGTTAACTAAGCGACAACTTACGCTAATGAAAATATGCCATTATTTGCAAATACATTGTTGAACAACATACCATATATCCAACATTCGTCATGCACTAAACTTCACAAAAACGTAACGAAATTTGTTCAGTTGATTTCACTCCTCATATTTTTTTCATACCGGGCTACTTATATGCAAATCGATTCTTAAGGAGTAAACTCCAAAAAACAACAGCAACACGTGCTGGCTTTTCGTAGCTGAGACGCACAAAATGCATAATTTAAAACTGAAACAAAACTACATGCATATTCTTATTGCTCATATATGTACACATAAAACACGCACATGAAAAATAATGAAAAATGTGTTGCGCTAAAAATTTTATGTACTTGTGGATTCAAAAACTTATATGTAGCAATACTATACTTTAAATACTGTTCGAAAGCTAACATTTTCAATTAACTCCTAGATAAATGAGATTTTATTTGGGTATGTATAAAGTTTAAAAAAATCATAGTAAACGCAGTGAAAGTGGTTACAAAAATTGTTATTCAAATTCCACCCCTACCTTGCCGAATAACGTATTCTACGTTAAAATATAAATATATAAAAAAAAACAAGTAGAAAAGTTGTCGGGCGCAACCAATATCAGTAATAAAACCGATAAAAAGAGACCTGATTGCAATTAGGTGCGGATTCGGCAAGGGTGTACGCTGCTTCAAAGATTGTCTGATGCAGTTGCGGATGCTAAAAAGCTATTTTCTAAAAGGTGGTTAAAAGGGGGGCTGGGGGTGGTATCGATGGCGTGGCATCAAAAGTTTTTATGCTGATTTTGTAGAATGTCAATTGCTATCCCTCTACCAAATTTGGTGACTCTAGCTTTAAGTTTTGTAAAAGTTAGTGAAAGGGGGGCTGGGGGTTGTCAATTGCTATCCTTCATGAAGTTTGGTGAGTCTAGCTCAAAGTTATTAAATTATGTGGGAAGGGGGCTGGGGGCGGTATGGGTAGGGGTGCCATCCAAATGCATTTTTCGGCAACAAATTAGGTGGCTTTAGCTCAAAAACTGTGGAAGATATAGGCGTTTCTGATTTTCTACTGCGGGGGGGTGGGGATGGGGGGTATAGGGCTGGGCGTGGACTGAGTGGCTCCAAAATTTTTGATGCAGTTTTTTGGAAGTTGTTAGTAGCTATCTTCTTCCCAAATTTAGTATTTCTAGCTAAAAAGCCATGTGAAATAGGTCGATTCATAGATTTTAAGCTATCGAATTTATTGATTTGCCAGCCCCCCAGTTATCGTAGAACTCTAATCTTGACACTTTAATTTACTATGCCATGGATAAAGACATTTACAAAGACACAAGTATTTAGCTTGAAGGGTGTACAAAAAAGTTGCAAACATACGCACGGACAGACGGACAGGCGGACAGACACAACGACGGTCATTGCACAAACCCAATATACTCTTTATTTTCGGTATCGAGTATAACAAGTGGCAACGTTGCAGTTAGACGCAACTGACTGCGGTATACTCGATACCCATAAAAAAACCGGTAAAAACAGGGCTAGGAAGGAGGGCAGGGGGTGGTATGGATGGGCGTAGCATCAAAATGTTTGATGCGTGTCACCAAAGTTTTGACGGATACTTTTGGGGTCCGTTTCAGATATCTTCCCAATATAATTTGGTGTTTCCAGCCCAAACATAATGATGGGACGATAAGAGGCTGCTCAGGCAGTATGGGTAGGCGTGGCATCCACAGTATTGATGATGGTTTAGGGGTCGAAATCACCCACCTTAGGACTAAATTTGGTGGCTCTAGCTCAAAAGCTGTGGAAGATATAGGCGTTTCTGATTTCAAACTGCGGGGGCTGGGGGCGGAACGGGTGGGCGTGGCTACAAAATTCTTAATGCAGTTTTTTGAAAGATGCTAGTAGCTATCTTCCCACCGAATTGAGTTACTGTAACTGAATAGGTGTGGGAATTATAAGGATTTATCGATAATGAGCTTTTGAGTTTATTTATTTGCCAGCCCCCAAGTAATCATAGTACAACAATCTTGACACTATATCTGTCCCGGCCGTGGATAAAGATCTTTGCAAAGTTTCAAGTCCCTAACTTGAAGGGTGTTAAAAAAATATGCGTTCATACAGACGGACGGACACTCTGACAGACGGACATACACCAAGTCGGCCATTGCGCAAACCCAATATACATTTTACCTTCGGTTTCTAGATTTTAAAAATGAAACACTAGAAAAATAGAAAAATTGCGGACAAAAGTTGACGATCTAAAAGCGTTGGACGTTTTAACTTGACAAGGCAACAACTTAAACACACATACACACTGTTAAGAGGGACAACAAACATGTAAATACATATTCATTTCAAGATAGGCAGAATGACTGGGCTGCGAACGTTGTGAATGTAACTGTAACAACAAAAGCAAAAGCACCAAATGTCATTTGAAAAATGCTATTGGTTCGACAAAATTTTAGCCCCAACCAACGGCAGCAACAAAAAAATCGCATGCTGCGCAACAGCAGCAGTAGCTGAGGCGACAGTGATATGCGAACACCTCTGCCACGAAGCCGAAACCAGTTGCTTAGCAACGCCTCCTACTGACCAAGAACGATGACGCCGACGTCGCCGGCCTCACCAGAAGCTGTCGCCGAAGCCGACGACTGCGACAAATGTCAGCAACATACTCCATTGCTATTTTTGCATCGGCAAGTGCGAAGCAGCTAGTTGTCTCATTCTTTTGCATGCAGGCTATATGCGCTCGGAAAATTATTTGCCGCTGAGTAGAACATTCGTCAATGTATGCGTCGCAGCTGCATACGTATGTGTGAGTGAGCGCGCATGCGATTCGTGCACTATCCAAGCCAAGGGGTAGGCAAGTAACTGGCAGCAACAGCAGCAGCATCTGGTAAAGAGCCCGTGTACCAGTTTAGTTTGCGTTTGGCTGTGGTTTGCTTCTACATTGCCATTCGTTCGCGCTCGCTCTGCCGCTGTCGCTGTCGAAGTCAGCGAGTTTTGTGTATTTTCGCCTATTGCTATTGCTAACCGTTAATGCCGTCGCCGTTTTTAGTTTTTGTTTGACGTTCGCGTGGTGTGCTCGCATGTTGCGGCCCGTTTTCCGTTCACTTTATTGCTTTCTATACATTACCGTGACGTTCATTTGCAAAACGCTGCCAATAACATAAGCCGTTATCGAACGCGAAACAAACGATTTGCGAACAGCTGTCATACGTTTCTTTCTCATTTTCCTCCGTCGCGTTGTGCAGTCTTATCTTGGATTCCACAAATAATCAGGAGCGTCGCGTTTCACGTAAATTTGTTTTTTCAAGCAATCAAGAATTTGTTGCCATCTTTTTTTTAAAGTGAGTTTCTTGCCAAGTAATACAACAAAAAAGCTTCTGCGTCACAGCCTACTTCTTGTAGAGGACGGTGTCAAATGGATTACTTTTAAAAAGAAGGAAAACATGATATTTAAATAGCTTATGCAAAGCAAGAATACCAACAACATATACGAAAAACAACAAAATATTCGAGAAATCAGCTGTCGCGTGCTTTGCCGCCGGCATAAAACACAACAACACACGTGCTACGCATCTCTCTTTAGTGCTCTTATTTTATCAGTCGCACTCTTTCTCACTCTCACTCTCTCTCTCTCTCTCTCTCTCTCTCTCTCTCTCTCTCTCTCTCTCTCTCTCTGTCTATCTATCTTTCTTTCTCTTTCGCTCTCTTTTTTTCTGTCTCCCTCATTCTCGTTCTATCTAAGTGGGTGCGTGTGTCTGTTTTCGTGATTGTCGCTCTTGTGCGTGTGTGTCATTATCAGCGTGACAATTATCATCTCGCCCCCCTCTTCATTATATTCGACAACAAAATTCTCACCGAGGCATCCAAAGCGCCCCTCAGGGCTGTCGCACTGGCATCATTTCTGGGCGACGGTTTTACCGCCCTTCGAAGCCGAGCACCCGTCAAGGATCTAATGGCATTTGGGGCGGACCTGCACACAAGCCAGCACAATATCGGTGAGTTTTGTCGAATATCTACACTCATTCAATACAACATTATTTGCTATTCCTTGAGTTTCAAATAGCGAAAATTGCCTAAAGAAAATTCCAGTTGATCAATAGCAGTTCTACCTTTGGTAGAGTATTTAAACCGACTTTAAACGAAATGTGATTGGAACTAGCGGAATGGCTAACGCGTCTGTCTAGAAAACGGACGCTTTAATCTTGGAGTCCCCGTTAAAGACTTTTATTTTATCACAGAAAAACATCTAAACGTTTACTTACTTACTTACAGCACAAAGCTTGTGATTGAATTACCTTTTTAAACTGTTTATAATCTGTATATGTTTCCACTAGAAACAACACGCACAAACAATGCCAATCATCGAAATAGACTCACATATTTTATTTTAAGAAAATTAAGTTTACTATATATCATTTAAAGAACATAATTTGGAAAACGTACTTTTTTACACTTCCCATTCAATTCTTAAAAAAGCGAAACAAAAATGAGCGTTCTAAAATTTTTTTATCGCTCAACCAAACAACCTCAAGGTATTTCTCTTAATGCAAGTCACACAATTATTGAAAACTGTATTTTAAAGCTGGTGTTTATAATGCTTTTATAAACATTTGTTTAAAATCACTTCATAAATTCGGTCAGGGATTGAATCGTAGAGAGCCTTTAGATAGCCCAAGGACACTTCGCTCCAGCCGTTCTTAATGGTAAATTTTAATGATTCAATATCCTCACATTGTCTACCAGATTGATAAACTTTACGTGAAAGACATCCCTACACATTCTTTATATTGTTGATTTTGACTCTTATTTGAACATTGAATACTAAGGTTTTATACCAAATGAAAAATACTTTTTGATTCAGTATAGAAATAACAAATCAAAAAAAAAAACATGTAAAATAAGAAAACTGAAAAACGATAAAAGCTTGAATCTCGAATATCAAGTCTCGGAATGTTATAGTCTTCCGAGATCGGCGCGCTCTTACAGAAAAATAAACAGACAGATAAATACTCTATGAGTTCGTCAAAGCTTTCGTCGTCGCACAGTTATAATAATTAATGTGATATTTGTTAAATAAAAAAATATATATATATTTATAATTATAGCATTTTCTTGTGAGAACGCAAAACTAAAAACTATACTGAAAAGAATATCGGTCGAAATATCGTAGGTTAAGTGTCGTGTCCGAAAAAGTTGAATTTGCTTGACAAGAAAGCGTGTGTAGTCAGATTTCGCACATTGCAAAAGTTTGAGCTTTAAGCCAAGTTTTGCACTAATGAACTTGCTGCAGGGTCGTTTCAGATAACTAACCCACTCTCAAATTTTGGTTGTGGACTCTTCGCACTGCAGTGGCTTAGTGTTTCTATCTCTTTTTGGCTCGTCTATTTTGTTTGCCTGGCAAGTTTTTGTGTTCGCGGAGCAAATAGTTTGCGTCGACTTGTCAAACTTTCCTTGTTGGTTGTTGGCAATAGTTTACTTGGCTGTTATCCTTTTGGTTTATTTCTTTTGCACCTACATATGTCGAATTTTCACTTTTGCTGACTGTTTAATGTAAGCCAAGAACTTCTGATTTTCTTCTTCCGTTGTCGGCATTTGCTTCTGTGTTTTCTGTTTAAGTATCCTGAGCCCATAAAATTGTTAAAAATTTTAAACTGATTTAGTGCAAATGTATGGCATGATGGAGACAAAAATTAACATTTCCAATCCCAGAGAACATATGCATATACTGCAATTATACCTAAGACATATGCAAACTAGGTAAATCTTAAGTTATAATAATATAATATATGTATATAATAATGAGTTAAATAGGAAATATTAAAGTTTTGATTTTATTCGGGCATGCAGTATTGCAGACAAGTTCTTTATTATAATGGACACTTGCTTTCCATAAAAAATCCGATTTATTGCGCTTATGGGTTATTTTTGAATATTATTTTGCATCTCGAGTGTGTCATGCAAACAACAATAATAAGTAAACGAACAAAAGCGGAACAACTTTAAAACGTCCTGGATGAATTTGAAAGCGTAATTTTACAGCGCCATATAGCTCAAATAGTCAATCTGAGTTCATCAATTGCGCAACACTTCACTGAGCATCGTCTGCGAAAATCAGATTCAGAACAAAAGCAGAATGGCACCGAACGCGATTTTTACCGAGCATAATAGGCGTAAAATATTAACGAAAAAAATGTAAAATCCTTAGCTACACTGAATCAAAAAATCACCGGATATACTCACTTTTTTACGTTTTTTCTTATAATTTTTGATATTCTTATACTTTCAAGGCTGAAAGTGCCGAACGTAGAACTGAATGGATCATATCACTCATTTGATATGCTTGTACTGTACATTTTCGCTGTTCTATGAGGCACACAGAATTAAAATGTCGTAACGTAGGTATCGGCAAAATGAAAATAAAATTGAATTCAAGGTTAAAATTAAAATGTAAGATCTTGAATGTTGAGATTAAAAATTCTTGATATATGAAATTAACGCATTCATATTTTAGGATTTGTGTACTTGATGATCCAAGTATGACAATAGTACTTGTTTTAATTAAAGCTGCTTAAGCTTGAAATGTAAGAAATTAGTAGAATTTTTCGGTTCAGTATAGAGGCACCAAAACTAAATCAACAGGCGAAGCATGAAATGGGGAAAGAATGTAGTGCGGTAACTGAGCGCCAGGTTATGTAACTGGAGCACACTTATTTTTCGGACGAGTCCAAATTCAACACTTTTAGTTAGGACGGAAGAATGCTGAGCTGGATCCCAAAAACTTAAAGGAAACAGTCAAGCACGATGGCGGATGAAACATGATATGGGCATGTTTGTTGGCAGCCGGCGTTGAAATTTGGCGATTAGAAAGACTACAATAAATAACAATTAGGGTGTTTACTTTGTGTTGCAAAAGTGTGAAAGTGTAAAAATGCAAGCCATCCCAACAAAAATTTGTACAGAAACAAGTTTGATTCTTTTGCTAGAACCCTACCTATGACCAAAATATCGTTGTAACTTTGACACGACATATGTTTAACAAAATGATTCAAAAGTAAAAAAGAGCTGCACAATACAAGCAATTTCTCGTAATTATTATACTCGATACCGAAGGTATAGAGTATATTGGGTTTGTGCAATGTCCGTCATGGTGTCTGTCCGTCTGTATGAACGCAATTTTTTTCCCACACTTTTTTTAGAGACTTGAAACTTTGCAAATGTCTTTAAATTAATGTGTCAAGATTGGAGTTCTACGATAACTAGGGGATTGGCAAATTGATAAGCTCGATAACGCAAAATCGATAAAGCCAGCTATTTCGCAAGCCCTTTCACCGAGAACTACAAAACAATCAGGTCTCTTTTTATCGGTTTTATTACTGGTATCGAGTATACCGCAGTCGGTTGCGTCCGGCTGCAACGTTTCTACTTATTTTTGTGTATTATTTTTCGTATTTGATTAAAATTGTCAACATATTAATATTTGTTCACAAAAACGTTAAATTCACAAACTTTTAATATTGAATTTGAATATGTACATTTTTATTTGATTACCTGGTATATTTTAAATCCAAGTGCAAAATTCTTGATTTTTTTCACTTTGTCCACTGGTACGCTTCTACTACAAAAGTTTAAAGTATTATTTTATTTGTTGTTAAGCTAGATATAAAATGAATACAAATTGGTTCAAATGTTCTGAATATGAATGCGACAAAAAAAGATGCTCACATGTTTAATTAACTGCGAATCGTGCTGATTTTAAAAATGAGTATCGTCAGAATTGAATATAGTTGTCATGAATTGAAAATTAAATGAAAAGCACATTGATTAAATATTAATAAAATTTTAACTAATAAACAATTTAAAATCAAATATTTAAAAAAATAAAAATTTCAAATTGATGGAATATACACTTAAATTCTTAAAGGTAGCTCTGGTAGCTCTAGCTTAAAAAGGGAAAAAGTTTTGGGATTCCGATTTTAAAAGGTGGGTGCAATGGGTGTGCGTGGCATGTCACAAGCTGACCCACCAAATTTGGCGATTCTAGATGTTCAAATTTTGGTGATGGCTGTGCTGTATCGATTTGAACCTCAATGTGTATCGATTTATTATCGATTGTGGCCTCATTCGCAAGAGGACCTGCAGCTACCTGTTTTTATACTGGCATGAGACCAACAGCAAATTTTTCGTTTCTGTGCAGTTGCTTGTATTTGAACAACTTACAAATTGCGTCTATAAAATTTTAAGAATGCTGATTTCTGAATGCCTTACAACTGCCGATTTGCAATTTGCATCCTACTTGGGGATTGCCAACACATGGCAACTCATAAATAGAGCCCTTCTCGTACAAGCGCTGCGCGCAAGTAAGGGCGTGCCCCAAAAGAGAAAGCCCAAGTTAAATGTCAAAGCTGTCACCGAGGGTAGCAACAGCAGCAGCTCACAAAGAACAAAGCGATGTCAAAAGACATAAAACATTTGCGGCTTTTTTATCCTGAAACCATGAAATGGGTAAAACGGGTAATAGGTTGGTGTGAATGTATGTAACAGGGGAAATGAACCATCTCTGACGCCATAAATTGTGCAAAATATGACTCTCCTACACAAAAAAAAAAAAATTACCAAAGCAAATACAAATCTTTATTTTAGGTTCGGGTTTTGAAGCTTTCAACATTGATTTTTATAACGAATCGTTTTCAATATCATATTTTAATATAATTAATTTAAAAAAAAAAAATTTTGGTCTAGAATTTGAGTATGAAAATTTTTAATCTGAAACTAAAATAATATGTTTGATCGAATTCGGCCATCTGTCTCTAAGTACGCAACTTTTTTTTAACGCCCTTCAAGCTTAAGACTTAAAACTTACGAAATATATTTATCTATGGTCGAGTTAACTACAGTGTCAAGATTTGGGTTCTACGATAATTCCAATTCATCCAATCCAATTCAGGGGAGAAGATTGCTATCAGCAATCCCAAAAGAACTGCATCAACACTTTTGGAGCCCCGCCCACCCATTCCGCCACCAACAACCCATGCATTTTATCAGAAACAACTATATCTACCACATTTTTTGAGCTAGTACCACCAAATATGGTGCCCAGATAAAGAATCCCAAAAAACTTTGGATGCCAGCCCCCCTTCCCACCGCTTTTACAAACTTTGAGCCAGAGTCATCAAATTTGGTTCGAATAAAGTAATTGACATCCCACAAGGAACTGGATCAAAATTTTACTGCCACGCCCAACCACACCGCCCCCAGCCCCCTTACCAGAAACTTTGAGCTAAAGCTATAAAATTTGGTTGGAAGATAGCACGTGACATCCCACATAGAACTGTATACAAATTTTGAGCCACGCCTACCTATTTCGCCCCCAGCCACCACGCAGTCATAAATCAGAAACGCCTATATATTCTACAGATTTTGAGCCAGAGCCACCAAATTTGGAGCCAAGAAAAGCGATGACGACTCCCCAAATATGCATCAAAACTTTTGATGCCGCGCCCATCCATTCTGCCCTGGTCGCCCCCAACCGCCCCAACGCTTCGTTAAAAACGAGAATGCGTGTATCTTCCATGGTGTTTGAGTTAGAATCACCAGATATAGTAGGAAGAAAGCTGGTATCAACCCCAACAGATCGGCATCAAAGTTTTTAGCCACGCTCACTCACTCCACCCCCGCCACCACGCATTTTAAAATCCTAACTGCCAATATCTCCAGAGCTTTTGAGCTAGAGCCACAAATTTGGTGCGAAGATAGGTTATGATGACCCTCCAAATAATGCATTAAAACTTTGTATGCCACGCCAATCCGTAATGCCCTGGCCTCCTCCAATCGCCCCAACGCTTCGTTATAAACGGGAATGCGTGTATCTTTCAAAGTGTTTGAGCTAGAGTCACCAAATTTGGTAGGAAACTAATTGGTGGCATCCCCAATTGCAGCAGAAAATCTCGGCTGTTCATGGTTGAACATAAATAAATAGTAAAAATACTTACACCGTTGAACACACACAATACACTTACACACACATACACACAATTGATGGCTGTGCGCGTGATTTCTAAAGTTCAGGGTATTTTCTAGTCGGCATTTCTCGACTCAAGCCTATTTACTTGATTGTTTTGTTGATGGCGTTTTACAGCAGCAAAAGTGCTGCAACGCCTTTAGCATCAGTTCGACTGCTGTTCATCAACTTTATGACAATGAGTTGCAGCTGAAACTGACTACGATTCTACGTATGATGATTATCTTCGCAACTGCCTAAAAGCGCGATCTTCCGCAGGCAACAATATTTGCAGCAGCAATTGCTGCTGCACCCACCTTCGCTGATCTGCTAGTCCGAGGCAATGCGGTTCCAAGTACGTCATATATTATGTAGTATTTTCTTCTTAATTTTTACGGTCAACCGTTTCTCAAGTCACTTTATGAAACAACAGCAGCTAACTAAAACAGCAACTACGGGCAACACAGAGAATAGACATCACAATAGTTGGCAGCTTTGAGTTGAGTTCTATGGCTTTTTGCTTAGCTCTTTTGATTTATTATGCAACAACTGCCGCGTTTAGCCTAAGACATTGCCCATTTCGTTTGGGTGCATTTGTGTGTAGCGCAGTTTCTGTTGGGTGATGAAACGAACATGGCTCTTACTATAAGCTAGCCAGCATAATGCGCCAAACAGCAAACTTTGTGGCTCAATTTTGTTTTTGGAAAGAAAAAATTTTTGGGCAGTACGTAATTTGCAAAAAAGCTTCCAAATTTTGAATTTCTTTTTGTTCACCCTATCCAAGTTTTTATGTGTGCACAAAAATAAATTTTAAATCGTTTAATTTACACAGATTCTAAATTTTTCGGAATGGTTTTCGACCAACACCGTTTTTTTTCTTTAAATCAAAAAGTGAAATTTAAAATTTTAGTAAAGTAAAAATTTTCGATTTAAAATATTTTATTTTTAATTTAAAGTGCCAACATTATAGTGTTTAAAATAAACAATTTTGATAAAACATATTTCGACATATTTAACTTAACTTCACATAATTTTAAAAATTATAAGTTGCCTAAGATCATTGTTTCTTAAACTAATATACTCAATTTGCAGAACTGGTTAACTGGTTTCAATACTCGTATCTAAGCTTGACAATACTGAATTTTATAAATTCCTCAAAATTCCAAGATTGATACTTAAGCGCAGCTAAAGCATTGTTTAAAGCTGCCAATCATTTTTATATTTAAGCTGGAAATATCAGAAATAAGAAACAAACATAACAATTGATTGTTTTTATGCTTACCGTGAAAAGATTTGAACTTTAGTTTTCTTCATATTGGAAAGAGTGCCTTAGCTGTTTAGCCAATTCCAAACACATAAAGACTGCAGTTAATGTTAATGTTGAGTGAAAACACAACTAAAACTATTCGTCTGTGGTCTATGAGTGGTATCCAAAGCCTTTATGCAGATCTTCTGGGTCGTCAATTGCTATTTTCCTACACTCAGAAAAAAAAAAATCTGAAAATCAACTATGAAAATAGTTGATTTTACTATGCGAGTTTTAACTATGAAACGTAGTAAATTTAACTATAGAAAATGTTGATTCAACTAAAAGCATAGTTAAACAGCAAATCGAACATGAAAAATAGTTAGTTCAAAGTGAGTGCACTTTAAAACAACATGCCATGTTCAATTTAACGTTGAAATATATTTAATTCAACTATTAACGCATAGTCAAAAAACAAAACAAAAATTCTATTCAATACCACCATAGTTAATTCTAACTTTATTGTTATTAACAATGAGTATGTTCCCTATTTAAATTAAAGAGCAGACATCTTACTTCCTTTCCGAAGCGTTTGCTTTACTTCAAAACTAACCGAATGCGAAATATATTCGGCAACAGCGCAATGGCTAAGGCATCCGCTTCGTGAACAGACATCAGGTTCGAATCCCGGTTTAGACCAATCATATTTCGTAATCGGTAAGTTTGATTTAATAAGATTACGATGTATTTCTAGCAATTTAAATAGTTAATAACAATTACCGCGAGTGATTAAAAACTGACATATGGTATACTTGGATTTGATGAACTCGAAATGTTAAAATAAGTATTCTCATGTTCAGTTCCATTAAAATAAAACGTTAAATCTAATATTTTTGTGCATCAATATTAATACGTTAACATTTTAAATCAACTATGAAAAATGTTGATTTTACTATTTTATAGTAATTCTTGATTTAACATGTGCACATGTCAAATTAAGCAATTTCATATTAGGAATGAAATTATGTACGAAAATAGTTGAATTAACCATGAATATGCTTATTTGTACTACGTTTTTTTCTGAGTGTACCAAATTTGGTGACTCTACTTTAAAGTTTGTAAAAGGTTGCTGAAATTTGGGGATGGGGCCGGTATGGGTGGGCGTGTCATCCAAATTATTCCTGCAGACCTTTGTGGAATGTCAATTGCTATCCTCCTCCTGACACAAATTCAAAGTTTTAAAAATGTGGGTACTGAGGGCGGTTTAGGTGGGTGTGCCATCCAATTTTTGCTGCATATCTTTGCGGGATGTCAATTGCTATCCTCCTACCAAGTTTGGTGACTCTAGCTCAAAGTTAATAAAAATATAGGGAAAGTAAGCTGGGGGCGGTATGGGTGGGTTGAGGCAAATTTGGTGGCTCTAGTTCATAAGCGGTGGAAGATAAAGTCGTCTCTGATTTCAAAATGCAGGGGGTTTGGAAACGGGGGGCATGGTTCTAAAACTGTGCAGTTTCGTGGGGGTCGTTACCAGTTATCTTCGAACCTAATTCGATGGCTCTTGCATAAAATTAAGGAAGATACACGCATATCAGTTCTTAACAAAGCGTTGGGACGATTGGAGGCTACTAAGGCAGTATGGGTATAAGCGGATCTAGCTCAAAAACTGTGGAAGATTAAAATGCTGGTGGGCTGGGAAGGGGAAGGCGTAGCTACAAAATTTTTGATGCAGTTTTTTGGGGTATGCTACACTGAACCAAAAAATCACCAGAAATACTAACTTTTCTACGTTTTTTCCTATTAATTTTGGTACGATGTGTCGTACTATCATTATTGATATTCGTGTACTCTCAAGACTGAAAGTGCCGAACGTAGAAGTGAAAGGATCATATCAAACACAGAATTGAAAGTAAAAATTTAAGTTTGATAGGAAAAGAATGTAAGAGTTAGTACAGTTCTACTGTAATTTTGAAAGGAATTACTGTTCTGCAGCATTGATAATGGTTCCTGTAATTTTGATAGGAAATACTGTTGAATTGATAGTAGGATCCCGTAATTGTAATGTAATCAGTATGATCGATCCTAGTATAACAATCGTACTTGACTTTACTAATACCTAAGATTTAAGATAGATATATAGTGCAGCTAGACCACTGTGAAAGCTGCAAGTCATTCATGCTGGAGCTAGAAATGTAAGAAATAAGACACAACCTTTATAAATTTTATTTTTTATATGCTTACCGAGACGGGATTTGAACCTTAGACCACATCTTAATGCGTCGAGTGCCTTAGCTGTTAAGCCAATTCCAAACTCATAATGACCCTGCCAAGCTCTATACATAATTTACACTTTTTCACAAAAATGACCTAACTGTAAAAATCGTCTAGACTAAGCGCATTCCTTATGAATCGAGCTCCAGCATTTCTTATCAATTTACTAGTAGACATTATCAACCAATGAAATTGCAACAGTATGTCATATCAATTTAACAGTAATATTGACAGAAAACAGCGCTGTCATATCAATTAAACAGTATTATTGACAAACTAACGCTGAAAACAGCGCTGTCATATCAATTTAACAGTAATATAATCCACATTTTAATTGATAGTACAAATTGAAAGTACAACGCAAAAAAATACTGTTGATATTACGGGAAATCCATTCAAAACAACGTTTTTCCTTACAAATGACGAAATACGACGCTTGATGGGAGACTATCAACTTGTACTATTGATATTTTTGGTTCAGTGTAGTGGCAATCTTCTCCTCGAATTTGATAGTTCTGGCGTTCTGGGCGTGCGAAAAAGGTGGATTTATCGACTTTTAGTTATCGAATTTATCGATATACTAGCCCCATTTATCGAAGAACCCCAATCTTGACACTTTATCTGTGCCGGCCATAGATCAAGATATTTGAAAGTTTCAAGTCTCCAGCTTGAAGGGTGTGGAAAAAAGTAGCTTTCATACAGACGGACAGCCATTGCTCAAACTCAATATACTCTTTACCATCGGTATCGAGTATAAAATGTTTAATAAAATGCCGCTATTATTGAATCGTACTTGAATCTAGAGTTTTCGCAATTGATTTCAGTATTTGAAATGGTTTGATTAATGAATATCATGCATTTTGATTCAAAAATGAATACGCTAAAAATAATATTTTTCAATCTTAAATCTAAAATGTAAATTTTGGATTTGATAATTCTTCTTCAAATTAAATTACAACAAGTAGAAAGGTTGCAGTCGGACGCACACGACTGCGGTATACTCGATACCAGTAATAAAACAGATTAAAAGAGACCTGATTGCAATGGGGCGCGGATACGGCAGGGGTGTACGCTGCCTCAAAGTCTGGTGCAGATGGGAATGCCAAAAAGCTATCTTCCTTCCAAATTTGGTGATACTAGCTCAAAGTTTGTTAAAGGTTGAGGCTGGCGGCGGTATGAGGGCGTGGCATCCAAAGTTTTGCCGCAGATCTATTTATGATGTCAATTGAGATTCTTGTCCACGATAAACTAGTTAGTTTAGTTTATTATTAATTAACATCCTAGTGCTACAAGTTTCAAGAAACTTAAATTTAAGGCACTAGTCACTAAAACATAAGTCAGAAGGTGGAAAGAAATAATTTAAACTATAAAAAGGAAATTGAAAGAACAGTCACGGGAGATTAACAGTTATAAGCTTAGTTTTAGTGTTTGTATATGTATGTATATATTAAAATTTTTTTTTTATTAAGCGTTACGTATTATTTTGTAAGTGCAGCAGAAGGCTGCTTTTAAATTGTGGTGCGCTTCTTATTATTTTTAGGTCGTGTGGTAAGTTTTTTCACAGGCGAACAGTGTGTATAAAGTATTGTTGTTCAGGGACAGATAATCGATGGCGTACAAAAAAGTCAATTTATTATAAAGTTAACTGGGCTCTTTTGTATTTATAACTTTGTGAAACAATATTAGTGCTCTTAATTGGATCCAAGTTTGCAAAGTAAGGTTATATATTTTGAATGCATATGGTGTAACGTGGACTCTTCTTCCTAAATTAAACACATAACGCGCAATACTATTGAAGACAACATTGAGCCTGTGCTTACTAGCAGCGTCTGGGTTTGAAAAAATTTCCACTCCATAATCGAGAGTTGGTATAAGGTAGGTCTTAGCGACAATGAGTTTAATGGCAAAACGTGCTGTGTCAGAATTCTTAAGGCTGCATAAGTTCTACTTATGGATTTAATTATGTGGTCACTCCAAGTCAGAGTCTTATTAAATATTATGCCTAGGTTAGCTACCCTGTCTACGTAGTCAATAGAATTATGGTCGATTTTAATTTTTTCTAAGTTTAAAGTGACTATGGACTTCTTTTATATAACTACACACTTAGTTTTGGACGTGTTTAGACCAAGGCCATTACTTCGTGACCACTCCTCATACAAAATTTGGTGACTCTAGCTCAAAGTTAGAAGAATATTGTGGAGAGGGGACTAGGGGCGGTATGGGTGGGAGGCGCCATCCAAATTTTTTGGGTTTCTTCATCTCCAATCTTGGCACTAAATTTGGCGGCTCTAGCCGAAAGCTGTGGAAAATATAGGCAATTTTGATTTAAAAATGCAAGGGGCTGGGGAACGGGGTGGGGAGCGTGGCTCCAAAACTTTGATGCTGTTTTTTGGGGATCGTTAACAGCTATCTTCCTACCAAATTTGGTGAGTCCAGCTTTAACGCTTTGGAAAATACTCACATTCCCGTTTTTAGTGGCAGCTTGGGCAGTATGGATTGGCGTGCCCGAATGCGGTATACTCGATACCAGTAGTAAAACAGATTAAAAGAGAGCTGATTGCAATGGTGTGTGGATACGGCAGGGGTGGACGCTGCCTCAAAGATAGTCTGGTGCAGATGGGGATGCCAAAAAGCTATCTTCCTTCCAAATTTGGTGGCTCTAGCTCAAAATTTGTTAATTAATTTGTAGGGGTTGGGGCGGTTTTGGGGGCGTGGCATCAACATTTTTGCTGCAGATCTATGTATCATGTCAATGGCTATCCTCAAACCGAATTTGGTGACTCTAGCTCAAAGTTAGTAGAATATGGTGGAAGGGGGGCTGGGGTCGGTATGGGTGGATGGTGGCATCCAAATGTTTTGGGTTTCTTCATCACCAATCTTGGCACCAAATTTGGCGTCTCTAGCTCAAAAAACGTGGAAAATATAGGCGTTTTTGATATCAAAATGCAGTGGGCTCGGGAACGGGGGGGAGGGGTCGTGGCTCCAAAACTTTGATGCAGTTTTTTGAGGATAATTAATAGCTATTTGCCTACCAAATTTGGTGACTCTATCTTTAACGCTTTGGAAAATACACGCATTCCCGTTTTTAGTGAGGCATTGGGGCGGTTTGGGGCAGCTTGGGCAGTATGGATTGGCGTGGCATCCAAAGTTTTTATGAATTTTTTTGGGGGCTATAATCACCTATCTTGGCACCAAATTTGATGGGTCTAGCTCAAAAACTGTAGAAGATATGGGCATTTTTAGTGTTAAACTGCGGGGGGCTGGGGGCGGAATGGGTGGGCGTGGCTCAAAAATTTTTGATGCAGTTTTTGGGAATTGTTAGTAGCTATTTTTTCTATGGAGATTTTACATATGTAAATATGACTGCAGCGAAAGTAAAATTGATGTGCGTATAGACAAAATTGAAGACGACGCACGAGGGACCAACGCTGTATATTTATATGTATATATATGTATGTACATATGTGCGTACATATTTTCATATTAACGTGCATATGTATATATGTATCTACATACAATTCCGTAATTTTCTCTATGTTTTTTTTTCAGCACGCAATAATATACATATATACTATAATCATAATATACTTTTTTAAATATATAGTATATACGACTCACCTGTTAAGTGTAGTAGCAAGTACGGCATCTCGAAGCTATCCAGCATCAGAGAAATTTTTTCCCTGTCGTTCATTTACAATATTTTTTCACTTGCTTCACTTTTTGATGTGTTAACATCTATAGGCACGGGTATTTATTTATGCCAGTTGAATACATGCAAACAATGCAGCGTGCCGTGCTGCGCTGGTCTCGACCTACGAACAAATTTAGAGTGCTGTCGTGGACCGACTGAAAAATTTCATATACATATTCATCTGAGTATGCTTGTATTGGTGTAGCGGTAGAGAATAACTGTAAAAAACAAGTTTTAGAGTTTTGCCTCAATCTGCTTGATAAAGTCCAAGTTGGAAGGGTAGTATAAACTTAATGTGAACTTTGTGCAATTGAATAGCAAAACTTTAGATTCTTAAATATAATTTCAATTCTACATGTTTGTTTATATTCTAGCATTGTTTATTGTTTATATTCTAGCAGAAACAGTATATATATATATATATATTAAAATCATATATTAAAGTTTTCATCGACAATCATTGATTGTCTTATTTTTTCTTTGTGCAATTTGTTCGTCTCAGCTACGACAAGCCAGCACGTTGTTGTTTTGTTCAGTTTCCCTTTGCGTTGAGCGGCCCATCGATTAAAGGAGAGGCGGCGGGTCAGCGGACAGCAAGAACGGTAAATAATTGTTGGTACATACTGTATGCAAGTGCGTTTGAAACTTATATTTCTTGCTGTGCCTGCTTATCGAGGTTTTTGTTATTTTTGATATTTTTACTTTTTCTCTGTCAGCGGCAAACGCGCGCTTACATTTACATATGTACCAATGCACTACTGAATACACTCTCGTAATCTGTGTACATCTTTGCATAACTGTATGGCAAGGATTGTTAGAAAGTGTCAAAAGGTTAAAAATTGGGAAGAGTATGTATGATCAGCAATAGCAAAACTGATATTGGACTGCCTTGGAAGACCAAATCTTGTTTTCTTACTAAAGCGCAATTATGGGGGAAGAAAAATAGTTTTGTGGACAAGTGTTTGCAGAAGCCTAGTTTTTAGCTCAAGATACTTGGTTGGCTAGGTGCATATCAGTTGCTAGTGCATGTGTTTTGCGGGGTAGGACAGGTATCACAAGGTCGTAGAACACGTAAAGCAGGCAAGCTATCGTTCATATCCAAGAATCTTATTTATTGCAAAAATAACTAAATTCAATTAACTATTATTTTCTTTTTTATGCTAATATATAGCAATCAAACAGGTACAAACAGGTGTTAACACATCTCCGTGAGTTCTAACAATCATTAGTTTTTTTTTTACTCCACGCACGTTTAGTGCTTTACTTTGACTGTGCAGTCAAATTTTTGTCAGCAGCCGACGATCGGACGTATTCGGCTACTAACACAATAAAAAAATGCACACACACGACCATCGGCTTGGGTTTACCGTAAGTGCATATGCTTCGGGTGATAAATAAGCATGTACATACATACGTTCGTTTTTTACGAACTTCGTTCTTAATTTGATATTAAAGTACCAAATCCGTTCTAAAAAGACCAACTCATGACCATGTCATTACCAGCGTTCTTAATACAAGAACGAAAAATTATGAACGAGCCCGTTAAAAATCAAGACCAATGGTCGTGATTTTAGAACGTGTTTTTTTCTGAGTGTACACCTCTGCCGAACGCCGACTTACCGGGTGCGTCCTACTGAACCGTATTCATTTGCTTTGTGTTTTGCTTTGTGCTTTTGTTTTAAGCAGATCTGAGGGAGCATCCCGACTTCCGTGTTAAATAAATCTTGCGCTGATCAAGTAAGCTTAATTTGACAAATGGCTGGCTAACAACTTGTGGTTATACTTGATACCAAAGATGGTTTTGTGCAATTTCAATTATGGTGTCTGTTCTTCTGTCTTTATTCGATAATCGTGAAATTAGTTTCTAGGAACTTTGCAAATACATTTTTTTTTAGGCGGGACAGATAAAGTCTCAAGATTGGATTCCCAATCCTACTGGGAGGCTGAAAAATCAATAAAGCAATAACTGAAAGCTGATAAGTGCAAATATTTCCCACATCCCTACAGCAAGAGTTACCAAATTTGGTAAGGAGATAGCTACTGGTGGCTTCCAAAAGACTGCATCCGAAATGCCGCGCCCAGAGACTTTCCAAATTTTGAAATCGGGAACGGCTCTTTTACAGTTTTGAGCTATCTGGTGCCAAGATTGGTGAAACCTTAAACTTGTAGGCCGAGATAACTCTATCCGCTCACAGCCGCCTTGCCGCCGTGTCAAATCGGAAACTTCTGTTTACTTGACCATTTTTATACTCGAAACCGAAGCTAAAAAAGCTATTGGGTTTGTGCAATGTCGATAACTTCAAATTGATAAATCCACCTATTTCGCACGCCTTTACAGCTAGAACTACTTAATTTGGGGAGAAGATAGCTTCTAACAACCAGCAAAAAACTGTATTTTCCATAGTGAGCTAGAGCCACCAAATTTGGTAGGTAGATAACTGGTAGCGTCCCGCAAAAAACTGCATCAGAATTGAGAAGATAGATTCTTAAAGCCCCTAAACAACTGCAAAAAAAAAAATTGGAGCCCCACCCACCCATTCCGCTTCCAGCCCCCGTTTCAGCATATTTAACTAACTTTCAGCTAGTCACAAAATTTGGTTGGAGGATAGCAATTGACATCATACACAGATCTGCAGCAAAAATTTGGATGCCACGCCCTCCATTAAACTCTCAGGCCCCTTTCCAGCATATTTTACTTACTTGCAGCCAGAGTCGCCAAATTTGGTATAAGTATAGCAATTGACATCATAATTAGATCTGAAGCAAAAACTTGGATAAAATGTGCCCATTTAAAATACTGAAATGACGTGCGAAAAATCATGATTCAAGAACGATTTAATTTTAGCGGCTTTTCATTAATTTTTGACGTAGAATATGTCTTACGTTTCGGTAATGAGTGTGCTATCCAAAAAAGTTGTTGTTGTAATATGGTTGCTTCTCAAAATCGCTCATTGCTCATGAACTAGTGGATAGATTTTCCTCAAACTAATTTAATTTTTCAGCCAAGGCTTCAACTTTTTATACAACTTTTTAAGGCATAAAATCAGTGCAAAAATCACTACCCTTTTTATACCCTAAACCCATAAAATGGGTAAATCAGGGTATAATGGTTTTGTGCAAAACCGTCTGTCCGTCTGTATAAACGCGTAGATCTCAGAGACTACAAGAGCTAGAGACTTCAGATTTTGAATAAAAGTTCTCCTATACCATGAGCAGAACAAGTTTGCTTCAAATTATCGATAACTACTCTGCTTTTCGATATACACATGGAATCGATAACATAAAACTATCGAATTTGCAAAATGTCCAAATCGGCTAAAAAACACCAGAGATATCGTAAAGTTAAGTCAGTTATGAGTTTTGTTTAAAGTGATCATTATTTGAAGCATACTTTTAGGATGCACGGACTGCAACTGGGTTCAGGGTATCTTCTGGTCGGGCTATCCCGACTAGAGCCTTCTTACTTGTTTCAATAGCAAATTGCTCAAAAAATCGGCCATGGAATCGGTATTTATTATATTTTCGTTTGATATATATATTCGGTCATGACTGATAGCTGCTAAATGTTGAAATTTCATTAAGATATTCGGGCATAATTAAATTTGCATACATAAATTCTTCCGTGCCAGGGGTGAAAATCAACAAGCTCAGCTTAAGCGTCAGCTCCAAACAATTATATCACAATAAAATATGTTTACCTCAATTTTAAAAATTTTGAAATTTGCGTGCAAGTTTTCGAAATCATGTTTTATTGTTTTTGTTGCACATTTAGTTATGGTTGTGCACCAAAACAATTAATATGCCATATGGGCATTTGTTAAATTGCGGGGGGGCGGCTTTGGGTGGAATGGGTGCGCGTGGCTCCAAAATTTTTGATGCAGTTTTTTGGGAATTGTTAGTAGCTATTTTCTTCAAAAGTTTGGTAGTTCTAGCTGTAAAGGCTTGCGAAATAGCTGGATCTATCGATTTTGCGTTACCGAGTTTATCGATTTGCCAGCCTCCTAGTTATCGTAGAACTCCAATCTTAACACTTTAATTTACTATGCCATAGATAAAGACATTTGCGAAGTTTCAAGTCTCTAGCTTGAAGGGTGTGGAAAAAAGTTGCGTTCATACAGACGGACAGACGGTCAGACGGACAGACGGACATTGCACAAACCCAATATACTCTTTACCTTCGGTATCGAGTATTAAAATTTATGAAAAGTGCTCAATTTTTACGATAGGTTCCACAGAAAGTTAGAGTGACCAGCAGTGCCGAATACTTGTATGGAAAATGTAAATATTTGCTGGTCACCTTGTTTGATTAAATCGTTTATTGTGCTAACAAATTGTAAAAAATTGATTAAAAGAACATGGAAATGGTGATTTCGTGGTGGCATTAGCTGCTTTCATTCTTCGAAGGAGAAGGAGAAGGAGAAGAGCTAAAGATCTAAAACGAATCTTGCAAACTGATCAAGAGGCGTATCAAGTTGAAAGCACTTCTGATCTTGGGTCGGATAGCATTAGGGGACGCCTGGAAGGTTATCCAAAATTTGTTAGAAATAATATTGAGGAATATTTTTATTCAAGCGAAGGTTCTGTTCCTTGGAAAAATAATTTGACTGGTGTTTTAAATTAAATAAAATATTGAATTCAATTTAAACCAAAATTCTATTGTTTTTTTTCTCTTCTTCATATTTTTTAATTTTGCTGTATATTAAGTAATTTCTATTTCCACATCGGTGGCTTAATTTGGCGGAAGTCGGCTTTATAAATTATTCCAAAATGGAAATATATCCCGATTGGCTGGTTTTGGGGCATTCAGAAATTTGTCTAATATGCCCACCAGTTGGTGATCGGTGTGAACGGTGTGGACGCCAAAGAGTCAGCAGCCGTTGACGCCAAAGACTCGGCAGCCGGTGACGCTAAAAACTCGGCAGCCGGTGACGCTACAGGAGTCGAGCAAGTAGCTGGGCTCACACTTTCAGTTAAAATACTGGAAAATGTGCAAATTCCCAATCGACGGCGTCCCAACACTTTGCTGTTTTTGCCGTGTTCCACCAGCGCTTCCACTTTTCAGATGTTTCCCCGATGGTAGCGGAAGCTATTCTTCAACCCGTTCCAAGCGGCCTTGCATTCGGCAACTATAATATGATATTTTTTGTTAAATAAATGCCTATTATAAAAGTAAACAATCAACTCATCATCTTTGGCTATTGAAGCGTTCATTCTGTTTTCTGCTGGTTAAACTTTTGCTGCCCGTAATAATTTTAAAGCTATTATTTCGTTTTAAAGAACAGCTGGCTATGAAATCCACAATTGCTCCACTATCGGAACTATCGATTAATTTTAATGATTTGCTGGGAGTTTAAAAACGGAATGCAGAACGGAAAATTTCTGGCAACTGTTTTTTTATATAGAGTTGCACATAAAAATTCCGTTTCGGATGTATCAATGTTGGCACTTGAAAAATCAAATCTCTTAAATCTGAAATTTTAACTTTCAAAATTTAATTTAAAATTCCACTTTGTGATATAAAAATAAAAGTTTTAGCCTTTGTTAGATCACACGGGCGCATAGGTTAGCTAGTTAGTTATTTAAATATGTAAAATATAACAGAAGCTGATATGCATTTTTATGCCTTTTTTACGCTGCGCAAAAGAAATGTTTTGTTGTTATACTTGTTACCGAAAGTAAAGAGTATATTGGGTTTGTGCAATGTCCGTCATGTTTCCAGCTAGATTAGGGCTCTACGATAACTCGGGGGCTGGCAAATCGATAAATCCACCCTTAAAGTTAGAACTACTAAATTTGGGGAGAAGGTAGCTACTGACAACCCCCAAAAACTGCTTCACAAAATTTTGGAGCCACGCCCACTCATTCCGCCACCAGACCCCCGCAGTTTAAAACCTTAAATGCCTATATCTTCCACAGTTTTTGAGCTACATCCACCAAATGTGCCAAGATAGGTGTTGACGACCCCCAACCAAATTCATAAATTTGGATGCCACGCTCATCTATACTGCCCTAGCTCCCCCTAACCACCCCAAACGCTTCGCTAAAAACTGGAATACGTGTACCTTCATAGTGCTTAAGCTGAAGTTACCAAATTTGTTAAGGAGATAACGCTTAATGACCCCCAAAAATTTGCATCAAACATTTGGAGCCACGCCCCCCCCCCCCCCCTTGTTATACCCGTTAAATGGGTTCAACAGGGTATAATGGTTTTGTGCAAAAGTATGTAACAGGCAGAAGGAAGCATCTCCGACCTCAGAAAGTATGACATTGATCAGCATCAATAGCCGAGTCAATATGGCCATGTCCGTACGTCCGTCCGTCTGTCTGTCTGTCCGTCTGTATGAACGCGTCGATCTCAGAGACTACAAGAGCTACAGACTTGAGATTTTGAATATAAGTTCTCCTATGAGCAGAACAAGTTTACTTCAAATTATCGATAACTATTTTGGTTTTTGATATACACATGGAATCGATTACAAAAAAATATCGAATTTGGAAAATGTAAAAATGAGGGTTGAAACAATGGGTAGAACTTTTCGTCCAAATCGGTTAAGAAACACCGGAGAAATCGTATAGCTAAATCAGTTATAAGTGTTGTTTAAATTGATCATAATTTAAGCATACTTTTAGGGCGCAGGGAGAAAAATATTTATTGAAACTGGGTTCAGGGTATTTTCTAGTGGGGCTTTCTCGACTAGAGCCTTCTCACGTGTTTTAAATTTATTTAATCAAATAATTATGTTGCTGTCCATAAGTTGCAAAAATCAGGGCTGCCATCATAAAGACGAACTAACTTATAGTCAGAGCTATGGATAGTTTATTTCCCGATAGTTTATATGATTTTTTTTAGCACGGACATATTAATCGTTTTGATTCAAAATCATAATTCAAGTTGCCTGAATTTATAAAATTGGGGATGAAAATATTAAATTGTAGTATAATTTTTGTTTGGAAGCTCAAGCTGAACTTGTTCATGTACACCTCTTGCACGGAAGAAGTCATTTATGAAAATATAATTATGACCTAATATCTTAATGAAATTTCAACAGTTAGAAGATATCAGTCATAACCGCATAAATATCAAACGGAAGGAAATCAAGTCAACTTTATATTGAGAAAAAAATAAAGTAACTCATCAGGGTTTTTTTTTGGCAATTTGAAATTTAAACAAGTTGAAACGTTGCAGTCGGACGCAACCGACTGCGGTATACTCGATACCAGTAATAAAACAGATTAAAAGAGACCTGATTGCAATGGGGTGCGGATACGGCAGGGGTGTACGCTGCCTCAAAGACTGTCTGGTGCAGATGGGAATGCCAAAAAGCTATCTTCCTTCCAAATTTGGTGATCCTAGCTCAAAGTTTGTTAAAGGTAGGGGCTGGGGGCGTGGCATCAAAATTTTTGCTGAAGATCTGTGTATCATGTCAACTGCTATCCTCATACCAAATTTGGTGACTCTAGCTCAAAGTTAGTAGAATATGGTGGAAGGGGGGCTGGGGGCTGGCATAGTGGGGCGTGGCGTCCAAAGTTTTGCCGCAGATCTATTTATGATGTCAATTGCTATCCTCATACAAAATATGGTGACTCTAGCCAAAGTTAGTAGATTATGGTTGAACGGGGGCTGGGGGCGGTATGAGTGAGAGGCGCCATCCAAATTTTTTGGGTTTCTTCATCTCCAATCTTGGCACCAAATTTGGTGGCTCTAGGTCAAAAGCTGTGGAAAATATATGATTTCAAAATGCAGAGGGCTGGGAACGGGGGCGGGCGTGGCTCCAAAACTTTGATGCAGTTTTTTGGGGATCCTTAACAGCTATCTTTCTACCAAATTTGGTAAGTCTAGCTTTAACGCTTTGGAAAATACACACATTCTCGTTTTTAGTGAAACATTGGTGCGGTTTTGGGCAGCTTGAGTAGTATGGATTGGCGTGGCATCCAAAGTTTTATGCATTTTTTTAGAGGTAGTAATCACATATCTAGACACAAAATTGGGTGGCTATCTAACTACCAAATTTGATGACTCTAGCTCATGGAAGTTACACGCATTACCGTTATTAGCGAAGCGTTGGGGCGGCTAGTGCAGAATGGAAATTTTTTATGCAGTTTTTTGGGAGTTGTTAGTAGCTATTTTCTCCCCAAATTTGGTAGTTCTTGCTGTAAGGGCGTGTGAAATAGCCAGCCGCCCAGTTATCTTAGAACACCAATCTTAACACTTTATCTTACACGGCCATAAATAAAGACATTTGCAAAGTCTCTAGCTTTAAGGGTGTGGAAAAAAGCTTTTTTTTTGCCTTAAAAAAATATTCATATATATTTGGCAAAATTATATAAAATTAGAATGTTGGAATGTTTGTTTAACTCATCTTATACTCAAAAAAATCGGAGTAATTGATGAATTATTAAGATGGCTAGAGCAATTTAACGTCTTCGAAATGAAGAGAAAAATTCATATTTTTGGTTTAATTTTTTTAATACAATACAATACATATATAAATATGATTTGAAATAAATTTTGAAGACTTGGCTTTAAAATGCATTAGTGCATGAGCAATGAGCGATTCTGTGAAACTTTATTATTACAACAACAACTTTTTCAGACAGCACCCTCATGATCGAGAGGTGAGAATTGCAAAAATTTTAGAATGTTTGAGTAAATTATATGATTTAATATTTTTGTTTTTTGTGTGTAAAAATTAGCAAACAACTGATTGTTCTTATATTGCTAAACTCTAATTTAAGACTTTTGGTTGTCAAACAATGAATGCGCTTAAAATGTAGAATTAATAATTCATGTTTTGGAATTGGTTGAGAGCAGATAAAGCACACATACATTTTGATAATACTTGCTGTTTAACAATATATGTTGAGCTATTATTTAAATATTCAATTTACAATGTAACATTTAAAGTGTTAATATCAAAAGGTGTTGAAATAACAAAAAAGTATTTTTGAATAAAAAACCCCTATTGTTGGCAAGCCTTAGGGTAATGGAAAAACTTGATAAATTTACTTTAAAACACGCGTCAAGACACTCAATAAAGTATTGAAAAGCAAGTAAATTAACATTCAAATAGAGCAATAAAATTTCAGTTTTAGTATCTGCTATACCTTTTGCAATAATAAAGGGCTGTGAAGTTAGCCTTGCAGAGTAATATTTGATGACGATTTTCTGATTTTAAATCTTGTAGTCATTTAACGTTGCCAATCGTAATACAAAACTTTCCTGACAGTCCAAAATAATTGCTTTTCTGCAGCGCTCTCCACTGTCATCCTTGAATCTTACCACCGATGACAAAACAGCATTTCATAGAAACGCGCTATCAAAAAGTCCTGCGAATCTGTGGATGAAAAAACAAAATTTAAAAAAAAAAAAAGTTAATTAACAATGGAACCGAAATTGTACAAAAAATTACCTTTGTCGTCTCATGGTTTTGCTATGTTAAGAGTCTTCTTGCAAGAGCTGTTAGTTATATTATTTTTATAAAAAGGCAATATCTTACTTTTGTAATCTTTCTTTTTTAGTAATCATCAACAAACTTTTTTCGAGGTAAAAAACTTGAAATCAGTTCCAATCTGCAATTAGGGAGTAAAAATATTAAAATGAGTACAAAAGTATAATATTTTAAGACATACCAGATCAGAAGCTTGAGGTTGTGCAAGTATTGGTTATTTTCAATGTGTAGTTCCTTTATATCTCTTTGGTGCAATTGAAAAGTTTTTTTCTCGACATTTCGCAAACCTCTACCCAATCTAAACAGTCTTGATTTAGTGAAAGTTTATAGCTTTCTGTACCGAATGCGTTAATCGATTGTAAATTCACTTTCATCAATACAGAAAGAGCTCTGTGACAAGCAGCTCAGCTTTATTTGTTTGAAATAAAAAAATAATTTGTCAATCAATGTTCTAGTACTGCTTATCTTCATGTCATTTTCACTTGGAAAAAAGGAAACTTCATTTATTTTTTACATTTTTCATTTTCATTTTTACATTTTTATGCCGGGCAGTAACTTAGAAAAAATGTGACATACATAAGAGCCCCGAAAATCCTCCATACCAGCTGTTAGTGTTGCCAAATTTTGCAAAGATTGGGCAGTTAAGTATCGATATTTTGGATGGATACTGTTTGAAAAGTACAGAGTTGCGCATTAATGCATTTAACATACAGTGCATTTAATCAAAAGCAAAATCAAACTGCTTTGATAAAAATAAAAATTTAATGCAAATGAAATTGAACTGCATTCCAATAAAAATTATGTGCTTATGCAATAATGGGCATGTCTGGGAAATATACCAATGCTTAAAATAATCGAAGTTGACAAAAAAATACGATCCTCAGTCAGTCTCTAGCCTTTGTTTCGAGCGGACGTGTTCTTTGCAATGTATTCGTAGCTTTGTCGAGTGCAAAGCTGAAGTGACTCCGAGTCATCTTCGCTGCTTTGAAGCGGTGCAATGCGCTTCTCTTTGTCGGAGAGTGTTTCACTTGTCCTGCATTAAACTGTCTACTGACATTATTAAAACATTAACAATGTCGCCCAATCTCTTGTGGCAGTGTGATTATTGCCTTATGTGTAATGATTCGCATGTTAAAATTGATGAGCTGTGCGCGAAAATCAATAATCTAGAAAAGCTCTACAATGACTTAAACAAAAAACTCAATAATTCAAATAGTGCTGGTTCTGCAATAGACTCTCTGTTAGCTACGGCTCAACAAGACGTAACTGCAATCAGGGTTATTGAACGTGCTCAATTGGTTGTCAGTGAGAGTGATGCGCTCTCTCATCAAGGTGACGATTTTGTCACAGTACAGAGCCGACGAAAGAGACGTATTAAAAGCAACAATAAGCGCGTTGTTGGCATCGCTCCCGCGTTTGAAGGGCTGGAGGTGAAGCAGAGCTTGACATATTTACACATTGGTAAATTTTCAGCTGGAACGCAACCAGAGGCGGTGTTGAAGTATGTCTCCGAAAAGTTGAAGGTGCAACCTGATACGCTTAAATGTTTTAAGCTTGTTAAGAGGGATGCTGACGCTGATTTACTGCACTTTGTCAACTTTAAGCTTGGAGTTTCAGAACATCATTAATCAAATGTTTTTAACAATTCCTTCTGGCCTCTTGGTGTTCGAGTCGCTAGATTTGTAAATAAGCCGCGGCCTCATAAAGACAATAATTTGGTAAACTTGGACCACCCACGGACATCCACACCAATTCCTCAACATTATAGTTTGGTTTCATCAAAAAACCCTAAGTTTCGGCGCTACTGGTTGTTTTGAGGTTGCTGCTCACGCACTCACATTTGCATGTGCTAGACAACAACATATACCAGTTGCGCGATTTGGGCGAGAGCATAATCCCGCGACAACAACAAAAACAGGTGTTATCACTGCTTGCCCTTTGCGGCGTTCATAATGCTCCGGATGCTGTGGACTTTTTTCATCGGCACCCGCTCTTCTTCGCTGCGCTTTTATCTGTTAAGTTTTTGAGTGAGTTAACTAGCGCTCACACTTATAACTCTTCGTTCTCATCGATGCCTACGCTATGTGTGCGCTGGATTTGGCTGCTTTTGTTGCTATAAATAGAGCTGCATCTTATATTAAGCTAACTTATTTGTTTATTGCTAAGCCAGTTGTGGATGAGCAGTATTCTTACATTCTTCCCTTGCTATCAC
The DNA here is from genome assembly GCA_035044585.1 of Scaptomyza polygonia. Taxonomy (NCBI): domain Eukaryota; kingdom Metazoa; phylum Arthropoda; class Insecta; order Diptera; family Drosophilidae; genus Scaptomyza; species Scaptomyza polygonia. Next base: position 383,542 of record JAWNNU010002004.1, on the reverse strand, counting down.
CGCAATTATTTATGCGCCATACACATTATCCTTCTCCCTTGCCTGCACCTGTTAACGCTCAGGGGAGTAAGTATAATTCAAGTACTAATTCTTTGCTAATATTTTTCCAAAATGTTGCTGGCATGCGGACCAAATCGCATGATGTTCGTATGGCTACCTCGGATTCTGATTTTGACGTCATAATATTGGTTAAGACTTGGCTCAATCCTAATTTCTTTGACGGTGAATATTTTGATACCCAGCTCTTCCATGTCTTCCGTAAAGACAGAGACACTGTAAGTATACAGTGCTTGAGGGGTGGTGGTGTTATTGTTGCTGTTCGGCAGTATCATCGCTGTTGCACAGTAAATCTTAGCAACAATGATCCAATTTTAGACCAGCTTGTGATCAATATTACGGGTCAGACTGAATCATTATTTATTTGTGCATCTTATGTTCCACCGAATAGCCCACTTGAATTGTATCAAGCACATATTGCAAATGTGGCCTCTATTCATTTTGGATTAAAGGCTTCTCAAAGTCTTTGTGTTTTATGGGATTTTAATCTAGGAAGCCTGGGTTGGGTTCCCTCATTGGATGACTCTACTATGGTCCCTTGTTATGTTCATTTACCGCACGAAATTGCTCTGCTAGATGACCTATTCAGTATGGGTTTGGTGCAGATTAATAGTGTGTTCAATAAATTGCACAAAACTCTTGATTTGGTTTTTGTCTCTATAGAAAATAAATTTTCTATAAACCTTTGTCCAGCTCCGCTTACTCCTTGTGATATGCACCATGAACCTATTCTGTTAACATTAGAGACATACAATTTTCGAGCTACTCCGCACTCTCTTAATAATATTAAATATATCTTCACACAATCTAATATTTTAAGCATTAAGAATTCTATTTTGGGCATTAATTGGGATAGAATCTTATCGCAAGTTGATCTTGAAGGCGCTTACGACATGTTTTTAAGTTTATTTAAGCAGATAATGGCAAATAATTCCATTATTAAAAAATACACCTTGGTATACTGCTGGTTTGAAAAAATTAAAAAACCTTCGCAATAAATTTTTTAAAAGATATGCTATTTCCATGAATACTTTTGATTTAGAGCGCTATAAGCTTCATAAGCATGAATTTGAATTTCTAAATAAATTTCTTTACAATCAATACATCACTGAAGTGGAATCAGGAGTAAAGCTTAATCCTAAATCGTTTTGGTCATTTGTTAGAGCTAAAAAGGGTTGCTCAGCCATCCCGTCTTCTATGACCTTAGGTTCACATACTGCTAGTTCTGATGCCTCAATTGCTGAACTGTTTGCTCAATTCTTTAGTTCTAACTTTGAGCCGCGTTGTGATTGGCATGATTCGTATATTCTTTCAAAAATACCTACTTTATTTAATATAGGTAACTTGCAACTCTCGAGTAATGACATAGTTGCAATTTTGTCCGATTTTAATTCTTCAAACATTCCTGATAGTGATGGAATTTCCTCGTTTATCCTTAAATCTTGTGTTAGTGAGCTCTGTGAGCCACTTAGAATTTTATTCTCTAAGTCCCTCTTGACTGGCATATTTATTAAGTCATGGAAGTCGGGATTGGTGACACCTGTTCATAAGAACTCGTCAAAATGCCTAATAAGCAATTATAGAGCCATCGCAAAACTAAGCAATGTCTCAAAATTATTTGAGCGTGTAGTTGCAAAGCGTCTAACATTTCTTTTTAAGTCTTACATTTCTTTTAACCAGCATGGTTTTATGAATGGCAGATCTACTGTGACGAATTTATCAGTTTTCAGCAATTTCTGCATTAACTCTCTTGAAAATCGATTACAGGTTGACACAATTTATACAGACTTTGCCAAAGCCTTTGACAAGGTATGTCATAATGCGCTTTTGGCGCGTTCTTACCGTGTGGTAGTAAATGGAAAATTTTCAAGGCCCTACATTGCACCTTCTGATCTTCCACAAGGTAGTGTCCTTGGACCTATCTTGTTTATATTTTTTATTAATGATATTTCCTCCTGCTTTAGGCACACTTGTCATCTTTTATACGCTGACGATCTTAAATTGTTTAAAACGATTAAATCATCAACTGACTGTGTTGACCTCCAGGAGGATTTACACAGAGTTGGCACATGGTGCCTGCAAAACCATCTTCCACTCAATGTTTCAAAATGCTTTTTTGTACGCTATTCTAGAGCTCAAAATCCAATAATATTTTCCTATTCGTTAGGTGGCTCGCTTCTATCTAGCAGATGTGAATCGCTTGACCTCGGAGTCCTTTTTGATTCTAAGTTCAGTTTTGTAAAGCATATTGATTATATTTTGCCAAAAGCATATGCAATGTTGGCTTTCGTTAGACGCAATTCGGCTCAATTTACTGATCCATTTACAAGGATATGTTTGTATTCAGCATTTGTGCGCTCTAAACTTGAATATGGCTCCTTAATCTGGAGTCCATACACTTCAATACTTAGTATACTCGATACCGAAGGCAAAGAGTATATTGGGTTTGTGCAATGTACGTCATGGTGTCTGTCCGTCTGTATGAACGCAACTTTTTTCCACACCCTTCAAGTTAGAGACTTCAAACTTTGCCAATCTCTTTATCTATGGCATAGTAAATTAAAGTGTCAAGATTGGAGCTCTACGATAACTAGGGGGCTGGCAAATCGATAACCTCGATAACGCAAAATCGATAGATGCAGCTATTTCGCAAGCCCTTACAGCTAGAACTACCAAATTTGCGGAGAAAATAGCTACTACCAACCCCAAAAAATGCATCAAAAATTTTGGAGCCACGCCCACCCATACCGCCCCCAGCCCATATCTTCTACAGTTTTTGAGCTAGAGCCATCAAATTTGGTTCCAAGATAGGTGTTGACGATCTCCAATCAAATTCATAAAAACTTTGGATGCCACGCCCAGCTCTACTGCCCTATCCGCCCTCAACCACCCCAACGCTTCGCTAAAAACGGTAGTGCGTGTATCTTCGAAAGTGTTTGAGCTAGAGTCTCAAAATTTGGTAGGTAGATAACTGGAATTGACCCCCCAAAAACTGCATCAAAGTTTTGGGGCCCCACCTACCCATTCCACCCCCAGCCCCCTCGCAGCTTAAAAACAGAAATGCTTATATCTGTTACAGTTTTTAAGCTAGAACCACCAAATTTTGTGCCAAGATAGGTGATTACAACCTCCAAAAAAATGCATAAAAACTTTGGATGCCACGCCAATCCATACTGCCCAAGCTGCCCCAAACCGCCCCAATGCTTCACTAAAAACGGGAATGCGTGTATTTTCCAAAGAGTTAAAGCTAGAGTCACCAAATTTGGTAGGAAGATAGCTGTTAACGATCCCCAAAAAACTGCATCAAAGTTTTGGAGCCACGCCCCCCGTTCCCTAGCCCCTTGCATTTTGAAATCAAAAGTGCCTATATTTTCCACAGCTTTTGAGCTAGAGCCGCCAAATTTGGTGCCAAGATTGGAAGTGAAGAAACCCAAAAATTTTGGATGGCACCCCCACCCATTCCGCCCCCAGCCCCCCTGCCACCATATTCTACTAACTTTGAGCTAGAGTCACCAAATTTGGTATGAGGATAGCAATTAACATCATAAATAGATCTGCAGCAAAACTTTGGACGCTACGCCCCCCCATACCAGCCCCCAGCCCCCCTTCCACCATATTCTACTAACTTTGAGCTAGAGTCACCAAATTCGGTATGAGGATAGCAATTAACATCACAATCAGATCTGCAGCAAAACTTTGGACGCCACGCCCCCCCATACCAGCCCCCAGCCTCTAGCCCCCCTTGAACTGCTTGATTGACATAGCTAAACTGCTTGATGGATAGTGAACTGCTTGCTTTAGAATGCTATGAAAACAATTACAAACAGATGTTCGATAAGTTCAGAATTCTGTAAACTTAGCAATTATAAAGTCATGTCTAAACGACATCGTAGTTCGAATATTGGTTGTAGTACTGTGAAGAAGATGACGTTCAGTAAAAGATGAAGAATCGTGAATGGAACGTAAGGTTCGACTCAGTCAACGTCGGGATAGATATGGAGCTGACCCATTTCACTCCCAGCCCACCCCCCACAGTATAAAAACATATACATTTATATCTTCCATAGTTTTTTAGCTAGAGCCACCAAATTTGGTGCCAAGATAGATGTTAACGACCCTCATAAGAACTTTGGATGCCACGCCCACCCATAATGCCCTAGCCGCCTTTGGTGCCAAGATTGATGATGGAAAAACCCACAAAATTTGGATGACAACCAAGAGATCGGCGTTTCTGATTAGAAAATGCAGGGGGCTGGTGGCGTAATGGGTAAGCGTGGCTCCATAATGTTTACTTTTATTTTTTGGTGGCTGTTAGTAGCTATCTTCTCCCAAAACTTGTTAGTTCTAGCTGTTCGGATGTGCGAAAAAGGTGAATTTATCGATAATACGTTATCAAAATTATCGAAGGGCATTTAACATTTAAATTTACTATGCCATAGATTTAAATATTTGTAAAGTTTTAAGCCTCTAGCTTGAAGGGTGTGGAAAAAAATTGCACGGACAGACGGACGGACAGAGAGCCCAACTAGAACATACCCTGAACCCAGTTGCAATACATATTTTGCTTCTTGCGATTGTATGTTTCAAATAATGTTTAATTTAAACAAAACTAATAACTGACTTAACTTTACGATATCTCCGGTGCTTCTTAACCGATTTGGGCGAAATTTTGAGAAAAGTCCTATTTTTTCAACCCCCGTTTATGCAATTTCCACATTCGATATTTTTTGCAATCGATTCCATTTGTATATCGGAAACCAGAATAGTGATCGATAATTTGACACAATCTTGTTCTGCTCATGGTATTCGAGAGGTTATATTCCAAATCTGAAGTCTCAAGCTCTTGTAGTGAGATCGACGCGTTCATACAGACGGACAGACGGACAAGGCCATATCGACTCGGCTGTTGATGCTGATCAAGAATATATATACTTTATGGGGTCGGAGATGCTTCCTTCTGCCTGTTACATAATTTTGCACAAAACCATTATACCCTGATTTACCCATTTTATGGTATAAAAATTGTTGGATTCACCATAAATATGCTGATTTAAACAATGTCTGTAAATAAGTCGCCTATTCTTAAAATGAAACAAGGAAAAACGCTGCATTCGGACGCAACCGAAAAAAATACCTGATTTCAATGGGGTTCATAATCGGCAGGGGTGTTCGCTGCCTCAAAGATTTTTTGATGCAGTTGGGGAAGGCAAACAGCAATCTTCTTGCAAATTTGATGACTCTACGGGAAAGTTTGTATGGTGTGGCATCCAATTTTGTATGCTGATCTTTGTGGGACGTCAATTGCTATCCTTGCAAACTTAGTGACTCTAGCTTAAAATTTTAAAAGAAAGGGGATGGTAGGCTGCGGGTGGTATCGGGGCGTGGCATCAAAGTTTTTGCTGCAGATGTGTGTATGATGTAAATTGCTATCCGAAGCAAACTTTAGCGTCCCATTTTAATTAATTTAGTCAATACTCTAGTTGCAACAATAAATAACACCAAAAACTGCGATCCGACGTCTTTAACTTCACTTAAACTAACGTGTATTATAATTGTGATAAGCATAGTTTTTTAAATTTCCAACAAAAAATATTTTGAAGAAATTTAAAATTTTGATATGTCCTACAATTTTGATACGCACCTTATTAATATAATTAAGTGATTTGAATAGCCGGTCGCAAATTAATACCGCCTGAGCCCGAGCTCTGTTTTTGCGATTCTTTAAGTCTATTCGTTATGAGGGTACGAGTTGGTTTTAGGTGATGAAGAATCCCAAAAAATGTGGATGTCAAGCCCCCCCATACGGTAAAAGCCCAACCTCCCACTCCTTTTACCAACTTTGAGCTAAAATCACCAATAGCGATTGACATCCCACAAAGATCAGCAGCCAACAATGTTCTGCATCGAAAATTTGTATACCACGCCACCCCCTTCTCCATCTTTTACTAACTTTGAACTAGTCACCAAATTTGGAAGGAAGAAAGTTTTTTTTGCATCCCCATCTGCATCGCACAATTTTTGAGGCCGAATCCGCACCCCTCTGCAATCTTTTTATCGGCTGCATTGCTAGTATCGCAGTCGGTTGTGTTCGACTGCAACTTTTTCAACGGTTCTTTTATGTTTTGCTTGAAGATAAAATAGTTATTCACATTAAATGGTTTCGGTGGCTGTTTTGATTTCAGTGAAGGTTCTATAGCTATTTTTTGTATTGTTTTTTCCGTTTTACGATGATTTTAAACTGTCAAGAGTCAACGTGTGGGATAATTTATACGCCATTAATTTAACTGCAAGCACAACGTAAACTCCAAGCTTAACTTCAACTTTGAGATGAGCCAAACAAAAGCAAAAATTAAAAACAAGTTGGATGACCCTAGTTGTGAAATTCGACTAGGAGATAACGTGAACCATGAAATTTACACGCACCATCTTTGTTTGTATGTATGCGCGTGTGGTAATCCCGGGCTTAAGAAAGTTTAAGATTAATATTTATCCAGTGATCTTTACCAATTTCACTAATGTGTTGACAGAAAGTCGAAATAGTGTTTAAAACATTTTAAAAATTTTCAACACTCGAGATTTAATTGCTATCGATAACATGAGAGCATCAGATATGAATAGAGCAATCGATTATTTAAGAAAATTTTGTGCAGCGTTGGTTATACAAAAACTTGTCAACACATCGTTTTGTTAAAATATCAAAATTAACCGGAGAAACTGGTTCTATTTTTATGTTCCTTAGCTTGTAAGGGTAATGTAAGAGACAACTAAAGTGGTTGACTTATAAATAAATTATTCAGTTCCAATAACTTACGAGTTGATAGTTGCGTAGTAAGACATACTTTCAGTTTTATCTCAACTTCGATAAAAAGCGACTTATTATACTTTTCCGTAGAAGCTTCGGACACATATATATATAGTATATACGGTCATAGACGATTCCTTCTGCCTTCAGCCCAAGAAAACACAAAAACAGAAAACGCAGACAGCAAAAAGTCTACGAATATATCCACTTGAGGAGGGCGGATGCTTCTGAGTTGCCAACGTCATCATTTAGTTCTATTGCGCTTTTTATACTCAACACCGAAGGTATCGAGTATTTTGGTTTGTGCAGTGTCCTACATGGTGTCTCTCCGTCTGTATGAAAAATATTAAGCTAGGGACTTAAAACTTTGCAAATTTCTTTTTCTTGGGCAGGAAAAAATAATATGTCAAGATTGGGGTTTAAATCCTACTGAGGAGCTGGTAAATCGATAAATTCAATAGCTCATACTGCCCAAATCACAAAGTTTGGTGACTCTAGCTGGAAAACTGTGGAAGATAACAGATTTTTAAGGCCGACTAAAATGGGTGGACGTAGAATCAAAATTTTATACATAACTTTGTGGGATGTCAGCAGATATCTTTTTACCAAATTTTGTGACTCAAGCTGTAAAACTATAAAGTAAGCATAGTTTCTTTTCATAACTAGGCAAAGGGGCGGCTGGGGTGGCAGAAAAGGGCGTGCCTTACAACTTTTGATTCAGTTTTTAGGGACTTTTCCACCTAGCTCAAAAACAGTGGAAGAAGATGCTACCAAATTCGGTAAATTTTGCTGTAAGGATAAGCGACATATGTTTATGAACCGTTTGCCAGTTATCGACTTGACTATAGAACTAAACTAGCTACACGATGGGTGTAAAAAAGCGATGGCTGGATGTATTTTTTAAAACAAATTCTTACACGCGACAAGTAGAAAGTATGAAATAAGTATGTATGTACGTCACTCATAAATTTTTCAGAAATGTCCACTGTGTAGAAAGTGAAATCAATTCTTCTGGATTACAGTTCGAGCCCCTAGGACAAATTCCACGAACAACTTCTAAAAAAAAACAAACTAATGAGTGTTAGAACTCACGAGCGATGTGTTAACACCTGTTTGTACCTGTTTGATTGCTTTATATTAGCATAAGAAAGAAAATAATAGTTAATTGAATTTAGTTATTTTTCCAATATATAAGATTCTTGGATATGAACGATAGCTTGCCTGCTTTACGTATTCTATGACCTTGTGATACCTGTCCTACCCCGCAAAACACATGCACTAGCAACTGATATGCACCTAGCCAACCAAGTATCTTGAGCTAAAAACTAGGCTTCTGCAAACACTTGTCCACAAAACTATTTTGCTTCCCCCATTATTGCGCTTGAGTAAGAAAACAAGATTTGGTCTTCCAAGGCAGTCAAATATCAGATTTGCTATTGCTTCCCAATTTTTACCTTATGACACTTTCTAACAATCCTTGCCATACAGTTATGCAAAGATGTACACATATAACGAAAGTGTATTCAGTAGTGCATTGGTACATATGTAAATGAAAGCGCGCGTTTGCCGCTGACACAGAAAAAGGAAAAATATCAAAAATAACAAAAACCTCGATAAGCAGGCACAGCAAGAAATATATGTATGTTTCAAACGCACTTGTATACAGTATGTACCAACAACTTTTTACCGTTCTTGCTGTCCGCTGACCCGCCGCCTCTCCTTTAATCGATGGGCCGCTCAACGCAAAGGGAAACTGAACAAAACAACAACGTGCTGGCTTGTCGTAGCTGAGACGCACAAACTGCACAAAAAAACAATACCCCTTGAACCAACATTTAATGATTGTCAATGAAAACTTTAATATATGATTTTAATATATATAAATACAGAACGACCTCGCTTAACGCAACCTATTAGAATTTGGCCTGTTGCGAAAACTGAGGTGGTTGCGAAAACCGAGGTAAAATCTTTTGTTGGCTACGAGACCTATTCCCAAAAGTAGATGCATTTTCTTATCATTTAAATCAAAGTAAATCGAGTTTATCTGCAAAGATTTCATTTCAATTTATTACGTTTTTGATAAAATTAGAAATTGTGGTCTGTACTTTGTATGATTTCCTTAGAAAGTTGCGTAAAATGAGGTAAAATTTTTTCAAGTTAAGAATTTGGGTGTTGCAATTATCGAGGAAATGCGTTTAACAAGGGTATCGTTGAGCGAGGTGATCTGTATTGTTTATGCTAGATTATAAACAATAAACAATGCTAGAATATAAAGAAACATGTAGATTTGAAATTAAGAAACTCAAGTTTTGCTATTCAATTGCACAAAGTTCATATTGAGTTTATACTACCCTTCCAACTTGGACTGTATCAAGCAGATTGAGGCGAATCTCTAAAATTTGTATTTAACAGTTATTCTCTGCTGCTACACCAATACAATCATACTCAGATGAATATGTATATGAAATTTTTCAGTCGGTCCATGGTTGAATTATACATGGTTATGTCAAGAGAGCATGTTCGCTCAATTTTTAGGAGCCAGTTGTTAGTCGCAAAGCATCTGTCAACGTGGTATGCTTTTAATATAATTTATACATTTGAATTTTCTTTCTTTAAAGTTAAAAATTTACTTCACAATATACATGTATTAATACAGTGAACGCTCTGAAATTAGAACCTCTGTTAAAAAATGTAAAGAAAATAAAACATCGTTCTATCTCTTTTTTGCTCACTAAAACAAGACGATGAAGCAATATCGAGAAAGCAATTATGCTATCTCTCTTGCACTCGCATGGTCTTATCATAAGGCTCCTTCTGCTACGCATGACTTAACCATGTATAATTCAACCATGAGTCGGTCCACGACAGCACTCTAAATTTGTTCGTAGGTCGAGACCAACGCAGCACGGCACGCTGCATTGTTTGAAATGCCTATAGATGTTAACACATCAAAAACTTTTTATTTGTTTATGTTTTTGTTTTTGAAAAAGCCATTTTTAAGCTAAAAGATGCAAAATAAATTGTTTGTAACTGAGCCGAATCAGGGTCGTTTAACATTGAAATTAACTGCTGTCGTAATGTGTTTTGCACTCGCTCAACAGCTAGAGTCACCGAAATTGATGGCAAGATAGATAACGACGTCCCCCAAAAAGCGCATTAAAATTTGAAAACTACGCCAACTCATTGTGACCGTCCCCCCCCCCCTCATCCCTTTCTTTTAAAGATTTTTATTGCCTTGTCAGGGGTCAGCTCAGTAAAAGTTCTCGCAGTCGCTAAAACGGTAGCTAAGGACCCTGGAACTACTTACAGTCAGAAGACATAAAAGTGAGACAGAAAAGAAAACAACAAGAAAAGCTTTAAAAGAGTACAAACAGACAAAAAAAAAAGAACAACTTTTCGTAGTGATTTTCGTAGTGAGCCACTTAACGTGCTCTCACTCAGCCGCCTACAAGCGACGCCGTTTCTTGAAGGGAGTGGTAATGACCTTTAACCCGAGCGTTGCCAGTCTAATCTATATCTCTTTTGCTTACTTCGTCTTTGAAGTTGTCTTTGGCTGTTATTCGCGCTTTGACCATTCGGCTGGAACCAACGCGCCCAAGAAAAACGATCGCTCCACAGATGACCGCAGCTAAATGCGATTAGTTTCGAGTGCTCTGACAGCGGCCAAAGCCGCAGTAGCAGCGAAAACAGTATGGACAGGGGCAGCCACCCGACAAATTTTTCGTTAGTCGTCAGTAAACTGTAAGCCATTTATTCTTTGAACCATATTATAAAAGGCGTAACCACAACCCCTGGACTTTACGCGTAAGCGCGTTTACTAAATGTATACCTTCTTACTCAATGCTTTTAAAAATTGGAATCTATAACATCTTCGGTCTTGCTCAACTGACCTTTATGTTGTTTTTAAAGATAATGAACATTTTCAGTAAAATTTAAGAATTTGTTGGGATAGGAAATAAGGAATACCGAAACCAAAAGTGGCTGTTGGTTACATACATTTGCCCAAAATTATTATACCCTTTTTACTCATTTCATGCGTTAAAGGAATACAAATTGCCTCCAAAACTTTCGTTATTTGCTCTGTGATCAGCCTGATGCTATGTATTCTTATATTTCTATATAACAAGCCGGGTTAGTATTTTTAAAAACCCAAAAACGCTCAACATTTGATGCTTGTGATGTTACTGATTGCTAAATCTTTGTTTGAAAAAAATAACTTCAACTTGCCTATATTTCAAAGCGTTGTGTGTCTTCAAAATTTTTCTCTTCCCCTCTATGTTTTTCCTCGTGCTCTTTATGCTTTTTTTGTGGCACTCGGTTTGGTAACGCATATTCGGATTAAAAATATTTCTCAGTCATCACCTTTTGTCCGTTGCTTGGTTAGCAATGAGCGGCAATTAGTTATGCATTTCAATTGTGAGTTTATTAATTTGATTATGCCTGCATTATTAGCTCTCAGCATATAGTTCATAACGGCGTTGCTGCCAGTTCGAAAACATTTTGACGTTGGTGACAAGTTGCTGGACAACAAGTTGCAGGCGCTCGCACATCAGCAGCAAAGGCATTTAAATCAAACAAAGTTATGGCACAGTGTTTCTTATAATACAAACACATATATAAATGTAAAACAAGTATAAACGTTGCAGTCGGCCGCAACCGACTGCGGTATACTCAATACCAGTAATAAAATAGATAAAAAGAGACCCGATTGCAAAGGGGTGCGGCAGGGGTGTACGCTTCCACAAAGATTGTCTGGTGCAGATGGGGATGCCAAAAAGCTATCACCAAATTTGGTGATTTTGGCTCAAAGTTTGTTAAAAGTATGGAAAGGGGGGATGGGGGCGGTATGGGGATGTTGCATCCAAATTTTTTCTGCTGATCTGTGTACGATAGAGATGGAATACTATCGATAGTCGTCACCATCGATAGTGAACGATCGTTTTAAATGAGCCATCGATAAACGTTCGATAGTTTTCGATAGTATGCATCAATGGACAAATAAAAAGGATTTTATAGTTTTTTTTCCAATATTTTAAACTTCGATTAAGTTTCATTCTTTGCTTTTTCAAATACTATGTACTTATGTACATTGTGGTAGTTCCTATTAAACAAAATAAAACTTTTAAGCAGAAAAACTCAATATTTGGTATATTTTTAGTTAGCACTGTAAGGGCCGGTTTCTCAATGTCCAGTTAAAGTGCCAATTAGTTAATTTCGGCATAACTTTAATGCTCGTGCTAAATGAGTTTGGTTTTCTCAATGCAAAGTTAACCTTATTCGTTCAGATACTATCGCTCTAATGGTGCTGCCAACTAATTACTAGGAAATCACCTGTTTGGTGTGGTATTTGTTTTGTTTTGTGACTGTCAAATTCGAAACAAATGCTTAAAACATTAATTTTATTGAGCGCGGCTAAAATATATAAGCGCCAACGTAAGAAAAACGTTTCGGTTGCTGAGAAGCATGCAGGTAATGTTCTTGTGAAGTCAAACCAAAATATTTTGTATAATAATAAAACATATACAATGCAAGTGACGGCTTGAATCAGGTAGTTGCCTAACGATGGTTTTAGCGATATTTATATCGGCTCTTTAGCGGACGATAAATGTTAGCCGGCACTCAGGCATCGGTTAAGTTTATCGCACGCTAAGCCCTAAACGAACATTGAGAAACTCAATTTCGACTAAACTTGGGATAGTTACGCTAACCGGACATTGAGACACCGGCCCTAAGTCTAATTTTTATACCCTGAACCCATAAAATGGGTAAATCAGGGTATAATGGTTTTGTGCAAAAGTATGTAACAGGCAGAATGAAGCATCTCCGGCCCATAAAGTATATATATTCTTGATCAGTATCAATAGCAGAGTCGATATGGCCTTGTTCGTCTGTCCGTCCCTCTGTCCGTCTGTCTGTCTGTCTGTCTGTCCGTCTGTATGAACGCGTAGATCTCAGAGACTACAAGAGCTAGAGACTTCAGATTTTGCATTTAAGTTCTCCTTTACCATAAGCAGAACAAGTTTGTTTCAAATTATAGATAACTTCTCTGGTTTTCGATATACACATGGAATCGATAACAAAAAAAATATCGGATTTGGAAAATTTTAAAATGTGGGTTGGTGTAATGGGTAACGATAGAACTTTTCTCAAAATTTCGTCTAAATCGGTTAAGAAACACCAGAGATATCGTAAAGTTAAGTCAGTTATGAGTTTTGTTTAAAGTGATCATTATTTGAAGCATACTTTTAGGACGCAAGAACTGCAACTGGGTTCAGGGTAAATTCTGGTCGGGCTATCCCGACTAGAGCCTTCTTACTTGTTTTCTTTAAGTTTATTATGTTGTTAATGCTAGCAATTTTATATTTGTTCTAATCAAATCCAATTTTTTTTATTTTTTCAATCCAATTCATATGTTTTTAAAATTAAAAGATTCATCATATTATATTTTTATTTTTACAAGTTGACTCTAACATACTAACTGTATTTTCCGTAAGATGTTTTACTTTATTGATTATGATTTTTTTTTGTTTATTGTGAAATTTTTAGAATTCCATAACGATGAATACTAATCAATGAGCCATTCATTTTTATTAAAAAATAAGAGCATGTTTGTATTTTTGTCTTTGAGGCGTGTTTTCCTGTCGGAAACAATTTGACTCACTTTGCTGAACATACGTTCTGATTCAACAGGATGCCAATTCGTGCAAATTCATTTTGATTCACCTGTCATAAAAAGGGAATAAAATTTTGTAAATCGATTTAAAAACAAGTAGACACGTTGCAGTCGGACGCACCCGACTGCGGTATACTCGATACCAGTAGTAAGAAGAAGGGGTGCTGGGGGCGGTATGGGTGGGGGGCGCCATCCACATTTTTTGGGTTTCTTCATCACCTATCTTGGCAACAAATTTGGCGCCTCTAGCTCAAAAAATGTGGAAAATATAGGCGTTTTTGATTTCAAAATGCAGGTGGCTGGACCGGAGGGGGGGGGGGGCGGCGTGGCTCCAAAACTTTGATGCAGTTTTTTGGGTATCGTTAATAGCTATCTTCCTACCTTCTTGGTGACTCTAGTTTTAACGCTTTGGAAAATACACGCATTCCCGTCAGTGAAGTATTGGGGAGGTTTGGGGCAGCTTGGGCAGTATGGATTAGCGTGGCATCCAAAGTTTTTATGCATTTTTTTTGGGGCTTTAATCACCTATTTTGGCACAAAATTTGGTGGCTCTAACTCAAAGTTAGTAGAATATGGTGGAAGTGGTGCTGGGGGCGGTATGGGTGGGGGGGCGCCATCCACATTTTTTGGTTTTCTTCATCACCTATCTTGGGACCAAATTTGGCGGCTCTAGCTCAAAAAATGGTGAAAATATTGGCATTTTTGATATCAAAATGCAGGGGGCTCGGAACTTTTATGCAGGATCGTTAATAGCTATCTTCCTACCAAATTTGGTGACTCTAGCTTTAACGCTTTGGAAAATACACGCATTCCCGTTTTAAGTGAAGCATTGGGTCGGTTTGGGGCAGCTTGGGCTGTATGGATTGGCGTGGCATCCAAAGTTTTTATGCATTTTTTTGAAGGCTATAACCACCTATTTTGGTAAAATTTGGTGGCTCTAACTCAAAAACTGTAAAAGAAATAAGCATTTCTGTTTTTAAGCTGCGGGGGGGGCTGGGGGTGGAATGGGTAGGTAGGGCTCCAAAACTTTGATGCAGTTTTTGGGGGGTCGTTACCAGTTATCTACCTACCAAATTTGGTGACTCTAGCTCAAACACTATGAAAGATACACGCACTACCGTTTTTAGCGAAGCGTTGGGGTGCTTGAGGGCGGATAGGGCAGTGTAGATGGGCGTGGCATCCAAAGTTTTTATGAATTTTGTTGGGGATCGTCAACACCTATCTTGGCACCAAATTTGATGGCTCTAGCTCAAAAACTGTAGAAGATATGGTCATTTTTAGAGTTAAACTGCGGGGGGGCTGGGGGCGGAATGGGTGGGCGTGGCTCCAAAATGGATGCAGTTTTTTGGGGATTGATATTAGCTATTTTCTCCCCAAATTTGATAGTTCTAGCTGTAAGGGCTTGCGAAATAGCCGGATCTATTGATTTTACGTTATCGAGTTTATCGATTTCCCAGCCCCCTACTTATCGTAGAACTCCAATCTTAGCACTTTAATTTACTATGCCATAGATAAAGACATTTGCAAAGTTTGAAGTCTTTAGCTTGAAGGGTGTGGAATAAAGTTGCGTTCATACAGACGGACAGACGGTCAGACGTACAGACGGACAGACACCATGACGGACATTGCACAAACCCAATATACTCTTTACCTTCGGTATCGAGTATAAAAATTAAACTGTATTTTTATCCAGATAAGAGGATCTGTGTTTTGGGGGCGGTATGGGTGGGGAGCGGCATCGAAATTTTTTGGGTTTCTTCATCAACAATCTTGAAACCAAATTTAGTGGGTTAAGCTCAAAAGCTGTGGAAGATATAGGCATTTTCGATTTCAAAATGCAGAGAGCTGGGGAACGGGGGTGGGGCATGGCTCCAAAACTTTAAAAAAGTTTTTTGGGGGTCATTAACAGTTATTTTCCTTCCAATTTTGGTGACTCTAGCTTAAACACTATGAAAGTTACACACATTTCCATTTTTAGCGAAGCGTTGGGTTTGTTTGGGGCGGCAAGGGCAGTTTTGATGGGCGTGGCATCCAAAGTTTTTATGCATTTTTTTGGGATTCTTCAACACCTATCTTGGCATCAAATATGGTGGCTCTAGCTCAAAAAGTGTAGAAGATATAGGCATTTTTGGTTTTATGCCTGCGGCTGTGAGGGGGGGGGGGGGGCTGGGGCGGAATGGGTGGACGCGGCTCCAAAATTTTTGATGCAGTTTTTTGGGGGTTGTTAGTAGCTATCTTTTCTACAAATTTGGTAGTTCAGCTGTAAGGGCTTGCGATTTTGCATTATCGAGTTTATCGATTTCCCAGCCCCCCAAGTATCGTAGAACTCCAATCTTGACACTCTAGTTTATTATGCCATAGATTAAGACATTTGCAAAGTTTCAAGTCTCTTGCTTGAAGGGTGTGGAAAAAAGTTGCGTTCATACAGACGGACAGACGGACGAACGGACAGACACCATGACGGACATTGCACAAACCCAATATACTCATTTACTTCGGTATCAAGTATAATAATTAATCAAAATCGAGAGCATACATGTGTCGCGGTTGCCGTTGTTGCTCTTTTTGGGAAAGCCATTTGCGGTGAAACTTCAAAGCGCAGAATTAACAACACAATGAATATAAAAGCTGCGGGTGGTAACACCGTCGCTGTATTCTTCGCGGGGTGTAAATGTAAAATTTGTTTGGCGACGAACCGCAGCGAATTTCACCGCAGCGGATGGCACTACAAACTAAACTTTACCAATGCACTCATTTGATGCTGACACAACTGTTTCCTTAAATTGTTGTGAAGTAACTTGCAATTCTTCATTAGATTTGAGACAACTATGCTCTGACACCAAAGGTAAAGAGTATTTGGTTTTGTGCAATGTCCTCCTTCCTGTTTGTCTTTCTATGTGTACGTATTCTTTCCTTATTTAGAGTCAATAGATTTTTGATAATTATTTTTTCTTCTATCAAATACATGCTTTATTTGAACCGTGATTTCAGCGAATTTTCCACATCCCAAGAACTTTACAACATCCTTAGATATCCAATATTAAATCAAAATATAAAAAGCAATCAATGATTTTAGTTTTGGATTCATATATTAAATTTTGTTTCTTGATTTTAAAATTAATCGTATTTTAATATAAAGTTTAAAACGAATTTTTATTAAGTCATTGGGGAAGAACTTTGAAGTGGAATACGAATCATTTTAAATATAATATATCAGTACGATTTATTTAAAAATCAAAAATTTTTGTACTGAATTTTAAAACTGATTCTTATATTACAATTTTTGATCCCTTTTTCATTTATTATTTTTCTTTTGTGTGTAGCTGTTATTGATTGAAGTGTACGTTAGCAACGTGGCAATAATAAGTCTGAACAACATTGACCTGTTACAAATTTTTTGGTGCTTCCATGCGTTTAATCTATATACGCTGGTATCGGCATGAGTATTTTCCGAGTGCATTTTCGAAATTTTTTTTAATTTTTTGCTTTATTTATGCCATACAAAAAATTTAAATTGATTTTTTCAAAATTTATAGAAAAGAATGTGTCAACAAGATAAAACGAATTGAATTGTTATTTAAAGCCCAAAAAAGGTTAAGATATAGATTTTAGTGTATATAGAATTTATATAGATAACTGAAAGAGCTATCGATTATTTGGAATTAAGTTGGTTAAGTATGGCTTATATTCAAAATTGTAGGTTAATGTTTTTATTATATCGACGAATTTATATATACGGACATTGCCATATCGATTTGGCTGATGCTGCTTATCAAAAATATAAACACTTTAATGAATGTTGAATGCTTTTTAACAAACCCATTTAATCCTTTTCAAGTATTTCACTCTTGATTTAAGTATTTGTATATTCATTTCAAGTATTCCATTCTTAAATCAAGAACCAAATACTAGAATCGCAAATACTTAATTCATGTTCATTCGTACTTAATTTTAGCACGGCTTTTTCTATCAGTGTTGATTTCGGGTAATAAAAGATAACGAAGAGGAAAAATCCAAGATAGATACTTAAGCAAAGCTAGAGCACTTTTAGAAATACAGTTCGACCTTGCTTAACGCAGCCTATTAGAATTTGGCCTGTTGCGAAAACTGAGGTGGTTGCGAAAACCGAGGGATAATCTTTTGTTGGCTACGAGACCTATTTCCAAAAGTAGATGCATTTTCTTATCATTTAAATCAAAGTCAATCGAGTTTATTTGCAGGGATTTAATTTTAATTTATTAAGTTTTTGATAAAATTAGATATTGTGGTCTGTACTTTGTATGATTTCCTTAGAAAGTTGCGTAAAACGAGGTAAATTTTTTTCAAGTTAAGAGTTTTTGTGTTGCGATTATCGAGGAGTTGCGTTTAACGAGGGTTGTATTGAGCGAGGTCGTACAGTATAAAAAATGAGAAACAAACAAAACAATTTATTGTTTTATGCTTACTGTGACGGGATTTGAACCTTAGACCACTGGTTATTGTGTCAAGTGCCTTAGCTGTTGATCCAATTTCAATCACAAAATATGCAGTTAATGCTTATGTTAAGAGAAGTTTATTAAGCTCAGCTCGTTTGGAATTTTGATGCTTTAAAACAGCTTATAAAAAAAATAAGAACAAAAGTAAACTATTCACTGAAAATCAATTTTTAACAGCAAAAATAAGTCAACAAGTAGAAACGTTGCAGTCGAACGCAACAGACTGCGGTATACTCGATACCAATAACAAAACAAATAAAAAGAAGCCTGATTACAATGGGGTGCGGCTAAAAATGGGGAAGAGAAGCTGGGGGCGGTATTGGGGCTTGGCATCTGAAGTTTTTATGCAGATCTTTGTGAGATGTGAATTGTTATCCTTCTACTAAATTTGGTGACTCTAGCTCAAAGTTAGTAAAATGTGGCGGAAGGTGGGTTGGTGGCAGTATGGGGGGGAGGGCGTGGCATCAAAATTTTGTGGGTTTCTTCATCATCTATCTTGGCACTAAATTTGGTGACTACCTCAAAAGGAGTGGAAGATATAAGCTTTTCTGTTGTTTAACTGCGGGGGGCTGTGGAACGGGGGGAGGGGTGGCTTCAAACTTTGATGCAGTTTTTTTTGAGGTCATTAACAATTATCTTCCTACCAAATTTGGTGACTCTAAATCGAACACTTTGGAAGATACACACATTACCGTTTTTTACAAAGCGTTGGGGTGGTTGGGGGCGGTAAGGGCAGTATGGATGGACGTGGCATCCAAAATTTTTATGAATTTGTTTGGAAGTTGTCATCACCTCTCTTGCCACTAAATGTGGTGGCTCTAGCTCAGAAAGTTTGGAAAAGATTGGTATTTCTCTTTTTCATCTGCGGGGGTCTTGGGGCAGAATGGGAGGACGGGGCTCTAAAACTTTGATGCATATTTTTGGGGGTCGTTAACAGTTATCTTCCTACCAAATTTTGATCTAGCTAAAACACTGTGGAAAATACACGCATTACCGTTATTTGCGTTGGGGCGGTTGGTGGCTGTTGGGGGCGGCTAGGCCAGTACGGATGAGCGTGGCATCCAGAGTTTTTATGAATTTGGTTAGAGGTCGTCATCACCTATCTTGACATCAAATTTGGTGATTTTAGCTCGAAAACTGTGGAAGATATATTCGTTTATGTCTTTCAACTGCGGTGGAGCTGGGGGCTAAATGGTTGGGAGTCTCCAAAAATTTCTATGCAATATTTTGTGGGTTGTTAGTAGCTATGTTCTAACCATTTTTGGTAGTTCCAGCTGAAAGGGCGTGCGCAATAGGAGGATTTATCGATTTTGAGTTATCGAGTTTCCAGTCCCACAGTTATCGTAGAACCCCAATCTTGACACTTTAATTTACTATGGCATAGATTAAGACATTTGCATAGTTTTAAATCTCTAGCCTGAAGGGTGTGGAAGAAAGTTGCGATCAAACAGACGTACAGACGGACGGACGGACAGATACCATGACGGACATTACACAAGCCCAATATACTCTTTACCTTCGGTATCGAGTATAAAAATGTATGAAATGACGCTTAATTAAATCGATCTTGAATCATGTTTTTTCGCACTTGATTTCAGTTTTGAGAATAGGCACATCTAAAAAACAAGTAGAAACGTTGCAGTCGGACGCACCCGACTGCGGTATACTCGATACCAGTAGTAAAACAGATTAAAAAAGAGCTGATTGCAATGGTGTGTGGATACGGCATTGGTGTAGACTGCCTCAAAGATTGTCTGGTGCAGATGGGGATGCCAAAAAACTATCTTCCTCCCAAATTTGGTTACTCTAGTAAAATTTGTGGGAAGGGGGGCTGGGGTTGGTAAGGGGGGGCGTGGCATCCAATCTTTTGCTGCAAATCTGTTTGTGATGTTAATTGCTATCCTCATACCAAATTTGGTGACTCTAGCTCAAAATTAGTAGAATATGGTGGGAGGGGGTGCTGGGGGCTGGTATGGGGGGCGTGGCGTCCAAAGTTATGCTGCAGATCTATTTATGATGTTAATTGCTATCCTCATACCAAATTTGGTGACTCTAGCTCAAAGTTAGTAGAATATGGTGGAAGGGGGGCTGGGGGCGGTATGGGTGGGGGTGCCATCCAAAATTTTTGGGTTTCTTCACTTCCAATCTTGGCACCAAATTTGGCGGCTCTAGCTCAAAAGCTGTGGAAAATATAGGCACTTTTGATTTCAAAATGCAAGGGGGGGGCGTGGCTCCAAATTTTTGATGCAGTTTTTTGGGGATCGTTAACAGCTATCTTCCTACCAAATTTGGTGACTCTAGCTTTAACTCTTTGGAAAATACACGCATTCCCGTTTTTAGTGAAGCATTGGGTCGGTTTGGGGCAGCTTGGTCAGTATGGATTGGCGTGGCATCCAAAGTTTTTATGCATTTTTTTGGAGGTTGTAATCACCTATCTTGGCACAAAATTTGGTGGTTCTAGCTTAAAAACTGTAATAGATATAAGCATTTCTGTTTTTAAGCTGCGAGGGGGCTGGGGGTGGAATGGGTAGGTGGGGACCCAAAACTTTGATGCAGTTTTTGGGGGGTCGTTTCCAGTTATCTACCTACCAAATTTTGTGACTCTAGCTCAAACACTTTGGAAGATACACGCGCTACCGTTTTTAGCGAAGCGTTGGGGTGGTTGAGGGCGGATAGGGCAGTATAGATGGGCGTGGCATTTTTTTGATTTTGATTGAAGATCGTCAACACCTATCTTGGCACCAAATTTGATGGCTCTAGCTCAAAAATTGTAGAAGATACGGGCATTTTTGGTGTTAAACTGCGGGGGGGCTGGAGGCGGAATGGGTGGGCGTGGCTCCAAAATTTGATGCAGTTTTTTGGGGGTTGGTAGTAGCTATTTTCTCCCCAAATTTGGTAGTTCTAGTTGTAAGGGCTTGCGAAATAGCTGGATCTATCGATTTTGCGTTATCGAGTTTATCGATTTGCCAGCCCCCTAGTTATCGTAGAGGTCCAATCTTGACACTTAATTTTCCTATGCCATAGATAAAGAGATTTGCAAAGTTTGAAGTCTCTAACTTGAAGGGTGTGGAAAAAAGTTGCGTTCATACAGACGGACAGACGGACAGACACCATGACGGACATTGCACAAACCCAATATACTCTTTACCTTCGGTATCGCGTATAATAAATTTTTATAATTCTTCTGATGTTTTTTAATTAACAATAAAACAAGTACAAATGTTGCAGTCGGAGGCAATTGCGTTATACTCGATATCAGTTATAAAACTGATAAAAAAGAGATCTGATTGCAATGCGGTGCGCATTGTGTTTTATAACTTTGGGGGTCGTCAATCGCTATCCTCCTACAAAATATGGTGAATCTGGCTTAAAGTTTGTAAAATGTTGTTTAAAGGGGGCTGGGTGAGACTTGGGTGGGCGTCCACCCAAAATTTTCCTTCAGATCTGATTATGATGTCAATTGCTATCCTCCTACAAAATTCGCTGACTCTAGCTCAGAGTTAGTAAAATATGGCGTAAGGGCGCCTGGGCGAGATATGGGTGGGCTGCAGATCTTTGTGGGATGTCAATTGCTATCCTTCTACAAAACTTGGTTACTCTAGCGCAATGTTTGTAGATGGTAGTGGTAGTGGGGCTGGGGATACTATTTTACCTATCTTGATACCAAACTTGGTAACTCTAGTTTAAAAACTGTGGAAGACATCGGCGTTTTTGATGTCAAAATGCAGGGAGGGCTTGGGGATTTTGAGGTCGTGGGTCCAAAACTTTGATGCAAATCTTTCGAAGTCGTTTTCGGTTATCTTCCTACCAAATTTGGTAACTCTAGCTCAAACACTATGGAAGATACACGCATTTCCGTTTTTAACGAAGCTTTGGAGCGGTTGCAGGCGGCTAGGGCAGTTTGAATGGACGTGTCATCCAAAGTTTTGATGCCATTTTTTTTTAGGGTCGTCATCGCCTATCTTAGCACCACCTTAGGTGGCTCTAGCGGAAAAACTGTGGTGCTTCTGATATTAAGCTGCGAGGAAAATGAGGGCGGAATGGAAGTCTTGGATCCAAATTCTTTTAATGTAGTTTTTCAGTAGTATGCAATTAGCTATATTATCATCAAACTTGTAAGCTCTAGCTGTAAGTAAGTGCGAAATAGTTTGATTTATCGATTTTCAGTTATCGAATTTATGGATTTGCCAGCCTCCCAGTTATCTTAGAACCCCAATATTGACACATTAATTTGCTTGGCTATATTTAAAGATATTCGCAAAGTTTCAAGTCTCTTGCTTGAAGGGTGTGGAATAAAGTTGCGGACACACGTAAGGACAGACAGACATACTCCATGACGGACATTGCACCAATCCAAAATATTTTTTGCCTTCGGTTTCGAGTATTTGCATTTACACATAAATAAAGCACTTTGGAAATTGGATGCGTTACTACGTATGCAACACTTCGTGTCAAATGCCATTTCACGCCACCATTTTGGGAACCGATTTTGAAAAGCTCTGAGTTGGTCTCAGGTTTTCCAACCTTTTATAGGCCTTTATGACCAACCTTTAAAGTCTGGGTCAACAACATCACCTCATCCTCGCATAAACTACTAAACATCATACTGTTCATGACTGCGTTTGAAAAAATAAACAACATGTTTCAAACATACATAAACATAAAAGTATCCATTTATGCAGATTATGCATTAATCTGTACAAAAAATTAATTTCTAAGATATAACATGTAAGAAGGCTCTAGTCGGGATAGCCCGACCAGAAGATACCCTGAACCCAGTTGCAGTCCTTGCATCCTAAAAGTATGCTTCAAATAATTATCACTTTAAACAAAACTCATAACTGACTTAACTTTACGATATCTCTGGTGTTTCTTAACCGATTTGAACGAAATTTTGAGAAAAGGTCTATCGTTACCCATTACACCAACCCCTATTTTTACATTTTCCAAATTCGAAAGTTTTTTGTTATCGATTCCATGTGTATATCGAAAACCAGAGTAGTTATCGATAATTTGAAGCAAACTTGTTCTGCTTATGGTATAGGAGAACTTATATTCAAAATCTGAAGTCTCTAGCTCTTGTAGTCTCTGAGATCTACGCCTTCATACAGACGGACAGACGGATGGACAGACGGACATGGCCATATCGACTCGGCTATTGATACTGATCAAGAATATATATACTTTATGGGGTCGGAGATGCTTCCTTCTGCCTGTTACATACTTTTGCACAAAACCATTATACCCTGATTTACCCATTTTATGGGTTCAGGGTATAAAAAGACTTACAATTGTTAGGGTGCCATTTCAGGCGAAACCTTGGCTTTAGATTAATGTCAAAGTCTTCACATCTGTCGCAAGCATAAATTTAAATTTCCAGAAAGAAGTTTTAAAAACAAATGTTTAAAGAATGTAAATTACTTAAAATTATTGTGTATAATATTCGGTTTAGGGATTACATATAAAGAACATTGCGTCTACTTAGGAAACTAAAATCGCTTGAATTAAATTCTTTAGCTCTAAATACTCCAATGTACATATTTACACCCTCATAGGTATCACACGTGCCCATTTGATCTCTAAAGTTTATTAACACTAATCATACCATCTAGGTCGACACTGTCGCTATTTCTGATTTTTCGCTGCAAAAATCATAATTTTTGAACCAAATAATATAATCGTTAAATTTTAATAACGTATGAAAGATAAATAATTAGCCTATAACATAAACTTTTAAAAATTTCTGTGATTTTCTAGCGCCTATTTGTCAAATATTGCCAACAATCTACATCAGAAGGTTATAAATAGCCCAGAAATGTACGCAGCACATTTTTGGATCTACATATGTCTTTTTTCACTATTTTACCTCTAAAAAAAACCGAGGCAACGGCGGGCAGATAACTTTTTTTGCATTCATTTGAGGAATAACCAAAGAAATTTATGTGAAAATCAATAAAATATTGAGTTTTATAGATTTTTTTTATTCTCCATCATAACTGAGAAATAGTGAGAAAATGGATAGTTGCTAAATATCGATTTACCTGGCCAAACGCAAAGCAAGCAGTACAATTTGTTGATAAAATTTTTTTTAATGTATATCTTTCTATAAAATTAAAAGTAACGATGATCCGTTTCCTAGTTTTTGAGATTTTTTTATCTCGAAGCCGACCAAATTACCTTTAAAATTAGACAAATTTGAAGGGCTATATCTTCTAAACAAAAAATATGGTTGTATTATAGATAGCAGATTTGGAATCGTTGGAGAATTTCCTTTTCATATTTGAAGCTCATTTGTTCTACGGGCGCCACTGTGCGACGCATCCAAAAACTCTACCTCAAGCTCCATATAACATTCCCGGTTCTTAGATGAAAAATTTCACCTTAGAGCCAAACGTTGGCTTGACACGGACAGCTCGAAAACTGTTGAGTCTAGATCTTTCGCCTTAGTTGACAGTAATCGTTTGCCGGAGGCCTGCTTCCAAATTTCAACCCCATATTTACCGCTGAGGCACTTGGAGTATTAAAAGCCTGCCACTTTGCCAGAAACCATGCAGAGGCGTTTGTCATCTTTACGGACAGTCTATCAACTATATTAGCTACTCTCAACCCGTACCACAGCGATCCAACAATCTGAGAAATCCAAATAATTATCTCTAAAAAAAAAAAAAACATCATGCTGTTCTGGGCCCCTAGACACAAAGGAGTCCCTGGAAATCAAAACGCAGATAAAGCTGCTAACCAAATGCGTAATTTACCCAGATTGAGCTAACTAACGTCAAGGATATAAAAAGCTTATTATCACGATACACACAAAACTTGAACGATGGGCTCTGTGGAGAATATTTTAATGTGGATCACCTGCGAGACTCATGTTCGGACCTAGACAGCAAAAAGGAACAATTCTTTGGTCCACAGCCGCCCTCTTCCTTCCTAAAAGATCCTTCAGTCCTGAATATAACGAAATAATACAACTTTGTAAATATCGCATATTTTACAATTTAAAGTAAAACAAGTTGCAGTCGGACGCACCCGACTGTGGTATACTCGATACCAGCAATAAAACAGATCAAAAGAGACCTGATTGTAATGGGGTGCGGATACGGTAGGGGTGTACGCTGCCTCGAAGACTGTCTGTTGCAGATGGGGATGCCAAAAAGCTATCTTCCTTTCAAATTTGCTGACTCTAGCTCAAATATTGTTGGAGGTAGAAAGGTTAAAGCTATGGGCGGTATGTAGTCTGTGTATCATGTTAATAGCTATTCTCAAACTAAATTTGATGACTCTAGCTCAAAAATAGTAAAATTTGTGGGATGGGTGGCGGGGGGAGGTAAGGGGGGCCGTGGCATACAAATTTTTGTCTGTGTATGATGTCAATTGCTATCCTCATACCAAATTTAGTTACTCTAGTTCCAAATTTTTTGGGCTTCTTCATCACCTATCTTGGCACCAAATTTGGCGGCTGTAGCTAAAAAGCTGTGGAAAATATAGGCGTTTTTGATTTCAAAATGCAGGGCGCTGGGTAACGGGGAAGCGCGGCTACAAAAATTTGATGCAGTTTTTAGGGGTTTGTTAACAGTTATCTTCCTAACAAATTTGGCTTTAAAACTTTGGAAAATACACGCATTCCCGTTTTTAGTAAAGCCTTGGTGGCTCAAAATTTTTGATGCATTTTTTTGGGGGTTGGTAGTAGCTATTTTCTCCCCAAATTTGGTAGTTCTAGCTGTAAGGTCTTGCGAAATAGCTGGATCTATCGATTTTTCGTTATCGAGTTTATCGGTTTGCCAGCCCCCTAGTTATCGTAGAACTCCAATCTTGACACTTTAATTTACTTTATCATAGATAAAGACATTTGCAAAGTTTCAAGTCTCTAGCTTGAAGGGTGTGGAAAAAAGTTGCGTTTATTCAGACGGACAGACACCATGACGGACATTGCACAAACCCAATATACTCTTTACCTTCGGTATCGAGTATTAAAATATGTAAGGTGCATATCATAACGATAAGACACTAAATTTAACGTTTAAAAATTTATTTAGGTCCAGATTTATGCAGATATGCTTTATTCAAGACAGCAAATTGATATTATATTTTTATCTATTATATTACATAAGTAATTATGCGTTTTGGTTGTTTATATTATTAACATTGTAACATTAAATTTGTTTAGTTAGGACGAGCGAATTTGTGCGTGCGTAGTAGGCGAGATTTCCGCATCGACTGCTTTTCACTTGCTTTAAATAAGGATGGCCACTTCTCGTGGTTCTCTCAGCTGCACTATTGATTACTTGCTCTTCTGGCTTCTCATCGATTCCCACATTCGGCCCTCCTGACACTAGATTCAACCCAATCCCTTCCCACTTTTTCTACCTCATACCTGCCGTGCTTATGAACCTTCAATACTTTGTACGGGCCAAGGTATTTCCTCTTTAATTTAAGACCTCGCCAGCAGACGACGGCCCCAGTACCAGTGCTGCGGCTCGTACTGCGGCTCGTGCTGCTGCTAGTGCCGCTCTGAGACAAACTCATTTGCGATGCTTTCAAGCGATGACGACGTTGACAGCGATGACGAGATCATTGACGACGCCCCTGAACGTCAGCAACCCATCCCGAGGACTATTAAGCCTCCGCCAATATTTATCCCGGAAGTTAAGAACATTAACGCCCTTATTGAGTCAATCCACGCTCGTGTTAGTAATAAGAACTTTTCTTACAAATAAGGAAAAGACGGCAGCGTAAGAGTGATGATGGCTGATAAGGCAAACTTCACGGCTCTCAAAAATCATTTAAACGCACATGGTAATATATACCATACCTTCCAGCCCCGTGACAAGAGAGCAAACAGAATTGTAGTTAAGGGCCTGCATCACTCAACTGACTAGGAGTGTATTAGGGAGGCAATGTCAGCGCTAGGCCACACTGTTAGAGATTCGCACTATGCCGTTCATCGTTTTAGTAAAACGCCTATGTCTATATTTTTCATTAACTTGGAGCCAGCCAGAAACAACAAAGAGGCATACAAAATTAAGCGGCTCTGCAGCTCTTTAGTAACTGTGAACCGCCCATCAAATTTAACGACGTGGTGCAATGCTTCCGCTGCCAAGGGTACGGGCATACTCAGAGATATTGCCAACTAGGCCATAGACGCGTCAAATGCGCTGGTAAGCACAGCTCAGCTGACTGCAAGAAAAGCAAAGATGAGCCTGCATTCTGTATACACTGCAATGGCAATCACGCCGCCTCTTATAGGGGATGTATTGTGTACAAGAAAGCTAAAGCCCTAGCCGCCTCTAAACGCAGACATTCAGCTGACTTGTAGATAAGTCCACCGCAAACAGCAACTTTTCCCTCTGTTGACCCAACCTTCAGCTATGCCTTAATGGTCAAAGGTGGAAATAGCGCCCAGAACCAGGCCCCTGCTCCCACGCAACTCGGCAACTAATTTGAAGCCATGATGGCTCGCATGGAAAACATGATGGAAAGGTTCATGGAGAAGATGTTCGGCCAGATGACTCAAATGTTCGCCACGCTTGTCAGCAAGCTATGCAAGTAAAGCTCCAAGTAAAGCTCCATATCACTATATGGAACGCGAACGGGCTGTGCAAAAGCAGGCCAGAGGTCGAGCACTTTGTCAAGACCAACCAAATCGATACCCTCCTCCTGTCCGAAACACACTTCACCAATAGATCGTATATTTGTCTCAATGGATATGATCTAATCTCCGTCAACCATCCCAACGGTAGGGCTCATGGTGGTGCAGCGATTCTTGTTGCGCTGTCTGGCCTACAAAAAAACTGGGTGCAATGCGCGCAGATTAGATTGATATGCCCTTTAGGAGATCTCACAGTTGCTGCTGCGTATGTACCTCCAGACACAACGTCAAAGATGACGATTTCGGCCAAATCCTGGATGTCCTCGGTGCCAGGTTCATCATCGGCGGCGATTTTAACGCAAAGCACTCGTGGTGGGGCTCCAGACTCAATAACTCCAAACGGAATGAGTTGCTAAAATGCATACAGCTCGAAGGCCTTATTTGCCACTCCTCGGGTGAGCCCACTTACTGGCCAACTGATCCTCTCAGGAACCCTGACATCCTGGACATTGCCATCTCCAAGGGCATAAACCCAGCCAAAATTGTCTGCATTGCCAACTCGGACCTTCTCTCGAATCACAGCGCTATTTCTTTTCTCCCGAACACCGCCGTGGAGAGGAAATCTTGGCTGCAACATACAATCAACCCAAACGCCGCGCTCATCTCCATTGACGCCACAATTGAGCATCTTACACAGGAAATGCATAATGCTGCTGCATTCGCAACTGCTCGACGTAGAAGCACCCAGACACCTACTCCATCTAGAGACCTGCATCTCTGGACCCCTGATGTTACAGCTCTAGTAACTGAAAAGAGACATCTCAGGCGTATTTGGTTCGCGTCACGCAGCCCCTTTGACAAGAACAGGCTAAATAGCCTTCTGCAGAACGTCGAGCCTGGTGACCCACAGCACAGTCTGTGGCAGGTAACGCGGCATATCAGTTGGCCTGTGAAAAGAGCTATGCCAGTTGAAATGCAAGCGGTGTATGGTGCCGGTCCAATAGCGAACGTGCCGAGGCTTTTCGGACCACCTTTATAACGCCTTCTCGCCCTATGAGAAATGCTCAGCTGAGGACGCCGAGGCCACTAGAAGATTTCTTGAATCCCCAAGGCCCTTTCAAATAATTCTCGAACGAGTGCTTCTGCACAGAATGCTGCCGGTAATTGACGAGGCTGGTTTGATCCCCGATCATAAGTTTGGCTTCAGGCGCTCACATGGCGAACAATGCCACAGACTTGTCGAGCGAATTCTACATGAATTTGAGAATAAGAAGTATTGCTGCGCGGTTATGCTTGACATCAAACAAGCCTTCGACAGGGTCTGGTACCCCGGCCTGCTCCACAAAATTAAAGCGAATCTCCCTACGCCCTACTTCACCTTCTTGGAGTCTTACTTATTGAAAAGACTATTCTATGTCAGATGCGGTGAAGCAAGGTCATCGCTTAAGACTATTAGAGCTGGAGTACCTCAAGGCAGTGTACTTGGTCCTATTTTATATACCTTGTACACTGCCGACATGCCCATCTACTGCAATAGGAACCTGACCGTAGCCACATACGCTGATGACACCGCCTTCCTTTCCACCGCTTCCCTGTCCTAGGATGCCTCCGATTTGTTACAACATCAGTTAAATCTGCTAGACGATTGGCTGAAAAGGTGTACATTGCCGTCAACCAGGACAAATCTACACAAACCACGTTCGCTCTGCGCCTGGGTAATTGACCACCTGTCTACTTAGACGGTTCAGCGATCCCTGAGGAGGAAACTGGCTGACATGAGGATGAACAACACTACTGGCTTATCAGCAGAAAGTTCAAAATGAAACTTAGTATCAAACTACAACCTTACAAGGCCATTCTCAGGCCCATCTGGTCTTATGGCATCCAGCTTTGGGGGACCGCGAGCAAGAGCAATCGGACGCTGATTCAAAGATTTCAAAACAGAGCACTCCGAACCTTATCCGGTGCCCACGACAATGCCACCATACATAGTCAACTGCACATGCCACTGGGCACAGAATTAATCAGCAAGATGAGTGCCAGCTACTTTGCCAGGTTGCTTAACCATCCTAGCAATCTTGCTCTTTCCCTTCTGGACACCAGCCAGACAACGAGAAGTTTCCAGAGGACCCACCCACTTGACTTCCCTCTCCGGGTTGACGAGTGATCCTCCTCCACGCCAGCTACTCAACACACCCTACGATACCTACTACCACTAAGTGCTTAGTGCTACTACTTCTAGTGCCAAGTTTCAAGCTTCTTAAATATATTCAATTGAAAATACTTAAAAAAAAAAAAATTTAGACCTTAACCATACTGCGTACGCTTTATCGTCACCAAATCATTGACTTTATAAATCTTTCCGGCTTTACGCTTTGAGTCAAATGCCATTTTATTCTACTCCTGTAGTGCTTTAATATTTTCTCTTACATCCTGGCGTATCTTGAACCGTTCTTCATCTAGTTCCTGCAACAGCGATTCCTGTACTTGTTGTTTCAGACCTGCAACATCTATGCAGTGCACATCCACACCAGTCAAGATTTTAAAAGGCGTCCTTTTAGTGCTTCTAAGCTCGATATTGTTTATCAACTGCTGCACCCTGCCAACATGCTTGTACCATATACCTGGACTCTCTATGCTTAACTTTGACAGCAAAGGTAATACTACTTTATGCATACGCTCCACCTGTCCGTTACCACGAGGTACTCCTGTAGCTATTAGAAAATGCTGTATCTTCTGCCTCTCACAATATTCCTTAAAAATATGTGACGTAAACGCTGCACCCCTGTCCGACACAATCCTGTAAGGATTACCAAAATTCACCGTTTGTTTTTCCAAACAACAAATAACTTCCTCAACTCCGGTACTACGTGTTGGATATAGCCATACATATTTAGAAAACCCGTCAACAATAACTCAAATATGGTTATATCGTTTCTTTGTTATTTTCATCGGCCCAACATGGTCGATATGGTAGGTAACTAAAGGCTTATCACCCTTATCAATCGGTGTTAAATAACCTTCCTGCCTACCAGCCTTTGTATTCACTAAAATATACTCCACACAACTTGTCACTACACTAGCTACTTTCTCCTTTAGTTTCGGAATGTAGTATAACTTTTCTATCAACTCCTGTGTTCTTTGAGCTAAAAAGTGGCCTTGTTTGTGCGCTATTTGTATTTTTTCAGTCTCCATCTGAGACGGCACTACAATCAACTCTCGATTAGGGTCCTTAAACAATATCTGGTTTGCAATATAGTAATCATCGTACCCCTTACTTTCCACTTGACTCCGAACTACTTTTGTTCACTCATCGGCAATCTGCGCTTCTTTCAGCCGGTGTATAATGCTCTCAGTTAGCATTTAACAATAGACACGCCTTAATGCGTCCACGTGCCGGATTTTTGTCCCTAAGCGGTGCTCTATTTCAAAATCAAAATCTTGTAGATACATTGCCCATCGTGCAACTCGCAACGGAACTTCGTTTTTTTTCATCGTCATGACAAATGCATTGCAATCAGTGATGATTTTAAATTGAATTCCCATTACATAGACTCTCCACTTAACTAAAGCCCCTACTACTGCTAACACTTCCCATTCCAATGAGTGATATTTTTCCTCGCATGGCTTGGTTTTTCTTCTCATATACATAACTGGATGTAACATCCCATCTTCTAAGTCTTTTTATAGCATCACCGCCCCAAATCCAAACTTAGGTGCATCTGTATGTATTTCTGTAGCAGGCTTCGGATTATACAGCTTCAACACTGGCTTGTTTGCTAACGCTGCTTTTAACTGCTCGAATGCTACTTGTTGCAACTCTTTAAACTCAAACTTTGAATCTTGCCGTAGCAAATCGGACAACGGCTTGGCTATTAACGCAAATCCCACTACAAATCTTCTGAAATATGATGTCAGTCCGAGAAAATGTTGGATACTTTTTTTATTTTTTGGTGTTGGAAAAGTTGAAACCGCTTCTGTCTTTTCTTCACTAGGTGTAGTTTTCCCATCTTCAATGATGTTTAGTATATTATTAATTAACATCCTAGTGCTACAAGTTTCAAGAAACTTAAATTAAAGGCACTTGTCACTAAAACAGAAGTTAAAAGGTGGAAAGAAATAATTTAAATTATAAAAAAGAAAATTGAAAGAACAGTCACGGGATATTAACAGTTATAAGCTCAGTTTTAGTGTTTGTATATATATATGCTAAAATTATTTTAAAATTTTTTATTTTTAAGCGTTAGGTATTATTTTGTAAGTGCAGCAGCAGATGTATCCTAAAAAATTTACCTTTCTTTGCAAAAGTTGGCGTTTTTCCCAATTTATTCTTAGCCCATTTCTTACTGCCACTTCCATAACTCTTTGCAACTTTTCTAGCCCTTCCTAAACATTGATGCTCGGTACGATAATATCATCCATGTACACAACTGCATTATTCTTATGTACCATAGTCTGGTGAACACGGCTGGCGATTTTGAAATGCCAAACGGCCCATTTCTTACTGCCACTTCCATAACTCTTTGCAACTTTTCTAGCCCTTCCTAAACATTGATGCTCGGTACGATAATATCATCCATGTACACAACTGCATTATTCTTATGTACCATAGTCTGGTGAACACGGCTGGCGATTTTGAAATGCCAAACGGTACATATAATAACTCGAACTGTCCCTTCTGTGTCACAAACGCTGTGTATTTTTGTAACTGCTCCTCTACCGGCACATAAAAATACCCATTTGTCAAATCAAGCGTAGTGAAAATCTTTGCCCCCTGCAATTTTTCAATAACAGTATCCATGTGAACCATAGGAAAGTTATCCCGCATTATCTTTTCATTAAGTTTTCTAAGTCACAGCACAAACGCTTCTTTTCATTTTTCTTTGCTACAAGAATTACAGGTGATGCACACTCTGACGTGCTAGGCTAAATTATCTTTTCCTCTAGCCACTGTTTAACCTGATCATCAACTATATGCTGTTCTGTGTACGCCAAACTTCTCGGGTGCTGATATACTGGTAATTCGTTTGTCAACACTATCTTCATTTCCACGAGACACTTAGCACTCCGTTGCGGAACATAATGTTCGACCAACTTCAACGCTCTGCGTTTCTGCACCTCAGACAATTCTGATAAACCAGACGCCATTTCCTTTCTATTCTGTTCAGCACTAACCATACACAATCCGTTAAATGCCTCTAGCAACTCTGCGAAACTGTTATTGGATTCTTCTTTCTGTGTTTGTCTGCATACCAATTCTGTTCCCTCTTTGGTCACTTGCATATCGACATCCTCCAAAATGGTTCTACCAAGAATGGCTTCGAACGCTATATCTTCATCTGCAACTACATGAAATTCAACTTGCATGTCTTTGCTATCAATCTTTACGAAAATCCTTAAACTTCCAAACGTTAAAATCTGAACATCACCGATACCTGACAAACACTTCTCACGCCCATCTAGCTGTTTTTCTCCTAGCTTCAAGTACACACTACGACGTAGCAACCTGTATCTGTATCAATCAGTCCTTTATAAGTACCAGCTTCATGAACAATTGATTTCAACTCAAGTCCCGAAGTAGTAAACAAGCTGACCGCGCGTTTTTTGATAAACTTTAATCTCTATTTTTGACTGTCTCATATTCCTGGCGCTATACAGTAAACCTTTATTCACTCTCGAATCGGGAATGCCTTCTACAAAGTAATCTTTCAAACTTTCATCTTCTAAGTCAATAGGCCTTGCTATTTCCATCAAAGCATACAAATATTCAAGCAATGTTTCATTCTTTTTTTGTTGTCGCTTCGACAATCTTCTATGAATTTCTGCTGATGATACTCTCACCCCAAGTTCATCTACCAATGCACTTTTCAATGAAACCCAATCGCGAATATTTCTCTGACTGCGAACGATTTTGCTGCACCACTGAGTAACTGCTTTGCATAAATGAAAGTCTCCAACCTTCTGTTAGAGCACATTCCTCGAGCTCTTCAACCCATTGATTTATATCTGGCAAATTCGTACCCTTAAACTGCGAGACGCATCCCTCCACGTCTTTTAACGTGAACCATGATCTGCTCATACCTGATGTCCTTGTGTTGGGTTCTGCAAATCTATTTCCAATTTCTACATTGTCACCTTGCTGTGATACAATATCAGCCCCTGTTGCAAACGATCCTTCGTTGTCATCATCTGAATCTTGTGGCTCCACTTCAAAACCATAGTGAGCAAGCAATCTGTTTTGCAGTTCTGATTTTCTTCTATTTTTGTCTAATCCAAGCTCATTCAATTTAGCGCGCAATTCCGCTACCAGCAGTGCCAAAATCTCGTCTCTATTCATTTTGCTTTGAATTAAACTATAACAAATAGTAAACAAATTATTTTAGCAAAAGCACAAAAACTTTTACAATCAATCGATCTGTTCAATTCGCACTACTCGATATTTATACTTATTATAACTTCCAATCGATTTCTTTTAAGCATTACAATATCGATATCTACTCGTGCTAGTTTCTGTCAATAAAACTTTCCCGCGACGCAAAAGTCCCTCGTCGCACCGCTTTCTGCTCTGCCGTCAAATGCAATCCGTTTGCTCGCGGCAACAACACTGTGACAGCTGTCTTCTCGGCTTCGCCTCAAAATTGCACCACAAACACCAAAACAACTGTACTTGACAATTTCCTCGCACACGCTCTTCCTGTTCTTGGTATTTCTTAGCTTCTTCTGTCGCTGCTTTCGATCCGCAATTCTCGACTTGTACTTTTACCACAGCCCGCCGTTCTTGTCTCTGCCAACGTCGTCTGCTTAGTTACCAGTCCTCGAGTAACGGACCTTTGCGATTCCTCTTTCGTTGTTTCCGTGAGTCGTTCTCCGTCTTTCTCTTTTGAGCCAATTATTCGTCGTCGCTTGCCTTTAAACGTTTTGCCTTCAAGACTTTTAAAGACAATTTTTTAATTGTTAAACAACTTTTACCTGCCACTGCACAGCAAAAATCACACTAGTTTCTATGTTTTTTTTATTTTTATATAAATTTAATTACAGCGTAAGCCACAATGTAAATCCTGGTTGAGCTCCCAAAATTTGTAGGTCCAGATTAATGCAGATATGCTTTATTCAAGACAGCAAATTGATATTATATTTTTATCTTATTATATTACACAAGTAATTATGCGTTTCGGCTGTTTATATTATTAAGATTGTAACATTAACTTTGTTTAGTTAGGACATGCGAATTTGTGCGTGCGTAGTAGGCAAGATTTCTGTATCGACTGCTTTTCACTTGCTTTTAATAGGGATGGCCACTTCTCGTGGTTCTCTCAGCTGCACTATTGATTACTTGCTCTTCTGGCTTCTCATCGATTCCCACATTTGTTATTTATTTATTGAATTTTCATGAGCTCCACCAATATTAAAAATCCTTTTTTTCATTGAGTCTTACAGGTTTTTTAATAGCTGAGGCTCAAGGACACCCCATTCACTTAAAATCGCTTCCTTAGCTCAGTTGATTTTTTATACTCGATACCGAAGGTAAAGAGTATATTGGGTTTGTGCAATGTCCACCCATTCCGCCCCCAGCCGCCCCGCAGTTTATAAACAGAAATGCTTATATCTTTTACAGTTTTTGAGTTAGAGCCACCAAATTTTGTGCCAAAATAGGTGATTATAGCCCCAAAATAAATGCATAAAAACTTTGGATGCCACGCCAATCCATACTGACCAAGCTGCCCCAAACCGCCCCAATGCTTCACTAAAAACGGGAATGCGTGTATTTTCCAAAGCGTTAAGGCTAGAGTCACCAAATTTGGTAGGAAGATAGCTAATAACAATCCCCAAAAAACTGCATGAAAGTTTTGGAGCCACGCCCCCCCTGATACCGAGCCTCCTGCATTTTGAAATCAAAAACGCCTATATTTTCCACATTTTTTGAGCTAGAGCCGCCAAATTTGGTGCCAAGATAGGTGATGAAGAAACCCAAAAAAAAAGTGAATGGCGCCCCCCACCCATACCGCCCCCAGCCAACCTTCCACCATATTCTACTAACTTTGAGCTAGAGCCACCAAATTTGGTATGAGGATAGCAATTAACATCACAATAAGATCTGCAGCAAAACTTTGGACGCCACGCCCCCCCCATACCAGCCCCTAGCACCCAGCCCCCCTTCTACCAAATTCTACTAACTTTGAGCTAGAGTCACCAAATTCGGTTTGAGAATAGCTATTGACATCATAAATAGATCTGCAGCAAAAGTTTGGATGCCACGACCCCCTTACCAACCCCATCCCCCCTTCCCCCAAATTTTACTATTTTTGAGCTAGAGTCACCAAATTTGGTATGAGGATAGCAATTGACATCATACACAGATCTTCAGCTAAAATTTTGATGAGACGCCCCCCCCCCCCCCCCCATACCTCCGCCAGCCTACCATCCACCATATTCTTCTAACTTTGAGCTAGAATCACCAAATTTGGAAGGAAGATAGCTTTTTGGCATCCCCATCTGCACCAGACAATCTTTGAGGCAGCATACACCCCTGCAGCAGCATACACCCCTGCCGTATCCACACACCATTGCAATCAGCTCTCTTTTAATCTGTTTTACTACTGGTATCGAGTATACCGCAGTCGGGTGCGTCCGACTGCAACGTTTCTACTTGTTTTATACTGCGTTTTCTTTTAATAGACAACTTACCAGTATCCCCCACAAATTTTCGATTGGAACTAGATCCGGGGAGCATGCTGGCCAGTCTTTTAAATAAACGGAACAGTCTTATAAAAATGCCTTTGCATGCCAAAGTTCCTCTTTGAAAAATCCAAAGGATATTTTCTTAAATCACGTCAGTATTGGCGATATCCATCCGGTTCGTCCAGATTAAATTTCTCATCAGAAGAAATAACCTTTTTAAAAAAAAACGTTAATACACATGCAAAATACCCAAATAAAAATTTTCTTTCCGAGCCCCAGTTTATTGCCAAGATTCTAAGCTCAAAATCGATTCTGGCAGCGTTGTGAGGTGGCGTCAGATGGGGTACCTTCTTTAGTACACTTCGGACAATGTGCTTTGAAGTGCGCCAGACAGTCATGGCACACACATTCTGATTCTAATGAACCGTTTTTCGCGCTCATTTAAGATTGGTTTTCGACCAGTGCTTCGATTTTTACCGTAACTATCCGGGTTTTTAAAAAAATTGGCAATAGCAATGCGAGTTCGACAAGTTATACGGGAAATTTTTCTAATAGTCCAGCCAGACTTGGAATAAGCAAGAATATCTAATAATATATCTATAATATCTAATATTTATCTACACTTGTTAATTATTATATTATCTCTCGAGTAGAAGGCCCCAAGGAGCTAGCATTCATTAGGCTTTTACTAGATTTGGAATTTAGTTTTAAATTTAATTTGTTAAAATAAAAATAAAATAAAGATAATATTAATTATCAGCGAGCTACATGACACTACTTTAAAAACTATATACCAGCTATTAAAAAACTATTAACTTACTATTAAAACTAATTTCTGGTACTTTACGCACAAGTTATTAAGAAATAAATGTAAATGAATTTTAAATAAAAGCTATGTTAATATATTTTTTTAAAAATTCCTGGGTTTTTTTTATTGAAATATAAGCAAGGCGGCATTTATTGAAAGAAGTACTTAAGGAAAGAATGCTTAGGGCTCTTACATTTTGTGTTTTCTTTCCGAGTGGAGTCAATTTCATGAAAAGCACTGTACCAACAATTAGTAAAATCCAATTTCAGATATCTTTGTTGATGAATATCATTTTCAGCTAGCGGGTAACAGAAACCGGTTGATACCAGCCAGTTATATTTTTAGTATGTTGATGTCTCTTTATAACATTAGATAAATAAACTCAAAAACAGGCAAACCTCGATAGTGTTAACAAGAGGAAATTCTAAATTTGGAAATTTGTTCAAACAATCGAGTTTGTTCACATTATAGAGGTTTTTTTATTTTGTTTATTAAATGATTTATATGAATACAACATAGTTAAAACAATCATTAAGCTTGTAGTTTTATTCAAATACTTAAAATAAATTAAATTAAAATCGATTTCCATGGAAACGTATCAAACAAATTTTTTTGCAGGTTATGTTTATATGTAAAATTTTCAGCAAATGAAAAAAAAAAACGTGAATTGCACTGATAATAATAATTTGTTCACACTACCGTGTGTTCACACTATCGAGGTTAATGAAACATCTAGAAGCTTTGTACAAACAGACAAACAATACATTCGTTCATTTGTTACGTGCTAAAATCAGAATTTCCTTGCATGTGAACAGTTAATGGTTTAGCGGCTTTATTGCTGGCAGAAGAAGATTAACATGCTGCTCCTGATGCCAGTGTAGATAAAAGACGTTTCACTATGACAATTGACTGTGCCACCCCAAAACCGCCCCTCCTCCACCAACCCCTTCCCAATACGATATCCACTGAAACGCCCTTACCTTCTGCGGAGGGATGTTTAAACTTTGTGAAGCTGCATTCAAGTTTTATGCTTTGTCACAAGAATTGCTCGACTGAACCCGATATTTTGCGATAAGAAATGTCTGTATTTTTTAGCATGTTCCCATTTTTGTATTTTTCTCTTTTTGTGTGTGTGCTTTCCTTTTTGACTGTTGCTTTTGACAAAATAAGAGCACAACATAAATTGCGCTTATCGCTGACTCTGCGGCAGCTCATGAAGCTAATGCTTGTTAGTAAGTTAATGGGTGGAGAAAGCAAACTGGGCGCAACTCAAGAACTTTCAGGCTGAGAATACTTTAAGAACACTGAAGGCTTTAAAAATGTTGATTATTAATTTATTTATTTATAGCCAGCTATGAGCAGCTGACATGAAATCAAAATTAATTCAAATTAAAATATCGTTAAAATAATTAAATTAAAAGGCACAAAAAATTAGTTAGTAGGTGTGTCCTTCGACCGTTACGGTTGCTCCGCCCTCGTTCTTAAAGAAATATGAGATAATGATGCCCCCGCTCCACAATTCGCACCAAATAGTCACTCGTAATGGATGCATTGGCTTCTCTGAGAAGGTGGCTTTTCCGAACCCTAGATACGGCAGTTTTGCTTATTGACGTAGCCACCAGGATGAAAATGAGCTTCTTCCGAAAACATGATTTTTTCGTGAATTTCTGAACACTTATCGTTATTTTGTGAATAAATTTCCAATATATTATTGCTCAAGCGTAAACCGATTTATTTTGATCAGCGGAGAAAATATACTAAATTTGAAAAGCAGTAGAATGACATATGTGTTGCCTGACTCAAATCCACCCAAATCGAAACCGATAGATTGCCAATAGATGATTTAACTTCAATCTTTAAATTTTCTGGTATTTCTGAACAGATTTCGATAAAAAATAAACTTCTTCTAGCTCTGATATAGGAGAGTTTATATTCCAAATCAAAAATCTCTGAGATCAACGCAATCATAAAGACAAAAACAATAGCAACTCAATTGTTGATGCTGATCAAAAAATAAACGCACCCCATATGGTGTCGGGGATGCCTCCTTATAAATTATACATTGTTAAGGCCTATTCCCAGCAGCTCCGAAACGGAATTTTTATCTGCAACTCTATATAAAACAAGTAGAATCGTTGCAGTCGTACGCAACCGACTGCGTTATACTCGATACCAGTAATAAAACAGATTAAAAGAGACCTGATTGCAATGTGGTGAGGATACAGCAGGGGTGTATGCTGCCTCAAAGACTGTCTGGTGCAGATGGGGATGCCAAAAAGCTATCTTCCTTCCAAATTTGGTGACTCTAGCTCAAAGTTTGTTAAAGGAAGGGGCTGGGGGCGGTATGGGGGCGTTTGGGTTTCTTCATCACCAATCTTGTCACCAAATTTTGTGACTCTAGCTCAATCACTGTGAAAGATACACGTACTACCGTTTTTAGCGAAGCGTTGGGGCGGTTGAGGACGGCTAGGGCAGTATAGTTAACATATTCCTGAATATTATTTCTAACAAATTTTGGACAAGTGCTTTCAACTTGATACGCCTCTTGATCCTGAGATCTAAAATCAGTTTGCAAGATTCGTTTTAGCTCTTTAGCTTTTCTCCTTCGAAGAATGAAAGCAGCTAATGCCACCACGAAATCACTATTTTCCATGTTCTTTTCATCAATTTTTTACAATTTGCTAGCACAATAAACGATTTAATCAAACAAGGTGAACAGCAAATATTTACATTTTCCATTCAAGTATTCGGCACTGCTGGTCACTCTAACTTTATGTGGAACCTATCGTAAAAATTTAGCACTTTCCATAAATGTAATGTTTTTTTGCTGGGAATGGGCCTTTAAGCAGAAAATTATTGTGCTGATTTTTTCCCAATCCATGAGTTCAAAGAATGGGTGAGCTATATAGAGCCTTTAAATGTGGTTTGTAATTAGTAACTCTACACTCGTTAATAACCTAACCTAACTCTACACTCAGGGAAATCGTAGTAGAAATAATCATGTTCATGGTAAAAACAACTATTTTTGCGAAAGAGTGAGCATAAAATATGAATATGCTTAAAATGAAATGATTGATACACAAATATATGAAATTCAATATTATTAAATTAAATGTTATTACGAAATTTCATATTTTATCATCTCGGATACCTTAAAGCCAAGTATGAATTTCTTGATTTTGTATTCAGTCTCTGCTAAAAATGTCAAAGATATAGAATTTCAATACACTCATACCTGTATAAAAACGGGTTGGTAAGAAGTCTGCTTGCAAAAAGAGTCAACAGCGGTGCCAGGGGTAGGCGCTGCGTTAAAGATAGTTTCATGCGTATCTTGCGAGACATCGTAAGCTATCTTGTCAAAATCGGAAACTCTAACTTAACAAATGGTGGGTGGAATGGCTGAGATTGGCACTCGTGACGAACTGTCACTAGCTAAGTTCCTCAAAATTGGGGGGCGCTCTCTCAAAATTTTTCGATAGTTAGAGATTTCCGATTTTAAAAGGTGGGCTTGGCATCTAAATTAAATGCAGATCTTTTGTGAATGTCACCAATGTTGATACTGTCAAAGATATAGACAATAGGGGATATTATTGGGCGGCGGGTGGCTGGGGGTAGATAGCTGAGCGTGGTCAACAAATTTTTGAAGCCGTTTTTCGGGGCTGTCATCACATATCTTGAAAGTGAGAAAGACGGGTGAGCGTGGCACCAACATTTTTATTGCAGTTTTTTAGGGGATAGTCTAGCTGAAAAAATAGATGAAATAATGATGTTTATCGACTTTGAGTTATCGATTTCATCGACTTCCCAGCCCGCGTTAGACGCAGAACCTTTTAACATTTTCTTTTTATAATTAAACTGGGCTTATTTAAAAATATTTTGGGTATATGTGGATACTATTTGAGCCTTGAATATGAAACGATATTAATTACAAACTATCCAAGCTTATTTTCTCATATGTTTCACTGACAATTTTTTCTGTGTGCACTTCATTTTCAACTTCATCATCTTTTCCAACGCCTTCAATGATTTCAGTTATCAAATTCATTTCCAAGTTTTCTCCTTTTTTTCTCACCTCTTCAATTGTTTCTTCAATGATTCTCTCGAAATTCTCGTCCTCTTTTTCTTTTTCATCTTCATCTCCCGAATTATTCCAGTCAAAATTGATAATTTTATATATTTCTAATTTTAATTGCTACCTTGGACAAATGTTGCTTATAAGCAACATTGTGTTTAAAAAATTCGTGGAATCACAATATTCCAAAAAATTTGGTTTTGTAATTATACTCGATACCGAAGGTAAAGAGTATATTGGGTTTGTGCAATGTCCGTCATGGTGTCTGTCCGTCTGTCCGTCTGTATGTATGCAACTTTTTTCCACACCCTTCAAGCTAGAGACTTCAAACTTTAAAAATGTCTTTATCTATGGCATATTAAATTAAAGTGTTAAGATTGGAGTTCTACGATTACTAGGGGGCTGGCAAATCGATAAACTCGATAACGCAAAATCGATAGATCCAGCTATTTCGCAATCCCTTACAGCTAGAACTACCAAATTTGTCGAGAAAATAGCTACTAACAATCCCCAAAAAACTGCGCGTGCGTGTATCTTCCATAGTGTTTGAGCTAGAGTCACCAAATTTGATAGGTAGAAAACTGGTAACGACCCCCCAAAAACTGCATCAAAGTTTTGGAGCCCTACCTACCCATTCCGCCCTCAGCTCCCCCGCAGGTTAAAAACAGAAATGCTTATTTCTTTTACAGTTTTTGAGTTAGAGCCACCAAATTTTGTGCCAAAAAAGTGCATAAAAACTTTGGATGCCACGCCAATCCATACAGCCCAAGCTGCCCCAAACCGCCCCAATGCTTCACTTAAAACGGCAATGCGTGTATTTTCCAAAGCGTTAAAGCTAGAGTCACCAAATTTGGTACGAAGATAGCTATTAACGATCCCCAACTGCATCAAAGTTTTGGAGCCACGCCCCCCCCCACCCCCCGTTCCGAGCCAACTGCATTTTAAAATCAAAAACGCCTATATTTTCCACATATTTTAAGCTAGAGCCGCCAAATTTGGTGCCATATTCTACTAGCTTTGAGCTAGAGTCACCAAATTTGGTATGAGGATAACAATTAACATCATAAATAGATCTGCAGCAAAACTTTGGACGCCACGCCCCCCTTACCAGCCCCCAGCCCACCTTCCACTATATTCTACTAACTTTTAGCTAGAGTCACCAAATTCGGTATGAGGATAGCAATTAACATCATAAACAGATCTGCAGCAAAGCTTTGGACGCCACGCCCCCCCATACCAGCACCCAGCCCCCCTTCTACCATATTCTACTATTTTTGAGCTAGAGTCACCAAATTTGGTATGAGGATAGCAATTGACATCATACACAGATCTTCAGCTACAATTTTTATGTCACGCCCCCCCCATACCACCCTTAGCCTACCATCCTTCATATTCTTCTAACTTTGAGCTAGAGCCACCAAATTTGGAAGGAAGATAGCTTTTTGGCATCCCCATTTGCACCAGACAATCTTTGAGGCAGCGTACACCACTGCCGTACCCACACACCATTGCAATCAGCTCTCTTTTAATCTGTTTTACTACTGGTATCGAGTATACCGCAGTCGGGTGCGTCCGACTGCAACGTGTCTACTTGTTTTTATTTCATTTTCTTACTAATAAATCACTTTGTATAAAAAAGGCAGTCTGTCTACTTCTTAATAGACTATGTTTTTTGTTTAACCAACATGCTTTATTCCTAAATTAGATATGTTTCATAATAAGAAAACGCATACTCAAATAACCTGACTTAATAATTGATTTGCGTGTTTTTATTGTCTGAGTGTACTTAAACATTTGTGTGAGATTTGGTACCCTCGGATTTCTCCGGGCGTGGTCAGTAAAGGAAATTACTAGCTATATTTATTTTTTAATTGCTGACCATTAATTTAAAAAATGTGACATGCAAAAATGTTGATGCAGATCTTAGAAGGAAGTCAGCAGCTATCTTTTCACTAAATTTAGGCAGCCAAGAGCAAACCGCTAGCTCGGTGACTCCAGCTGGAAAAGTGAGGGAAATAAAAATGCACGCCGAGGAGTGTCGACTTATAATCAATTTCACCACCGCTTATTTTTTTCAGCCCGCTTATATTGACATTTCGTAAGACTCAGACATTGATCAAGGTAATGCGACGATGTAGAAAAAATTGCGCTCATCCGGGCATAGAACATGACGGAAATTGCAAAAAACAATATTTCCTTTAACTTTAAGTACCAGGGTAAAACACAGAAAAACAGGGGCATAGTAAGATCATCTGTGCATAGTATTATACGCAAAAAAAAAAATTGGAAAATTCAAGCTAGAAACTTAAAACTTTACAAATATTTTTATATATGAGCAGGAGAGATAAAATGTCAAGAAAATCAATCCACCTATTTCGCACATCTTTTCCGCTAGAACTACCAAATTTGTGAGAAAATATTTACTAATAATCGCAAAAAATAGGCGCAACAAATTTTGGGGTCACGCCCACTTATCCCGCCCACAACCCCCCCGAATTTTAAAAACAAAAATGCATATATCTTCCACAGTTTTTCAGCTAAAGCCACTAAATTTGGTGACGAGCTAGGTGAGGACAACCCTTTAAAAACTGCATCATAACTTTGGCTTCCACGCGCATCCATACTTTCCTAGACACCTGCAACCGTTCCAGCGCTTCGTAAAAAATGGAAACGTGTGTATCTTCCATAAAGTTTTTGCTTGTGTTGCCAAATTTGGTAGGAAGATATGTGGTAACGACCCACGCCGATCGGCTTAGAGCCACGCCAACAAGTTCCGAAAACTCTTAACCCTCCCGCATTTTATAATCATAAACTCCTATATCTTCTTTTTGAGCTAGGACCATCAAATTTGATGGCAATGTAGTTGATGACGACAACCAAAAAACTTGGGAGGCCACGCCCACCCATACTGCCCTAACCGCTCCCAGCTGCCTCAACACTTCGTTAAAAACGACATGTATTGCATCATATCTATATGTTTTTTTTAAGTGTTGCATAGAGTATAAGCTTAAGCTCTCAAAAAAAAAAATGCTGTAGCGTATTCAACCATTTGGGCAATGAAAGCAACTTGTTTTATTATGTTTATTTTTACCATCGAGCTGGAAAAAATAACAAATA
Source organism: Scaptomyza polygonia (assembly GCA_035044585.1). Classification (NCBI taxonomy): domain Eukaryota; kingdom Metazoa; phylum Arthropoda; class Insecta; order Diptera; family Drosophilidae; genus Scaptomyza; species Scaptomyza polygonia. Next base: position 339,270 of record JAWNNU010002004.1, on the reverse strand, counting down.
AATCTAAAAAAAAATAATACGTGCGGTAATTGCGTGGGGGTTGGTGGCTTCACAACAGGGTGGTTAGCAAGCTTTTTTGAAAGGAGGAAAGGAGCACATCACTTATAAACTAAGTCTTATCATTGGCTATCTGCTGACAAACGCAAAAAGCAACAACGACTAAACCGTGACGAGGATTGCGACGCGAGCTAGGTGGGGTGCGTGGCGAGCGGAGGCGAGACAACGACACGAGAGTTGTAAAATGAGTGGGCGCCACCAACAACAAAAAGCTCGTTCATTCGCAGAAATTGACACACACACAAAAAAAGTTCGAGCCTATTAATATCTTTGCGTTCTAACGACAGTGTTGATGAAAATGGCAGCCAGACTGAGAACTATAAAGGTCTTCGAGCACAGTGTAACAAATAGAAATGGAAATGAGAATGGATGTAAGATTGTATTTTGATTGCGAATGGTAATGTGAGTGCAAATAAATACTTTAATATTATTTATCATGTTAACTGCGTGATTATGTCACAATAACATCAATTTCATTATTGTCATGATCATTAAACAAAACAACAAGTAAGAAAGCAACTTTTGGCCCGCAGAAAATTATAAGAAAATATGAAAAGCTTTCTTGTTCACACTAAGATCTTATTACATTAGGTTACTTTATGATAAAGATTTCCAAAGCAGTTGATATTGACAAACGATCTAATTGCAGCAAGCAGAAGACTATACTTAAGTTTTAGCTAAGATAGAGAAGTTTTCATTAAGGCTGGCGAACAGGCGATCATACATATAGACTCAGTAAAGATGGGCTTTGTACAACTATGATATATATTGAATTTTGTGGGCAGGAGTGGGAATGACCGTACAATTTTTTTGCTCATTAAAGGTTATAACTTGTAGTACACCTTAAAGACTAATGACTTTAACCCCTTTAAGCAGACGAGTGAACAGCGCCCGTAACGTAATGCACAAACTTTAACGACCGTAACGACAATTGTTGAAAAATTCACATATTGTGGCAATGGGTCGATTACTTTCTCTTAAAAAACCTGTGTTTCGTTGTTTGTTTACATTTTGAAATAATAAATAAATAATAAAGATGGAATCAGAAATGGTAAATGTACTGACAATAACTTGCGCAACCAACACCAGATCCAAAACAACTCAAAAGACTTTGCAAATTCTCCGAACAGACCTAAGCCGTGACAGTACGAGAGTAATTGAGTTGAATAAAAATACATATGTTATTTAAATTGTATGTTGCTCTGAAATTATTTATTCCTTCTTGAGCAGCATTGACTGCCAAACTAATAATTTTGGCATTGGATCCTGAATTTGGTCAATTTTGTTAATTTTTTCAGAAAAATGTATGAACCGTTCTGTGTTGATGCTGTCTGCATTTATTTACGGCAGCAAAACCATTTTAACATTTTCATTGTGCATTGTGCTAGCCAATTTTTGTATGCATATGCCACTGCTATCCAATTTTTGTATGCATATACTCCTGCAAATTTGTTTTCGCTAGGATTTTCGACTTGTTATCAATTTCTTAGCTCCCCAATATGCGATGCGCTACCATATTAATTTTTTTTCGGAGTATTACCAAGTTTTCACGACAGCATGACTGACATTGCACAGAACCAATATTTTCATCCATCTTCCGTATAAAAATATGAAAATGATTAAAAATAAGATAAAATTCTTCGATAGCTAGCGAAAAAATTGCTCTAAGACATTTTATAGGTTTTTTAAACTTTGACTTAAAAGGTTCAGGGTATCCTCTTGTCGAGTTATCTCGACTTTTTTATTATTTTTTTTTTTTTGCCTCTGGTTTTTGGTTTTGGTTTATAATGGCAGAGTAAACAATGTCGCTGTGGGAATGATGATGGCGGTGAAGATGGCAATTGCTTCTGGCTGCTGCCGTATTCTCAATGCTATTCATCGAGCAGGGCTTGTAGCTAACTTTCTACTTTATGCCTCCTCCGCGGTAGTACCCAATTCACATATACACAAGCACACAAAAACAGGCAGAAATTAACAACAAGGCGAAGCCCATTTTCTGTAGCTGTGCGCTTATGCATCTAGCAGATACTTTATATGCATGAGTTACTGAAAAAGAGGCGTATTTGGTTTCTTGTGCACGCATTATATATATTAAAGGAGCAACAACAACGATACGAACCACAGACTGTGTAAATGTACATATGAACAAACATACTGATACGCTTGCAACAAATACAAAATCGAGCAACATTTAAGTGAAACCACTGACAAAAAAAGCATGTTGGGAAGCTTTCTTTATGGTGCTTCAAGTATGCCCAGTAAGCATAAAGCTGACATAGTTGAATGAACGGGGCTCAGTAGAACGAATAGCTATTCTACTGTAGCTCATATTTAATTAAAATAGTTTCATATATGACTGTTCGTTTTCGTAATCGAGGCTAAAACACAAAAAAACAAAAAGGCATTGGTTCAAAATATTCACTAAAGGGTGTACAACCTACTCCTTGTATGAAAAAAATGTGACAATAATTGCGGTATGATAATTTTTCAGCCAGATCTTGAAACTATGCATAACTGTGTTTAAGGCAACTATAAAGCTAATTGGCATCATATCGAATGCATAGGTCAAAAATACATCAAAACTATTTGAGATGCATTGAAACAAACCGATGAAGAAAATCTCCATAAAACTCCCAGCAACCCTTCACAAACGTATACTAACTTTGAGCTAGTCACAAATATTGGTAGGAGGATAGCAACTGAAATCCCACAAAGATCCAAATTTAAAAGGAATAGTTGTTAAAAAATAGTTGTTCACCTAAATGAACTAGTAAGCAAATATTATAATTGGTTAATAAAAATATTTCTGATAATTTAAAAAATATAATATAATATATTAAAAATATCTTATAATTTAAACCACGGTTCAAATGGTTAAAACTACCAAATTTGAGTAGAAGATAGCTACTAACAACCCCCAAGAAATTGCATAAATATTTTTAAAGCCACGCCCACCCATTCCGCCCCCAATCACCCGCAGTTTAAAATCAGAAACGCTTATATCTTCCTCATTTTTTAAGCTACAGCCACCAAATGTAGTGTCAAGATAGGTGACAATGATCCCCAAACAAATTCATAAAAACTTTGGATGCCACGCCCACCCATACTGCCCTAGCCGCCACCAACCACCCGAATGCTTCGCTTAAAACGGTAGTGCGTGTATCTTCCATAGTGTTGAACCCCAAAAACTGCATCAAAGTTTTGGAGCCACGCCTTCCCGTTCCCCAGCCCCCTGCATTTTGATATCAGTAAAGACTATATCTTCCACAGCTTTTGAGCTACAGATATCCCCACCACCCATACCGTCAGCAGCCACCCTTCCCACACATTTTACTAATTTAAAGCTAGAGTCACCAAATTTGCTAGGAGGATAGCAGTTGAAGTCATAAATAGCAACATTATTTTGTATGCCCCGTCCCCCATACTACCCTCAGCCATCCTTCCCGCACCTTCTAAAATCTTTAAACTAGAGTCACCAAATTTTGTAGGAGGATAGCAATTGACGATCCCCAATGATCTGCAGCAAAAATAAAGATGCTTTGCTCTCCATACAACTCCCAGCAACCCTTCACAAACGTATACTAACTTTGAGCTAGTCACAAAATTTGGTAGGAGGATAGCAACTGAAATCCCACAAAGATCCAAATTCAAAAATAGTTGTTCACCTAAATGAACAAGTAAGCAATGTTTTGTTTATTAAGGCTCACTACAGAGCAAAATTTGCATGCATTTTTCCGTATTAGACACCTTGCAAGCCAATTGCAAATAATGCATATTTTCGATGTGTTAACATCTATAGCGACGGGTACACGTTTCTTCCATTTGATAATACATGCAAACAATACAGCGTGCAGCTCTGCTAAAAGGGCAAATTCTGCGTGCCGAACTGTAACGGGCTCGAACTACGAACAAATTTAGCGTGCACTCGTGGTTCGACTGCAAAATTTCATATACATATTCATCTGAGTATGATTGTATTGGTGTAGCGGCAGAGAATAACTGTAAAATACAAAGTCTTGCTAACGATGTGTCCAAGTTTGTAGGGTAGTATAACTTAATATGAACTTTGTGCAATTGAATAGCAAAACTTGAGATTCTTTAATATAATTTCAATTTTACATGTTTGTTTATATTCTAGCATTGTTTATTGTTTATATTCTAGCATAAACAATATATATATTAAAATCAAATATTAGAGTTTTTATTGACAATTATTGAATATTGGTTCAAGGGGTATTTACTCTTTGTGCAGCTTGCGCGTCTCAGCTACGACAAGCCAGCACGTTGTTGTTTTGTTCAGTTTCCCTTTGCGTTCAGCGGCCCGTCGATTAAAGGAGAGGCAGCGGGTCAGCGGACAGCAAGAACAGTAAAAAGTTGTTGGTACATATTGTATGAAAGTGCGTTTGAAACATATATGACCTATGCAAAAATACCCTTTGTACCAATATTAAATAATTTTCAATGAACACTCTAACACTTACATAATTATATGCAAGTTCTTTTATTGGATATGAATACCAAACCTTATTGCTGGAATATAAATAAACATGTAGAATAGAAATAATATTAAAGCTCTCACGTTAAGCTGTAGAATTGCACAAAGTTCATATATGTAAGTCGATCCCGACCTTCCATAGTAGAAAGCAGCAGGTATATTCCAATAAGACCCCTTTTACACGATGAACTTTTTGCTTCTGCTGCATTCGTTTGTTGGCAAAGGGGGTAGTGGTGAAACAGCTGCAAGCAATGCTTCATGACATTGGTAGCAATGATTCAATTTTCTCATTTTGCTTTGCCCTATTCCGATTACATGTAAACACAGAGTTGCACAGTGTTTGATGTGAATAATAAAATTATCGATACGAAATATCGCACATGCAACTATTGCCGCAATTAGTAAATACGTTGTTCATTATTGTGGTTTAAAATTATTAATTAAAATGTTTTGGACAAGAGAGTTGATTGAACTGCTGTTAAGTCAATATGAGCAGCACGAACGTTTATATAATGTTCGGAGCGATATTTATAAGGACAGGGTAAAGCGCTCTCTCAATCAATAATAACAAATAAAACAATCGATGGCAACGATTAATGCTTATCGACCATAAATTTAAACCAGAGTTGCATTTACACAGATCACTGCATAAAAAGCCTCATGAAATAAAAATTATACTAATAAAAGGGAACTAAATTCAATAAACTATTCTTTTCTTTTTTATGCTAATATAAAGCAACCAAACAGGTACAAGCAGCTGTTAACACATCGCTCGTGAGTTCTAACACTCATTAGTTTTTTTTTTTAAGCTATATGTTACTGAACATGTGAGCAATGTGAGCGAGTTGGCACACTTAAAACACATCAATAATAAAATTAAGAACTAGTGATTATGTTCAGTAAAATGAGCAGTGTTTACCCAACTCCATGCTCCACGCTGCACAAATATATACATATTTAGGTTGCTATTTCATATTTCATGCTTGAAGAAGCTTGCTTTGAAAGACGTTAAGATTAAAAATAATTTTAAGCAGAAAAAACAGGTTCTAGATTACAGGAGCGCATTGAACAGCTTGAGCTAGAACAAAGATTTAAAGGTAATAATTAAATAAACAATAAAAAATTATTAAGGAAAAGATAGTTACTAACAACCCTCAAAATATTGCATCCAATATTTTGAAGCCACGACTACCCGTTCCGCCCCCAGCACCACGCAGTTTAAAGACATAAACGCCTTTATCTTCCACACGTTTTGAGCTAGAGTCGTTTAATTAAGTAGGAAGATAACTGTTAACGACCCCCTCAAAAATGCATCAAATTTTTGGAGCCCCTTCTCCCCATGCCGCCCTAAGCCCCACCGCACTTGAGCAACAGAAATGCCTTTATCTTCGACAGTTTCCGAGCTTGAGCCCACAAATTTAGTGTCAAGATAGGTGATGACAGCCCCCAAACAATTTCATAAAAATTTTAAGACAACCCATAAAAACTTCATAACAAATTTCGAGTCACGCCCCCCATCCCCACCACCGTTACACAGACACCCGCAGTGAAAAACAGCAATGGCTTTATCTCAAACTGCTTTTGAGCTAGAGCCACCAAATTTTGTGCCAATATTGGTTCTGAGAAAACCAATTTGGATGCCGCCCACACCCAAACCGCCCCCAGCCACCCTTCCAACATATGTTACTTACTTTGAGGAGAAGGAGGCTGCGGGCGGAAGGGGGCGTGGCATCCAAATTTCTTATGCAGATATTTGTGGGATGTAAATTGCTATCCTCCTACTAAATTTGGTGACTCTAGCTCAAAGTAACTGAAAGGTATTGGATGGGGCTGGGGCGGTATGGGGGGCGTGACATCAAAATTTTTGCTGTAGATCTAAGTATAATGTCAATTGCTATCCTCCTACCGAATTTGGTGACTCAAGCTCAAAGTTAGTAGAAGGTTTGGGAAGGGGAGCTGGGGGCGGTATGGGTTAAAGCGGCATTCAAATATTTTGGGTTTCTTCATCAACAATATTGTCACCAAATTTGGTGGCTTTACCTCAAAAGCTGTGGAAGATATAGGCATTTTTGTTTTTCAGCTGCGGGGGGCTGGGAAATGGGAGCAGCGTGGCTCCAAAACTTTGATGATGTTTTTTGGGGTCGTTAACAGCTATCTTCCAATATGGTGTCTCTAGCTCAAACACTTTGGAGGATACACGCATTACCGTTTTTAAGAAAGCGTTTGGGCGTTTTGGGGCGGCTAGGGCAGTATTGATTGGCGTGGCATCCAAATATTTTATTAATTTGGTTGGGGGTTGTCATCACCTATCTTGACACTAAATTTGGTGGGTCTAGCTCAGAAACTGTGGAAGATATATACATTTATGTCTTTAAACTGCGGGGGGTTGGGGTCGGAATGGGTGGGCGTGGCTCAAAAATTTTGGATGCAACATTTTGGGGGTTGTTCGCAACTATCTTCTCCCCAATTGTGGTAGTTCTTTCTAGAAGGGCGTGCGAAATAGGAGGTTTTATCGGTTTGGAGTTATCGAATTTATCGATTTGCCAGCCCCCCAGTTATCGTAGAACCTCAATCTTCACACTTTAATTTACTATGACATTTGCAAAGTTTCAAGTTTCTTGCTTGAAGGGTGTGGAAAAAAGTTGCGTTCATACAGACGGGCAGCCACCATGACGGACATTGAACAAACCCAATATACTCTTTACCTTCGGTATCGAGTATAAAAATACATAAAAAGGCGTTTAGGGTAAAAACTATTTTAATCTAGTATTGAAGCACAACTATTCTTATTATCTTTTGTATTATACATATTCATAAAAAATGGCGGTATTGTGGGTCGTAGCATCTGGGGGCGGAATAGCTTGGAGTGGCTCCAAATTTTTTGATGCAGTTTTTTTTTCGCCCCAAATTTGGTAGATCTAGCTGTAAGGGCGTACGGAATAGGTGGATTTGTCGTTTTAATAGCGATTTTCAAGACTAGCTTGAAGGGTGTGGAAAAAAGTTTTGTTCATACAGACGGACGGCCACCGTGACGGACATTGCCTTAACCTAATATACTCTTTGTTTCGGTATCTAGTATAAAAACGGTGTTAACCCAAAATTGGTTCAAAAATTTTTAGAACCTATGTGTAAATTATGCGATTTTCAATTTTTGTGTTTATCAGAGTATACAGCACCTGGGCCGACTGCAACGTTTTCACTTGTCTTCCATGTAATGGGTCCAGGGCTTAAAAAAATTTGTGACTGAGCGGCAGCTGCTGCTGTTGCTGTTGGTTTGGATTTTGTTTCCTGCGACTTTAACATTGTAGTCACGTTTTACAGAGCGAGCTCAGTAAGGGGACTTGGGTGGATAACCGCTGGGAGGGGATTTATATCATAGGCGTTACTATCATGGTGGTTATCAATATAAGTGCTCTGGCCAGAGAGTTGCAACAAACGGTGAAGAAGATATCCATTCCATATCCAAAAAAAAATGTATGCTGGTTGTATACCCTGAGCCAAAAAAATGGATAATAGAGTATAATGGCTTTCTTGAAAAGACATGATCAGCTACAACAGCCAAGTCTTTTTGTATGCCCATCTGTCGATCTCGGAGACTTTAAGAATTTTTGATAAAATATTTATCCTCTGTAAAGTGTTCTGCTAAATAGTTTGAGAAATACTGAAGATATTAGAAATTGAATTTTAGTAAAGCATTCAGTAGCGCATTTAATTCCTGTATACGAGTGTAAATACAAACATTGATTGCGCTTTTACATAATGTTAAGGGTATCCCTTCGTCAAGTTCTTTCGATTAGAGCCTCTTTTTTGTAGTCGATACCAAAGTTAAATTGTATATTGGGTTTGTGCAATGTCCTCCATGGCGTCTGACCGTCCGTATGTGCGCAACTTTTTTCCACACCCTTCAAGCTAGGAACTTGAAACTTCTTAAATATCATTATTCATGGCCGGGACAGATAAAGCGTCAAGCTTGGGCTTCTACGATAACATGGGGGCTGGCTAATCGATGAATTCGAAAACTCAACACAAACTTCTCCACCTTTTTCACGTGCCCTTACAGCTAGAACTACCATAATTGGTGAGAAAATAGCTGCCAGCAACCCTAAAATAGCTGCATGAAATATGGGAGCCACGCCCATTCATCCCCTCTGCCCACCGCATATTAATTTAAAAACGCGTTTATCTGCCACATTTTAGAGCTAGAGCAAGCAAATTTGGTGCTAAGATAGGTGTAACGATTCCCAAAAACTTGCATCAAAACTTTGGATGCCACGCCCATCCTTACTGCCCTGGCCGTCCCAACCGTCCCAACGCTTCGTAAAAAACGGGACCACGTTTATCTTCTAAAGTGTTTGAGCTAGAGTCACTAAATTTGGAAGGAATATAACTGTTTAGGGCCATCAAAAATCTGCTTCAATGTTTTGGAGCCACGCCTCCCATTCGCAGCTCCACAGCATTTTGAATTGAGAAACGCCTTTATATTCCACGGTTTTTGAACTAAAATTTGGTACCAAGATAGTTGATGAAGTTACCCAAAAAATTTGGATGCCACCTCCACCCATACCGCCACCAGCCCCCTTTCCATCATTTTACAAACTTTGAGCTAGAGTCATCAAAATTGTATAAAAGAAAGCTGGTTGCATCCCTATCTGCATTAGACAATCTTTGAGGCAGCATGCACCCCTCCCGGTTTTGATACAGGTATCGAGTGTACCGCGTTCGGTTGCTTCCGACTGCAACTTTTCCACATGATTTTTTTTCTTTCTTCTGTTTCTTTTGCAGCTATTATGTTATTACATGTTTACTCTTGACCATGCAGAAGCTGCTGTATCAGCCATGGTTTCTTTTTATTTTTTGGCTTGGCCTTTGGGTGTTGCCCGGCCCAACCCAGCGATCCATGAAAAAGCTGCTACATTATAAATGCAGTTGGACTTATATGGAAGTCTGAAAGTCGAGTCGACTGCTTGGACACAATCATTGGCTTTTCTTGAGCGTTGTGCAAAACATTTTGAACGTGCTTTATTCATATTACTAGCAGGCAATGGCTGCTGCACAGTTGCTGAATCACATACATGAACCTGCGATTGCGATTGAGACACATAGCAGTGCACACTCACAAATATAATGACAAAGTTTATGTGAGTGGTTAAGCGAGGTGTAAAATCATTTGTTGACATTTAAGGTCTCTGTTCGTTATGTTGTCACACAAAGCCCCTTCAATAACGGCAATTTTTCCACATCATTAAATAAACTGTATTGCACAATAACGGCGAACTGTAGCCAAAAGTCTTAAAACCGCGAAACTTAAGCGACAAAAACAAAAACAACAATGGCAACGGCAACGGCAACTTGAGTGACGGCGGCTTCTGCAAACGATAAGTCATGTTGTTTAAAAACGCGCCAAAAATGCTGCCAAATACAGCGACAAACGCGACAGCCAATAAGTTGTAACCAGCAAAAGCCATCAGTGGATAAAACAAAAAGAGAACAAAGAAGCGACAGCACTACGAAATACCCTTTCGGACAACTTGATCCAATGACGTCCAATCTGTTAACGAGACTGCATAGACAACAGGTCACTTGAAAACCACAAGCTGTTCTTGACTTTATCTAGAGCGCTGAGCAAAACTTTTAAAACAGCTGTTTTTTTTTTTTGGTTTTACAAACTTTGACAGTCGTAAAGCCGCCCCAAATCAGCTACAGTTGAAAAGGGAGGAAAAAATTACAAAAATGGTTACAACGAGAATAGTTGGATTAAGAACAAGATGATGAAGATGATGATGTAGTGAGTCTGTCGTTTAACTTGCACTGAAGAGAGTTTTGCACTGTGGCAACTGCCGTTGCTATTGGCTTGCCAGACTGTCAGTCTACCTGTCTTCCTATAAACGTATATAACCTTCATTAAAAATCGTCTTCAGCGGCTCAAAATGATTGATAACATCCGTCAATTATGACATATGCGATGTCTGGTATCCATAAGGCCCAGCCTCTTTCTCTCCCTGGTGCACGGGCTATTTTTGCGCTTTGTGCTTTTACCTTAGCCCAGCTTATTTTAATTTTGTATTTTAGATTGCTGTCGCTGAGTTTGTGTCTCTCACTCTTGACTTGTTGTAAAATGATTCAATTCGTCAATCAATCCGTTTATCGTGCGCTTGTTCATAGTGGAGAGCAGAGTCATTCAGCCTGTCAGCTTGTTTGTTTTATAATTTATCCAAATATTCACTTACTCTCTCATACATTCATTCGCGTATTCATTTAGATATTATTACTTGCGTCGTATGCGCAACGCAACAAATATTTTTAAAGCATTATTACTGTGCTCGTGTAAGCTGCTGCTGCTAGTCAAGCTTAACCAAAATGTGGGAACATGACCACGCCCCAACCACTAAGCCGTCCCTCAATTCCTTTTTGCAACTATTTGCACTTGAATAAACTGAACTTAACTCACCCTAGCTGCTTGAGCATCTCAAGTGCAAAACTTTTTGAATGAAAATAAATTTCACATACACTCACAAACACAGACGCCTAGCAAAACATGCTTTTTACCTGACTTGGGTTTAGTTTAAACACGCCCTGCCCCAAATATATATTAGCTGTTATCTTTTTTTAAGTCTTTCTCGTGGGCGCAACACAGCTTTTAACGTCGAAAGCCAATGCTTTGCCATTTGCCCATTGACTGATCGATGGAATCAGCAGCAGAAGACGAGGTGCAGTTAAAGGGTACAATAAAATAAAAAGAAAAGGAAAGAGGGGAAGATGAGGAAGAGATGGGGAAGACTGCGATCTATGGTCTCTTTTCACTTCCTATTGGCAAGTGGAAGCAGCCCTCAGGCCATGCTTGGCGACTATTATTATACGGTTGCAGCTATCTGGATGTGCGCCACGCCCCAGCTCAATTTTAATGGCAGCCCCATTTAGCCGCAGGGTGAAACGGATTTTAGTATGATACGTGCAGCATTTCAGCTTTTAGCTTTAGCTTGAGCTTTGGCCCCCGCTCCCAATTTAAATTTAAAGTTAGTCACTTTTGCGCAAATATGCCACTCTAGCTGCTTAATTTTGAAAAAGGTGCAAATGAGCGAGCGACCCTTTGGGTGCTGCCACTGTATGCGCTTGCTAAATTTGAATAAGTCTTCAGGTGTCATATTTTCCGGCGCTAAAACAACTTTTGACCTGAAACACCCTCGCCACTATTCACTACTCACTTTTAGTATGTGCGTTTGTAAATTTTGTGCATTTAAAAACTAGGTGTTGCGTGCACAGCGTTTATCAAATGTTAACCAACAGAAAAGGAGTGCTCTTTTGGTCAAAAGCACACACATTCACAAATGTGAAAGCTTAATGATTACCAAGTACCTCCCGCATGTAACTTTAGGAACCAGAGAGGTGCTAACTGCTATGTTGGCGCACAAAAGTTGAAGCCCTTTATAACAAAGGGCAACAAAACCATTCCAGTCATTTAAGTTTTAAAGTTTAAAGTTTAAATTTAATTTTCAAATCCCAGATAAGCAAAACCTATTTTACTCCCACTTGCAAGTCATTCTTTAAGCATAGGTCTGAGCGTGCTAAATTGGAATCTGAAAACCAATTGGAGCTATCAAATCGGGTGTTGGAGATAACCACGGACGACACTAAATAATTTATTTCGTGCTCTGCAGAATACACTTACACATATAACTTACCACCTGTTTTAATATTTGTATTAGTAGGAGGTTACCAGCTATCATGCGAAAAAATTTCGACCCCCCTTGAATAGGCAGAGGGCCGGATGCGGTAGCAGCCCCGGAACTTATTTTGTTTTCTAGTCACCGCCAATTTTTTTATTTCATACATTAGCAATAATTTTTAGTTGGGCTTTTATTTACAAATAATTTTTCTGAATAATTAATTTTCAAAAAGTTAAAGGCATCTTTAAATTATATCATTATCTTCAAGAGGAACAATCGGTCAAAATATAATATCAAGTAAAATATAATATTTTCATTTCATATTTCTTATTTATATTTTCATAATAACTTTTTTTTCGATATTTCTAACACTTATTACGTTTTGATCAAAAGAAATTAACAACAAGTAAGAATTTTGAAAGTTAATTCTTTGAAACAGAAAATAATTGCATTCTTGAGATACAGCCTGATGACTTAACTTTAACTTTTCGATAAATCTGATATTTCTCTACGATTTTTCGCAAAACAAAATTTTGACGTTGAATACGTCTCACCTTTCGATAATGAGGTAGCAATCTGAAAAAGTTGTTGTTGTAATATGAGAGTTTCACAAAATCGATCATTGCTCATGATCTAATGGATCGATTTTCCTCAAATTAATTTCAATTTAATTTAAAGCCAAGCTGTCAAACTACATTTTAAGCTTTACTTTTGTATGGATTGATTACATTTTCCATCTAAAACAAGTAAGAAGGCTCTAGTCGGGATAGCCCGACCAGAAGATACCCTGAACCCAGTTGCAGTCCTTGCATCCTAAAAGTATGCTTCAAATAATAATCACTTTAAACAAAACTCATAACTGACTTAACTTTACGATATCTCTGGTGTTTTTTAGCCGATTTGGACGAAATTTTGAGAAAAGGTCTATCGTTACCCATTACACCAATCCTCATTTTTACATTTTGCAAATTCGATAGTTTTTTGTTATCGATTCCATGTGTATATCGAAAACCAGAGTAGTTATCGATAATTTGAAGCAAACTTGTTCTGCTCATGGTATAGGAGAACTTATATTCAAAATCTGAAGTCTCTAGCTCTTGTAGTCTCTGAGATCTACGCGTTCATACAGACGGACAGACGGACGGACAGACGGACATGGCCATATCGACTCGGCTATTGATACTGATCAAGAATATATATACTTTATGGGGTTGGAGATGCTTCCTTCTGCCTGTTACATACTTTTGCACAAAACCATTATACCCTGATTTACCCATTTTATGGGATCAGGGTATAAAAATGAAACCAAAACAAGTAAGAAGGCTCTAGTCGGGATAGCCCGACTAGAAGATACCCTGAACCCAGTTGCAGTCCTTGCGTCCTAAAAGTATGCTTCAAATTATGATCACTTTAAACAAAACTCATAGCTGACTTAACTTTACGATATCTCTGGTGTTTCTTAACCGATTTGGACGAAATTTTGAGAAAAGTTCTATCGTTACCCATTACACTAATCCCCATTTTTACATTTTCCAAATTCGATATTTTTTATGTTATCGATTCCATGTGTGTATCGAAAACCAGAGTAGTTATCGATAATTTGAAGCAAACTTGTTCTGCTCATGGTATAGGAGAACTTATATTCAAAATCTGAAGTCTCTAGCTCTTGTAGTCTCTGAGATCTACGCGTTCATACAGACGGACAGACGGACAGACAGACGCACAGACGGACGGACAGACGGAAATGGCCATATCGACTCGGCTATTGATACTGATCAAGAATATATATACTTTATGGGGTTGGAGATGCTTCCTTCTGCCTGTTACATACTTTTGCACAAAACCATTATACCCTGATTTACCCATTTTATGGGATCAGGGTATAAAAATGAAACAAAAACAAGTAAGAAGGCTCTAGTCGGGATAGCCCGACTAGAGATACCCTGAACCCAGTTGCAGTCCTTGCGTCCTAAAAGTATGCTTCAAATTATGATCACTTTAAACAAAACTCATAGCTGACTTAACTTTACGATATCTCTGGTGTTTCTTAACCGATTTGGACGAAATTTTGAGAAAAGTTCTATCGTTACCCATTACACTAATCCCCATTTTTACATTTTCCAAATTCGATATTTTTTATGTTATCGATTCCATGTGTGTATCGAAAACCAGAGTAGTTATCGATAATTTGAAGCAAACTTGTTCTGCTTATGGTATAGGAGAACTTATATTCAAAATCTGAAGTCTCTAGCTCTTGTAGTCTCTGAGATCTACGCGTTCATACAGACGGACAGACGGACAGACAGACGCACAGACGGACGGACAGACGGAAATGGCCATATCGACTCGGCTATTGATACTGATCAAGAATATATATACTTTATGGGGTTGGAGATGCTTCCTTCTGCCTGTTACATACTTTTGCACAAAACCATTATACCCTGATTTACCCATTTTATGGGATCAGGGTATAAAAATGAAACAAAAACAAGTAAGAAGGCTCTAGTCGGGATAGCCCGACTAGAGATACCCTGAACCCAGTTGCAGTCCTTGCGTCCTAAAAGTATGCTTCAAATTATGATCACTTTAAACAAAACTCATAGCTGACTTAACTTTACGATATCTCTGGTGTTTCTTAACCGATTTGGACGAAATTTTGAGAAAAGTTCTATCGTTACCCATTACACTAATCCCCATTTTTACATTTTCCAAATTCGATATTTTTTATGTTATCGATTCCATGTGTGTATCGAAAACCAGAGTAGTTATCGATAATTTGAAGCAAACTTGTTCTGCTTATGGTATAGGAGAACTTATATTCAAAATCTGAAGTCTCTAGCTCTTGTAGTCTCTGAGATCTACGCGTTCATACAGACGGACAGACGGACAGACGGACGGACAGACGGACGGACAGACGGACATGGCCATATCGACTCGGCTATTGATACTGATCAAGAATATATATACTTTATGGGGTCGGAGATGCTTCCTTCTGCCTGTTACATACTTTTGCACAAAACCATTATACCCTGATTTACCCATTTTATGGGTTCAGGGTATAAAAATATGCATATTTTTGCTTCTTTTCGAAGACATTTTAATAACTCTGATATTTTGGAATATGAGTTGAGATGAGTTGAACAAACATCCAAACACTCAAATTTGATATACTTTTGCCAAATATATTTGTATAACTTTTTAGGCAAAAATTCAGTGAAAAAATCACAATTTTTTTTTAAATTCCAAATTGCGCAAAAATTCCCTGATGAATTTGTTTCATTTTTCAATATAAAATAGACTTGATATCCTTCCGTTAAATATATATGCGGCATGACTGATATCTTCTAATGTTCGAATTTCATTAGATATTCGGTCATAATTAAATTTTCATACATAAAATCTTCCGTGTCAGGGGTGTACAAGTTAATTATGCAGAAATTTAGATTTAATAAATTTTATCATATTTATATAACAAGCCAATTGTATTATTTATATCAGAGGTACAAACCAGTGTTGCAGTAAAAATCAAAAAAGTGGCTCTTGTCATTTGGCTAAGTTTTTGTTTTTACGGCAACGCTGCAAGCCGCTTCGTTATTGTTCGGTACAAAACTGGTTTCTCAAATATTTAGTTTTAATAACTATTTGTTCATAAAACTGTTTAGATTCTATGCATTCTATACAATATAAAAGAATAAAAAAATTTTAATAAAAGATTGAACAGCTTTTATTAAATCTTTTTGTTATTTATTTATTTATTTAAAATATATATAATATATATGTCAACCTGAAATTAAATTAAGGTAAAAAAGTTAACGTCAAAGCTTTGGGAAATTCAACAAGAAAATTAGTGGTCCAGCATTTTTTGCATCGATTGGGAAAAACCCAGGAAAACCCAATCAAACCAACGGTTAATTATTGATTTGTGGTAACGATTAGATAAAGATAAAATGATCGATTGGTTTAGTACCGGAGTTGAGGTCTCCAGAGAGACAAGGGAATACAGCCTGCTATAGCCAGAACATATAACACGAAATGGTTCATGAATTAAATAGTTGCTGGAGCAACGATAGAGGCTAAGAGTTAAAAAATTTCGGGTAGATCTAATTGGAACATTTAATTTTATTCGACTTAAAATAACTGATGAGTCGATTTCGCCATGATACACCATGAATAATTCGACGGTTCAACAGAGAGGGAAGATAAATAAAAGAAGTCTACTTGAATATGAGGGTTGGTCTATTCGAGAAACCCAGTTAAAACTTAGCGCAAACAGAAGAAATTTCTTCTGCCCAGATTAAATTCTTTTGACCACCGCTTGATGCAGCCAAAGACATTAATGGCCTTATTGACCATCGACGAAATGTGAGAATAAAATTTTAATTTGCTACCAAGAGTGATACCTAATTCTTTAATTTCAAATATGCGAACAAGTGGTGAAGCATCAAGCAAGTAGTGAGCAGTATGGGGATACCTCGACAAAAGGACATGATTTTACATTTTGAACAATTTAAATTTATTAAGTTACAACGGCATCAGGCCGACAGTGCACCCAAGTCGACTGTAGTAAGTTACATAGAGAATTTTCATTATAGGTAAAACATAGCTTTACATCATCAGCAAACATATAAACACGAGAGTTAGTTATAACAGCTGAAAGATCTTTAATAAAGAGATTAAATAGCAATGGTCCCAGGTGACGTCCTGAGGAACACCAGAGGTAACAAAAATAGATTTGGATACAGAAGATTTAAAAACTACTTTTTGTGTTCGGCCACACAAGTACTCCGAAAGCCACGACAAGAGTTTTGCTGGAAATCCGAAAGAATTTAATTTATGAAGCAACAAAAAATGACTAACAGAACAAAATGCCTTGTTAAAATCTGTATAAACGACGTCAGTTTGCATTTTGGTCTGAAACCCTTGAACAAGTGAGATCAACTCAAGAAGGTTGGTGATAGGTGATAGTGGATCTTCGCCTAACAAAACCGTGTTGGTAAGGGGATAAAATTGAACTACATAAGTGCTGCAATTGAGATCATATAATTTTTTCAAAAACTTTCGGAATGGCAGACAACTTGGATATACCCCTATAGTTTTTGACGTTAGACTTAGAAGAATTTTTATGAAGTGGAATAATAAAAGATTCCTTCCATATACCAGGAGTCAACCGATAGGTTAAATAATTTATGTAAAGGTTTACAAAGTGAATCCACACAATATCTAAGTATACAACCTGAAACTATATCTGGGCCAGGCAAGAAGCCGGGTTTGATAGAGTTAAGGTCACTTAGCAGCGTACACTCAGTTATAACTGGGACATATATGCAATTTGAAGTTTGAATTTGAAAAGGATAGGAATTATTGCAACTATAAAAACTCGATGTGTTTACTGATTGAAAATGCTCAGCAAATAGATCAGCGTTTTGCTTTCGTATTATCAAGGTAAACCGATGATGGCAAGCAAGAGGATTTACGTTTTGAGTTAACAAATTTATAAAACTGTTTGGGATCACGGGAAATTTTTTATCTGCATCGATTGAGATAGTTTTTGTAACAGGAGGTGTTTACAGAAATAAAATTTGACTATGCTATTATATACAGGGATAAATCTATTGTATTTCGAGACTTCTTAAAATTTGTATAGGATCCTGTTTTCACTTTTTTAATTTTGATAATTCCCTCGTAAACCAAGGTGTTTTATATTCACTTGAAGGAAAAGTGAGGGGAACACAGATATCAAAATGTGAATTCAAAGTAGTATACAAAATGGGAAAGGCAGCTGCTATATCATTACAAGAATAAAGGTGAGACCAATTAGTATGCTGAAGAAAATCATTCAATTTAGTAAAGTTAGTTTTACGAAAACAACGGGTCTTTAAGGAGTTATTAGATGCTGGACTAGGGTTAAGAATTTCGAAGGAAAGTTCTAAGGTTGAATGGTAGGTATCTTCGGGAAGCACTAGAGGGGGTACTCTACCAACATTACTACAATCCGAGTCAGAAACAAATATCAAATCTAACATTTTATTACTACAGTTCTGCACCCTGTTAACTTGCGATAGGCCTAACTCCAGAATGTAATCGATAAAATCATCAGAAGTAGTCGTTAATATTGCTGAAGATGTGTCATTCACAGACCATAAAACATGTGGAAAATTAAATTCACCAACTACTAAAAGTTGATCCATATCCGTCAACAACGACGCAACAAGTTGCAGGGCATTCAGATGGGATATGTAAATGTTATTATTAGAATGGGGAGGAATATGAGAGCATGTAATATACAATGAGCGGCCGTTTTATAATATTTTATCATATATATAAATTTAATACCCGGATGATCCTGAGAATGAATCTGTTCTAAGGACATAGAAGAGTCAACAGCAATGAGAACACGGCCCCCCTTGTGGGAGGTGCGATTGCATCTGTACGAGTTTTACAAAGTATGCAAAATGGAATAATCAGATATATCAGGTTTTAGCCAGGTTTCTGTGAGTGCAACTATCTGTGAATCAAAGGATAAGCTGTTTACATAAAGTTTAAAAAGTTTAGTGTTAAGGCCTCGAACATTTTGATAGGCCAATCTAACTACTTTTATTAGTTTTTTGCCGCCGAAGTTGAGACAAGAGGATGGATAAAAGGTGGTGCACTACTGATTCTTATGCCATTATTAATAGTGTTTCGCCTGTTCACATACTCCTTTACCAAGAGCTTTGGTGGTCAAAACTTTTCCGAACAAATTCTTGCGAAAAGTTCGGGCGGAACACTCAATTTAAGGGAAGATATGTTTACGGCACGGATGCTGTTGATAGGGAATGTTCATTAATAGGATTAGGAGTATAGTCATTACTGGTTGCGTTAATATTGGGGTTTCGAGCTGGCGATTTAAATAACATCAATGGGCTTGTTATAGTACCCATTGGATTATACTGGAGACTAGAAGAGTATTGGTGGATCGGACAGGTGGAGCCCAGAGCGAATTACGATCCGAAGTCTTTTTCGCTTCGGAGATTCTACCATTACCTTGCCATTTTTAAAATAAGACTCTAGCTCTTTGAAATATACATGCAAGTTGTTAAACGCAACATGCATAGCTTTTAAGCCTATGCGAGTCTGCCTCATGAACTGGCTTGATTCATTCATCACTGCGTTGCAGGGCTCACAGTACCATTTCAGGCCAGTGTCTGCGAGTTAACAGTCTCTAGTTTTGGCAGAAAAGCCAGCACATTTCATATTGATCTTGTTATCACATAGCCCACAATAAATAAAGTCTTGGTTGTTTGACCCAACCAATTTGCAATTTGTACTGCAAAAAACAAGCATATTGATAATAATTAAATAAATTTAATAAATTACCTACAAAAATTGTTATGCTTTATCAAACAAAAAGTAGGTTGCAAGAATGAAGTATGAAAGCGACTATGCAATGAGCACTAAAGAAACGGTAAAAATCAGAAGAGCGCTTAAGTTAGAGAGCGTTGGCAGATTCAACCGCAGGTACGTCGGATAAGAGCGGACAAAAGCGGGAAAGGACTGATTCCGGCATGCAAAAGCAAGAAAAAAAGACAAGCTGTTTGTTGTGAGTAGACGAAAAACAACACAGACTATGCAAATGCAAGTATACGTATGTATGTACCTACGTTTGTTTTCTACATTTTAAAGCACTGCAGCGTTAGTTCTACTGCAAATTAAAAGAAGTAAAAAGGCTCTAGTCGGGAGAGCCCGACTAGAAGATACCCTGAGCCCAGTTACAATAAATATTTTACTCCTTGCGCCCTAAAAGTATGCTTAAATAATGATCAATTTAAACAACACTAATAACTGATTTGGACGAAACTTTCAGGAAAGTTCTATCGTTGCCCATTATTTCCACCCTCATTTTAACATTTTCCGAATTCGATATTTTTTTGTAATCGATTCCATGTGCTTATCGGAAACCAGTATAGGTATCGATAATTTGAAACAAACATGCACTGCTCATGGTATAGTAGAACTTATACTCAATTTTGAAGTCTCTAGCTCTTGTAGTATCTGAGATCGACGCGTTCATACAGACGGGCAGATGGAAGGACAACATGGCCATATCGATTCGGCTATTGATGCTGATCAAGAATATATATACTTTATGGAGTCGGAGATGCTTCCTTCTGCCTGTTACATAGTTTTGCACAAAACCATTATACTCTGATTTATCCATTTTATGTATTCAGGGTATAATGAGATTTAAGTCGGCCATCAATTGATGCACACAAAAATATATATAAAACGTATATTTGCGATCACTGCTAGAATAAAACCAATACAAAATCCCTACTCAAACACAAAAAAATAAAAAATTATTGAGACCACTAAAAAACACTTTTTTATATGTTATATATATTTAAATTTCAAATCATATATACTTTGCATATTTCATAACTTTTGTTGCACAAGAACAGACGCGTTCTACGATTAACATATGGGCCCGTGTGATCTAACACAAGTTAAAAATTGTTTTCGAGCTATATCCAATTTGCAAGAATTTTTGATCCGATCGAATATTAAATAAAAATTTTTATACTCGATACCGAAGGTAAAGAGTATATGGGGTTTGTGCAATGTCCGTCATGGTGTCTGTCCGTCTGTGTGTCCGTATGTGCGCAACTTTTTTCCACACCCTTCAAGCTAGAGACCTGAAACTTTGCAAATGTCTTTATCTAAGGCCGTTTAAGATAAAGTGTTAAGATTGGGGTTCTACGATAACTGGGCGGCTGGCAAATCGATAAATTCGATAACTCAATATCGATGAAGCCAGCTATTTCACACGCCCTTACAGCTAGAACTACCAAATTTGTGAAACAGATAGCTACTAACAACCCCCAAAAAACTGCATCAAAAATTTTGGAGCCACGCCCACCCATTCCGCCCCCAGCCCCTCCGCAGTTTTAAACCACAAATGCCTTCTACAGTTTTTTAGCTAGAGCCACCAAATTTTGTGCCAAGATAGGTGATAACAACCTCCAATGCATAAAAACTTTGGATGCCACGCTAATCCATACTGCCCAAGCTGCCCCAATGCTTCATGAATGAATGAGTGTATTTTCCAAAGCGTTAAAGCTAGAGCCACCAAATTAGGTAGGAAGATAGCTGTTAACGATCCCCAAAAAACTGCATCAAAGTTTTGGAGCCACGCCCCCCCCCCCCCCGTTCCACAGCCCCCTGCATTTTGAAATCAAAAACGCCTATATTTTCCACAGCTTTTGAGCTAGAGCCGCCAAATTTGGTGCCAAGATTGGAGATGAAGAAACCAAAAAAATTTGGATGGCGCCATCCACCACCGTTTTCCCCCAAATTTTACTATTTTTGAGCTAGAGTCACCAAATTTGGTAGGAAGATAGCAATTGACATCATACACAGATCTTCAGCAAAAATTTTGATTCCACAGTCGGTTGCGGCTGACTGCAACGTTTCTAAGTGTTCTTTTTTTAGCATTTAGGGCCGGTTTCCCAATGAACAGTTAAGTTAGTTAAACTCGGCTTAAAATAAATGCTCTTGTTAAATCAGTTTGGTTTTCTCAATGCAAAGTTAACCTTATTCGTTCAGATACTATCGCATTAATGGTGCTGCCAACCTTATGAGCAAATCAGCTATTTGTTATTTTTATATTTTTGTTTTGTTTTGTGAGTTTCAAAATCGTAACAAATGATTAAAACATTAATTTTATTAAGCCCGGCTGAAAAATATAAACGGCAACGTGGGAAAAACGTTTCGGTTGCTGAGGAGCATGCAGTTCTTGTGGACTCAAATCAAAATATTTTGGATAATAATTAAATAAATACAATGCAACTGTCAGGTTTTTGCCTAACGATGGTTTTAGCGATAGTAATACCGGCCCTTAAACGAAGCATAAATGTTAGCCGCCAATCAGGCCTCAGGTAAATTTATCACTCGCTAAGCCCTAAGTGGGCATTGAGAAACTCAATTTTAACTAAACTTGGGATAGTTACGCTGACCGTTCATTGGCCCTTAGTGTATGATTCTTATTTATATATTTTTATCGTGTGACTTATGAAATTAAACATAGAACACTTTTATTGTTCGTCTGCAGGTCGCAGCGAGCTGCCAGTCGGCGTGGGCGATCCTTGCGCCGGCTGTAATAAGCCTATATTGGACAAGTTTTTGCTTAATGTCCTGGAGCGAGCCTGGCACGCGTCCTGCGTTAGATGCTGCGAATGCCTGCAGCCTTTAACAGACAAATGCTTCAGCCGCGAGGCCAAGCTTTATTGTCGCAACGATTTCTTCAGGTGAGTAACAAAGCTTACAAACATAAAAGATAATAATGTTGATAAGTCATGTATTGATAATTATATTAAATATTAAATAAATAAAAGACAAATGATGACTTTGAGAATTGATTTTTTAACTCAGCTGCACGTTGCCTTTTAAAAATTGCCTTTTGTCTTTCTGTAATCCATTTTTTGTGTGCTTAAATTTGATTTGACTCTGAATATAAATATTTATGCTCGATACCGAAGATAAAGAGTATATTGGGTTTGTGCAATGTCCGTCGTGGTGTCAATCCGTCTGTCCGTGCGTCCGTCTGTCCTTCTGTATGAACGCAACTTTTTTCCACACCCTTCCAAGATTGGGGCTCTACAATAACTGGGGGCTGGCAATTCGATAACTCAAAACCGATTAATCCACTTATTTCGCACGTCCTTATAGCTATAACTACCAAATTTGGGGAGGGGATAGTTTCAAATAGCCCCCACAAAACTGCATCTTAAGTTTTGGAGCCCGACCCACCCATTCCCCCGCCAGCCCATCTTTCACAGCTAAAGCAACCAAAGAGTGGTGATTGAAATACCCAAAAAATTTGGATGCCACACTCACCCAAACCGCCCCCAGCCCCTCTTTCACAATATTTTACTTACTTTGAGCTAGAGTCACCAAATTCTGGAGGAGGATAGCAATTGACATCATACACAAATCTGTAGAAAAAATTTGGATTACACCCTCCCCTCCTCCGCACAACCTTTTCCGACACATACTGCTAACCTTCTCACAACTTTTACAAACTTTGAGCTAGTTCCACCAATTTCGTATGAGGATTGCAATTGACATCACACACAGATCTGCAGCAAAAATTTGGATGCCACGCCCCCCAAGCCACCCCACTATGGAGAAAATTACCACTTTATCTGGTATTTGCATGTTTTTTAAAAGTTTTGCGTGGTGTCCAAAGTTTTGCTGCTGATCTACCTATGATGATAATTGCTATCCTCATACCAAATTTGGTGACTCTAGCTCAAAGTTAGTAGAATATGGTGGAAGGGAGGCTGGGGGCTGGTATGGGGGGGGGCGTGGCGTCCAAAGTTTTGCTGCAGATCTATTTATGATGTTAATTGTTATCCTCATACCAAATTTGGTGACTCTAGCTCAAAGTTAGTAGAATATAGTGGAAGGTTGGCTGGGTGCGGTAGGGGTGGGGGGCGCCACCCACATTTTTTGGGTTTCTTAATCACATATATTGGGACCAAATTTGGTGGCTCTAGCTCAAACACTATGGAAGATACACGCACTACCGTTTTTAGCGAAGCGTTGGGGTGATTGAGGGCGGATAGGGCAGTATAGATGGGCGTGGCATCAAAAGTTTTTATGAATTTGGTTGGGGTTCGTCAACACCTATCTTGGCACCAAATTTAATAGCTCTAGCTCAAAAACTGTAGAAGATATGGTCATTTTTAGTGTTAAACTCCGGGGGGGGGGGGGGGGGCGGAATGGTGGGCGTCGCTCCAAAATGTTTGATGCAGTTTTTTGGGGATTGATAATAGCTATTTTCTCCCCAAATTTGGTAGTTCTAGCTGCAAGGGCTTGCGAAATAGCTGGATCTATCGATTTTGCGTTATCGAGTTTATCGATTTTCCGGCCCCCTAGTTATCGTAGAACTCCAATCTTAACACCTTAATTTACTATGCCATAAATTAAGACATTTGCAAAGTTTCAAGTCTCTAGCTTGAAGGGTGTGGAAAAAAGTTGCGTTCATACAGACGGACAGACGGTCAGACGGACAGACGGACAGACACCATGACGGACATTGCACAAACCCAATCTTTACCTTCGGTATCGAGTATAAAAAGTGTAGAACTACTATCGAACAAAAAAGGTGTAAGTTTGAGCAAACGAAGCAAACAACAGCTGACTGTGACAGCCGATAACAGGTCTTTAGCAATTTGGCAGTTGTTTAGCGTATTTATTTAATTCAAATTTTATCATGAGTTTAAACAACAATGAAAATTTCACTATAAGTTAGTTAATTGATGACGGCAGTGATGATGAAATTATTGAAAGCTCCACTGATCCAAGTGGCGATGAAGAAGAGGAACTTTTAATGGTGCAATTGTTAGATTTCCCGATGGGAAAAAGAAATTGTGTGTTGGACTATTTGACATTTTTTTTTTTTTCAATAAGGATACTGTGGCCCAACATTGGCTTGTACTTTCTGTACAGTTCTACGAGTAACTTCGAGCTTGCATTTACCCAAAAAGCCTTTTCTTTTAAGTCATTTGTTGCGGCAGCTGCTGCTTCTTGCTCTAAACATACTTCACACTCTGCATGTTGTATAAAAAGTTAAAAAAATAAAGAATTTATTAAATACAACCTTCAAATGATAACTGCAAATACTCCTCTTCCATATATTCTTCAGTTGACATTTTTTCAAACTTGCAATGTTAATCTGCTTTAAAATACTCAAAGCTGTTTTGTTGTTCTACACTTTTCTGCTCTTGATTTTTGGTGGTGTAGAAAAGTGCAGAAAAGTGTAAGTCAGGGCACACTAAAAACACAGGGAAGAACAGCTTAGTGTAAAAAAGTGCAGCTATCGAACACTTTTTTGAGAACTGGTGTACACTAACAGCTAACGAACAGACCTATTTATTATTTTGGTGAAAAACCATAATTTAATTTGCAACAAAAACGTTAAAACATGGTTTTGAAAACTTGCATGCAAATTCTGAATTTATAAAATTGGAAATAAATATATTTTATTGTGATATTATTATACTCGATACCGAAGGTAAAGACTATATTGCGTTTGTGCAATGTCCGTCATGGTGACTGTTCGTCTGTGTGTCCGTATGTTCGCAACTTTTTTCCACACCCTTCAAGCTAGCGACTTGAAACTTTGCAAATGTCTTTATCTATGGCATATTAAATTAAAGTGTTAAGATTGGAGTTCTACGATTACTAGGGGGCTGGCAAATCGATAAACTCGATAACGCAAAATCGATAGATCCAGCTATTTCGCAATCCCTTACAGCTAGAACTACCAAATTTGTCGAGAAAATAGCTACTAACAATCCCCAAAAAACTGCGCGTGCGTGTATCTTCCATAGTGTTTGAGCTAGAGTCACCAAATTTGATAGGTAGAAAACTGGTAACGACCCCCCAAAAACTGCATCAAAGTTTTGGAGCCCTACCTACCCATTCCGCCCTCAGCTCCCCCGCAGGTTAAAAACAGAAATGCTTATTTCTTTTACAGTTTTTGAGTTAGAGCCACCAAATTTTGTGCCAAAAAAGTGCATAAAAACTTTGGATGCCACGCCAATCCATACAGCCCAAGCTGCCCCAAACCGCCCCAATGCTTCACTTAAAACGGCAATGCGTGTATTTTCCAAAGCGTTAAAGCTAGAGTCACCAAATTTGGTACGAAGATAGCTATTAACGATCCCCAACTGCATCAAAGTTTTGGAGCCACGCCCCCCCCCCCACCCCCCGTTCCGAGCCAACTGCATTTTAAAATCAAAAACGCCTATATTTTCCACATATTTTAAGCTAGAGCCGCCAAATTTGGTGCCATATTCTACTAGCTTTGAGCTAGAGTCACCAAATTTGGTATGAGGATAACAATTAACATCATAAATAGATCTGCAGCAAAACTTTGGACGCCACGCCCCCCTTACCAGCCCCCAGCCCACCTTCCACTATATTCTACTAACTTTTAGCTAGAGTCACCAAATTCGGTATGAGGATAGCAATTAACATCATAAACAGATCTGCAGCAAAGCTTTGGACGCCATGCCCCACCCCCCTACCAGCCCCCAGCCCCCTTCCACCATATTCTACTATTTTTAAGCTAGAGTCGTAAAATTTGCTATGAGGATAGCAATTGACATCATACACAGATCTTCAGCAAAAATTTTGGTGTTTGGCCCTATAGCGCCCCAGCCCCTCTTTCCACACCTTTAACAAACTTTGAGCTAGAGTCAGCAAACTTGGAAGGAAAATAGCTTTTTGGCATGCCCATCTGCACCAGACATTCTTTGAGGCAGCGTACACCCCTGCCGTATCCGCACCCCATTGCAATCAGGTCTCTTTTAATCGGTTTTATTACTGGTATCGAGTATACCGCAGTCGGTTTCGTCCGACTGCAACGTTTCTACTTGTTTTTTTTTTTCAAATAAATTAGTTTCTTGGATATGAATGAAAGGCTTGCCTGCTTTACATATTCTGTGACCTTTTGCTACCTTTCCCACCTACAAAACACTTGCACTAGCGAATGTTTATGCACCTTGTCTGTTTTAAAAAACCATTATTAATTTAATGTTTGAGCAATTCTACACGCTCACATGCTTCTGGTTCCTTAAGAAGAACATTGTATCTTGAGTTTAATGTGAGAAGGCGAATCAATTCTATGATATTGATTATCAAACTCAATTCAAATAAATCTCATTAATATAAAAGCATAATTGCATTTATTTAAATTGTCCTCGTTCATAATGATCGAAGCAGGTCAATGAGTAACAATAAAAATGCTACGCATATATTTAATAAGGCATGTATTCACAAAGGGACACACACACATGCTTATGATACCTAGTAAACATAACAAACGCACATATGCACATATATATAAATATATATGTATATGCATATGTAATATGGGTATACGCACTAGTGTTTTTCTGCTCTATGGCTAGCGGCAAAAGGGATAAGCAAGCAGGCATACAAAAATAAGTACACCAGAAGAATATACACACGCTCATATGCATGCAAAATTCGGGTGCACTGCAAACACACAAGCTACTGCAGACTACAAAATCGCCAGCCTGCGAGCGCATACACACAATGTGGCTGGGTTGGCTGTGCTACGGTAGATCATGTCTAAGAGCAGGCAGAAAGAAGAATGACTTGCAAAAAATTCACTATTCCAGCAAAAATAGCCCACGATAGTTTTCTCTGAGAGCATCCGCGCCTCGAAATCAGTTCTTAACTCATAGTTGGATTTATGCTGTTTGAAGACCCTGTTATATAAATTTTCATTGCTTACATGTAAACTTTAAGCAATCTCATTCACAGCTAAACTTTTTAATTTAACTTAAACAATTTTAGTTTTAATTCAACTGAGAACCATAATAGATTTTGAAATTGCTTGAAATTTAACTGTCGAATAGATAGGTATATACTACATTTACAGATAGAAAAGTACGGATACAGAATACTGGTGTTTTTTGATCAACGTTTAACGCTGAAAAAAAGATCAAATCTAAAACTGAAAGTCGATAAGCCCACATATTTCGCACATGCTTACAGCTGGACTTACCAAAATTGGTAAGGAGATAGCAAAAGATCCGCATCAAGAATTCAGATGACATGCCTACCCATAGCGCATACTGCCTCGACGCCTTTTAAAAACTGGTGTACATTTATCTTTTATCTTTAACTGCGCTCTTTGCCCCACTGCCTCTTTAAGAACGAAAATTAGTGATCTCGGAAAGATCGGCATCCGCCAATCCTATAACTCCTGCTGCATTCTTGCTCCTTTGCACTCAAAACCTTTTTACGCTTTTAAACCAGGTATGGAGTACACCGCAGTCATTGATAAAATAAGAATGCAAATAACCTGAGGCAGATTTAGTGTATTTAACATTGAACTGTAGTCGAAATTGTTGAAATTGGCTCATTGGGTCGGGAAACCGCCACATTATCGAGAGATTTTAGTATCAAATCCCGTCACGGGTAAGCTGAAAATGGATAATTTTTATAAGTGTTAACTTATTTGGAACAATATCAAAATAATCATACAATTTTTAAGTACACAAGAATTCAAAATAAGCCCATCAAGCTTAAAAACGACTTAAGTTATGAGGGTTTGCATAAAAGCAGCTTGAATTTCGTATTCAGCTGAGCAGTTTACGACCTACCGTCGGGCGAGCCCGACTAGAAGTTGCCCTGAACCCAGTTGCAATAAATATTTTACCCCGTGCGCCCTAAAAGTATGCTTAAAATAATGATCAATTTAAACAACACTAATAACTTACTTAACTTTACGGTGTCTCCGGTGTTTCTTAAACGAACTTTAAAGAAAAGTTCTATCGTTACGCATTATTTCAACCCCCATTTTTACATTTTCCGAATTCGATATTTTTTGTTATCGATTCCATGTGTATATCGGAAACCAGAATAGTTGTCAATAATTTTATACCAACATGTTCTGCTTATGGTATAGGAGAACTTATATACAAAATCTGAAGTCTCTAGCTCTTGTAGTCTCTGAGATCGACGCGTTCATACAGACGGACAGACAGACAGACGGACAGACGAACAGACGAACGGACAGACGGACATTGCTATATCAACTCCGCTGTTGAAGCCGATCAAGAATATATATACTTTATGGGGTCGGAGATGCTTCCTTCTGCCTGTTACATACTTTTGCACAAAACCATTATACCCTGATTTACCCATTTTAAGGGTTCAGGGTATAAAAACAGTTGTCAGAACTTATTTTGTCTGTATTCCGTTTTTGAACTCCCCGCAAACATTAGAAAAGTTTATCGATAGTTCCGATTGTGGAACAAATGTGGATTCCATAATCAACTGTTCTTAAAAATCAAATTATAGCTTTACAGTTATATAGGGCAGCATCAAACGAAGCCACTGATGTTGAAGTCCACATAACAAATTTAATTCATATATAGAAAAATTAAAACTTAAAAATTGGTTAAGCGAGCAATAAAAAGAAAAACAATAATATTTGATTTATAATTGAATTCAATATTTTATATAATTTAAAACACCAGCTAAATTATATTGCCAAAGAACAGAACCTTGGCTTAAGTTAACATATTCCTTAAAGTTATGTCTAACTTATTTTGGATAATCGTCGTTTTGAAGCGTCCCTTTTCACTCCTTTTTAGTAAATATGGGTTCACCTAACATTTATGGCTCGGCAAGATTCGTTTGTGCTCATTTGCTTTTTTCTTTCTCCTTAGAATTATGCAAGCAGCTAATGCCATCAAGAAATCACTATATTCCATGTTTTTTAATTTAATTTTCTATTCAATTGTAAACACAATGAACAATATAATCAAATAAGGTGACCAACAAATATTTACATTTGCCATACAAATATTTGGCACACCTGGTCACTCTAACTTTATGTAGAACCTAAGGAAAAAATTGAGCACTTTCCATAAATGAAATTTTTTCTGGGAATAGGCATTAACTTACAACTGAATTTGGTGACCGACACTCAAGCGATTTTACAGCCAAAAAAGTGGTTTAGCGCGTGGTGTTTCGTCTGACGTAGACATGGACCAAGATATTTGCAAGGCTTCAAGACACTTGTTGTAAAGGTGTCCAAGAAACGCGCACTTCAACTGACAGAACGACGTGCAAACATCATGACGGACATTGCACAAACCCAAAATATTTTTTACTGACGGTTAAAATAACGTGCTTGGAGCTTAAGTTAAAATATTAATGCATCTATGTAAAAGATTATTTAACTAAAATGCTGCATGCCTAAAAATATATTCTCCTTATTCGAAATTCACTTAGACGTTACGGCACCAAATGCAGCGGCTGTGGACAAGGCATCGCCCCATCGGATCTTGTGCGGAAGCCCAGGGATAAGGTATTTCATTTGAACTGCTTCACATGCTGTATTTGCCGCAAGCAGCTTAGTACTGGCGAGCAGCTCTACGTGCTCGATGACAATAAGTTTATCTGCAAGGACGACTATCTGCTGGGCAAAGCGCCATCTTGCGGCCACAATTCGCTGAGCGGTAAGTCTATAGTCAAAACTCTCTTGACCGCTTTCTCGCTGTGGGCTCATCCATGCCAATTGCAACGTTTCAATTAAATCCTTTTCATTGGTTTTAAGCAGCGGGCATAACTCCAATGCATTGTAATGCCAATAGCAAAAGGTACAAAAATTCTTTTGCGTATCACATATTTCCTTATAAGGAATAGGCGTCTGTTAGCGGTTTGGGTACTTTTAAACTTATTTTTATACACAACTGCTACTTGAGCTGTTGTTGTTGTTAATGATGCTGATGATGCTTTGCAAAAATATTTATTTGGGCTACGCTGTAAATTATTACTGGCACTAACTGCCTTAAGTTTGCTAAAGAAATACTTACTACCTAAATAATCCTGACAATACTTTAATCTGTTTATTATAATTCGTGACATAAGCACTACCAATGATTTTGAATTTTTTTTGGGGCTGTTAGTGTCCTCATGTGATTTTGCACAATTATTTTATTCAACGTTAAACATAACATCCGATAGCCGAATTGTAAATTGATATCATTGTGGTATATCTGACAAGCCCATAAGCTTTAAGCTTTTTAGCTTTACTTGAAAAACTTAATGCAAAGATAGCGTCCCTTCTAAGATTGAACACTCGATTATGTGAATCACTCAAAAGAATCAACAAAATTTTTGATGTTTTAACAAATTTAGACGCGGGCATGATGGAATAACATAAGGTGGTCCCGTCGGCAGCCGAAGTTTTACGAAATATCCACTTATTTCAGTGCACGTTTGCTTGTTGAAGAGAAATGTTGTGTGCGGACGATTTTTTTTTCTTCTTCATTCACCCTTAAGCGCACACTTTTTAATGTGAAATATTGCAAATTTTGATGTAAAGTATATATTTTAAAATTAAGTACCTAAGCCACAACATTTCCATTAAGAATCAAAAACAGCGGTTGATTGGTAATTCAAAACTATTAAAAATTAAACTTTAAAAAAATTTCTCATCTTTTATTATAAATGCCATATTCAAACCCTACGGACATGCTAAGGGTTAATCAACAATCACATTGCCGCCTCACTCACACTCAATACGACACTCAGTATACTTTGTTCATTTCACTCGCACATATAGCAAGCATACAATAAGTGGATGGCTGTTGCCGACGGGACCTTCTTATGTTATTCCATCATGGACGCGGGCATGATACAATTAATATGGTAGTGTCATGCGAGCAAGCCAGTACCAACTGATTTGAACATGTGAGTGCGAGGGAGACAGTCAAGTTGCACTCTTTATTTTACTCTCTTGACTCTTTTGAGGGGTTGTTTTGTTAGTGCGACAGAGTTAGGTATAAAAAGTGTTTTGGTTGTATGTATACGGCCGATACATTTTGGTTGCTTTGTTGTGACATTTAAATAAAAACAAATATTCATATTCAAATAAAAAACATTTTTTATTATTATTTTAAGGTAGTATTTTGAATAGTTTTTTATTTTTAATTATGTTTTGTTTTTGTTTTCGTATTTTTAATTTAGTATTAAGGTTTTTGATACGAAAATGTATTCTTATCTTAAAATAAAATTGTTTTACTTCGTTGGGCAATGTAAACACACATGAACAGAAATACCAAACAGAACGAAATTCGTCCGCACGGACGTCAAGGACAAGCACTTTGCGACTGTCGATTGGTACCAGAACAAAGAGAGCGTTGCTCGCATGACACTACCATATTAATTGTATCATGGTACTGGCTTGCTCGCATGACACTACCATATTAATTGTATCATGAACAGGCTCCTAAAAATTTAGCGAGCATGCTCTCACGACTTAACCATGTATAATTCAACCATGGTGTAGACTGATACAGTCGAGCCGCTTAGCTCTGCTTTTTATATGAGTGTGAAAACACCCACCAGGGCTTCCATTCCGATTTGTAATCAAAACAAACGAGCATTTTTCTTTTTTCCAAGTTTTGTCACAAAATAAAATTTCGGCTGCTTCTTCATTTCGCGTAAGGTCTGCCTGGTAGAACAGAAAAAGCATTTTTTTTACCGATTTCAATGTAATTGCTATAATTTTTTAAGTAAGTATTGTAAGTTTGTTTAAGGTTAAGGAAGGGGGCTGGTGGTGGTACGGATGAGCGCGATATCCAAATTTTTGCTGCAGATCTTTTTGAGATGCCAATTGCGTTCTTAATTAAAAGTTTGGTAAATCTAGCTCAAAGTTTGTTAAAGGTAAGTGAAATTTGCAAATTTTTGATGCAAATTTAAGATGCAGATTTCTGTGGGATGCCAATTGCTACACTCAGAAAAAAAGTAGTACAAATAAGCATGTTCATGGTTTATTAATTTTCGAATTTTTTTTGAATTTGCTTAACATGACACGCGCATATATTAAATCAAGAATTACTACGAAATAGTAAAGTCAACAATTTTGTTTTAATGTGTTGACGTATTAATATTGATGCACAAAAATATTAGGTTCAAAGTTTAATCTTACTCGAATTGAACGTTAGATTTCTTATTTTAATATCTCAGGTACACCTGGAACCTGAGGGCTCATGTTCACGAAGCGGATGCCTTAAACTATGCGCTGTTGCCGAATATATTTCGCACACGGTTAGTTTTGAATTGAAACAAAGGCTTCGGGACTGAAGTAAGATGTCTGCTCTTAAATATATCTATGGATCATAATCATTGTTAATAACAAGAATGTTAGAATTAACTATATTGGTGTTGAATGGAATTTTTTTTTATTTTTGACTATGCGTTAATAGTTCAATTGAATATACAGTAGAATCCGGTTATAACGATTTTCAAGGGACCGACGATTTTACTTCGTTATACCCGGATACCGCTTTAACCGAAAGGAGCAAAACAAATGTTTTATATTTTTATTTTATGGTTGCCATATTCCTAATTCGTTTTAAAACAAAACAAATTAATTTTTTGATCAAAACAAACATTTTAATAAATTTAATCCAATATAATTTTTCATAATTACTCGTATATGTATACATAATGCATATTCATAAACATAAAATATATAACAAAATTGATTTCTATTATTATTTTTATTCTTAATTTAGATAATCAGTAATTTTTGATTGCTTACATGTAGTTTTTCACTTATAAAAACAGTCGCGCAAAGCATTATTTAAACGAGACACGCTGTGCGTTAAGCTCTCGCCATTAAAATTTGAATGGACAAATCTATTCAGAATTTCTGCAGCCTTGAATGCCTCCAAAACGTTAGGTGCTGACACATCGTCATTTTGATTTTCGACGTTGTCGTCGCTGTCCTGTCCGTCATCTATTATATTTTTAACAATGCTGTCTTCGGAAGGTTCCTCACAAATCTCCACACCATTGTCAATAAGAACATATTCATCCAGTTCTTCCTTTGAAATTGGTAGCTGATTTTTTAGAGCTCTTGCCCAAACCGATAAAGGAGTGTCACCTCCGATGTCAATGTCATTTGAGAATGAGCTGCTGGGACCATCTAAATTTTGTTCGGCAAGCCCAGAATGCCTAAAAACAATTTGCAATTGTCATTGGCGAAAGTTGTTGCCATGCATCGTTTATCATTAATACTGCATCAAGAATGGTAATTTTCGTGAAATTTTCATCATTGCTTACATCCTTTTGCTTATTATTTTAAGTATGAGATTTTTACGAAAAGTTGATTTAATCACTCGAATTATGCCTTGATCCATTAGTTGTAATACAGATTTCGTATTTGGTTGGAGGAAAACTAAAGTGATATTCGTTAGGTCACTAATTGTGGGATGGGTTGGACAATTATCAACTAATAGCAATATCTTCTTTTTCTGCTTTTTAAGCTCAGCATTCCAATCGCCCGGCGATTACTATAGTAGCCAACAGGCAAAGACTGGACATTTCTGAAGCATCTAGGTCGCTTTTATTTTCCAAGAACCAATAATTTTCTTTTAATATTACCACTCATATTGGCTGCAACAGCACTGTTATCCTTTCCTTGGACAGCTTTCCTTCAGTGCATTTTTCCCCTATAAATTCAAATTTCAATAAGCTGATTTTTTCAAAATGATTTTCCTTCCCACCTTGAAATTTTAATGTTTTCTCTGGAGTTAATTTGTAGAACAGTCCAGTTTCGTCGGCATTAAAAATTTCCTCATCATTGAAATCCTTACGTAGCGTAGGCCAAACCTTTGTAAGCCACTCGCTTACATCGCTTTTTTGTACAGACAAAGATTCTCCACTGACTGTACCGGCAACGATATTATGCCTGACCTTGAAGCTGCTAATCCAACTAACAGAACAATTAAAATATTCAATTTTAAATTCTTTAGCGAAAAAGTTAGCTTTTTTGAAGCACTGGACCGCTTAATGGAATTCCTCGACTGCGTTGCATTATAAACCACTGTTACAATGCTTTATCGACTTGATCTTGAGTTGACGCTCTGACGTGTTTTGGCTTTAAGACATTTTTATTAAATAACGCTTTAATTTTTTCTTTATTTTTTTGATTGTGGCAATTGTTGTGTGGCACACGCAAAATTCTTTTGCCAGACTAACGTAGCGCTCGCCGGCTTCCAAGCGCCGAATAATTTGAATTTTTTCTTCTATGAAGAAGCACTTTCGTCTTAAAGACATTTTGCGGGTGTAATGCACAAGTGACAAGCTTATACTGAATGAGCTCATTATTGTGCATTTTGCGCATTTCTTCACATTGGAACAAGTAAGAAGGCTCTAGTCGGAATAGCCCGACCAGAAGATACCCTAAAACCAATTGCAGTCCTTGCGTCCCAAAAGTATGCTTCAAATTATGATCACTTTAGACAAAACTCATAGCCGACTTAACTTTACGATATCTCTGGTGTTTCTTAACCGATTTAGACGATTTGAGAAAAGTTCTATCGTTACCCATTACACCAATCCTCATTTTTACATTTTCCAAATTCGATATTTTTTTGTTATCGATTCCATGTGTATGTCGAAAACCAGTGTAGTTATCGATAATTTGAAGCAAACTTGTTCTGCTTATGGTATAGGAGAACTTATTTTCAAAATCTGTAGTCT
Source organism: Scaptomyza polygonia (assembly GCA_035044585.1). NCBI lineage: Eukaryota > Metazoa > Arthropoda > Insecta > Diptera > Drosophilidae > Scaptomyza > Scaptomyza polygonia. Next base: position 303,969 of record JAWNNU010002004.1, on the reverse strand, counting down.
CTAGCTCTTGTAGTCTCTGAGATCTACGCGTTCATACAGACGGACAGACAGACAGACGGACGGACAGACGGAAATGGCCATATCGACTCGGCTATTGATACTGATCAAGAATATATATACTTTATGGGGTCGGAGATGCTTCCTTCTGCCTGTTACATACTTTTGCACAAAACCATTATACCCTGATTTACCCATTTTATGGGTTCAGGGTATAAAAAGCAGAAAAAACTATAAATATAACGGTTCATCTCATGGAAAAGGCTATGAGGTCTGCACACGCACTCTGTAAACATTTTTGTGACGTCAGCATTGCACTTCGACTATCTCTTTCTCAGCAGATTTGCTTAGGCGACAGCTAAAACTAAAGGCTGGTTCGCACTTTGGTAAGTAGTAAGTAGCGAGTCGAGTAGACAGTGTCCGAACAGCAAAATTTTAGGCAAGTAATTTAGTCAGCTCACTCGCTACTCGACTAAAAACAGAATAGAATCTACTCTATTTTTTTGTGCGAGTAGCGCGGCAGAGTTACTGTCTACTGGCCACTCAGCAAGTCAGAACGTTTTGAAACAGTACAGTTGATTATTTCCAGGCTGTTGTGGAGTAAACATGTCTCTTCGGTGGGATGATTTTTTTGCGCTGCACACTCATCTCGCTGCCGACCGCACACTACTAATGCACTGTACTAATCAGTTAATTTTATAAGTGCGAACAGTTTTTGGCGAGTAGCTACTTACCGCTCTAATGTCTACTCGACTCGCTACTTACTACTTACCAAAGTGCGAACCAGCCTTAAGAGAGAATAGTGTAAGAACCTTCGTGTCGCTGCTACGCACACAAGCAAGGGTGCCGATCACTAATAAATACATATGTACATTTCTAGTATGTTGTCATTATTCGCTGTATTTATTTTTTCGGCACGTCGCAATATCCGGTTGAACTGTGAAAAATCTCGTCGGTATAAGCGGTTTGTCGCTAAAAGCGGACACGTACTAAGCAGAGGCCCTTTCATATAAGTTTGTATGGGGACCAACCAAGTCATCGAGTTTTCGTCGCAATAACCGGACGGACGCTATAAGTAGAGTCGTTATATCCGGATTCTACTGCATTTCAACGTTAAATTGAACATGGCATATTGTTTTAAAGTGCACGCATGTTTTTTTAAAGCGCAAGCACTTTGACTTAACAATTTTTCATGTTCGATTTGCTGTTTAACTATGTTTTTAGTTGAATCAACATTTTTACAGTTCAATTGACTACGGTTCGTAGTTAAAGCCCACATAGTAAAATCGACTATTATTTGATTGATAGCAATTGACATGATACACAGATCTTTAGCAAAAATTTCGATGCCACGCCCCCATAGTGCCCCCAGCCCCTCTTTCCCCACCTTAATCAAACTTTGAGCTGGAGTCACCAAATTTGGAAGGAAGAAAGCTTTTTGGCATCCCCATCTGCACCAGACAATCTTTGAGGCAGCGTACAGCCCTGCCGTATCCACACCCCATTGCAATCAGGTCTCTTTTTATCGGTTTTATTACTGGTATCGAGTATACCGCAGTCGGTTGCGTCCGACTGCAACGTTTCTACTTGTTTTTGATTGATTTTCGGGTGTTTTTGATGTGTTAACATCTTTAGGCGCGGGTATCTATATCTGTCAGTTGAATACATGCAAACAAATGTAGCGTGCCGTGCTGGAATGAGCTCGACCGACGAACAAATTTTGAGTGCTGTCGTGGACCGACTGAAAAATTTCATATACATATTCATCTGAGTATGATTGTATTGGTGTAATGGCAGAAAATAACTGTAAAATACAAATTTTAGAGATTTGCCTCAATCTGCTTGATACAGTCCAAGTTGGAAGGGTAGTATAAACTTAATATGAACTTTGTGCAATTGAATGTTTATTGTTTGTATTCTAGCATAAACAATATATATATATATATGTATAGTTTATGCTAGAATACATATATATATATATATATTGTTTATGCTAGAATACAAACAATAAACAATGCTAGAATATAAAAAAACATGTAGAATTGAAATTATATTATAGAATCTCAAGTTTTGCAATTCAATTGCACAAAGTTCATATATATGTATATTAAAATCATATTTTAAAGTTTTCATTGACAATCATTGAATGTTGGTTCAAGGGGTATTTATTTCTTTGTGCAATTTTCTTTGTTGTTTTCTTTAGTTTCCCTTTGCGTTCAGTGGCCCATCGATTAAAGGAGAGGCGGCGGGTCAGTGGACAGCAAGAACGGTAAAAAGTTGTTGGTACATACTGTATACAAGTGCGTTTGAAACATACATATATTTCTTACTGTGCATGCTTATCGAGTTTTTTGTTGTTTTTGATATTTTTCCTTTTTCTGTGTCAGCGGCAAACGCGCGCTTACATTTACATATGTACCAATGCACTACTGAATACACTTTCGTGTACTTTTGTACATCTTTGCATAACTTAATGCCAATGATTGCTAAAAGTGTCATAGGGTAAAAATTGGGTAGAGTATGTATGATCAGCAGTTGCAAAACTGATATTTGACTGCCTTGGAAGACAAAATCTTGTTTTCTTACTCAAGCGCACATATGGGGGAAGAAAAATAGTTTTGTGGACAAGTGTTTGCAGAAGCCTAGCTTAAAGCTCAAGATACTTGGTTGGCTAGGTGCATATCAGTTGCTAGTGCATGTGTTTTGTGGAGTAGGACAGGTATCAAAAGGTCATAGAATACGTAAAACAGGCAAGCTATCGTTCATATCCAAGAATCTAAGAATCTTATTTATTGCTAAAATAAATAAATTCAATAAACTATTCTTTTCTTTTTTATGCTAATATATAGCAATCAAACAGGTACAGGTGTTAACACATTCATCGTGAGTTCTAACACTCATTAGTTTTTTTTTCTGAGTGTTTATTTTTACCAAGTATGGTGACTCTAGCTCTAAGTTTATAAAAGTGTGGGAAATGAGGCTGAGGCGTATGGGTAGGGGTGACATCCAAATTGCATATGTACATCTATATGAGTCATTACCAGTTATCTTTTCACCAAATTAAGAGACTCTAGCTCAAAAAATTTACTCGAAAATTTTTGATTTCTGGGGGCTGCTAGTAGCTCACTTCCCTGTGCGAATAAGATGGATCTATGATTTTGCATTATCGATTTTATCGATTTGTCAGCCCCCAGTTGTCGTATTACCCCAATCTGGACACTTTAACTGTCCCGGTCATATTAAGATATTTGGAATGTTTAATGTCACAAGCTTGACAGTATTTTCTTTACCTTTGGTATCGAGTATAAAAAACAACAATCTACGGAGTTGGATTTATTTGCACAAAACTTATATTTAAATTTTACAGATTTCATGAATTTACGGTGAAATAAATTTTTCTTTGAATTAAATTGTCTGAAGTTATTGGAAATTGAATTTTATTTCTTTTGCTTTTCAACTGCGAGCTTTTTAAGAAATTCATTTGTTCAATTTTTTAACGGCTTGACACAGCATTAAAATGCGAATAGAAAAACTGAAGAAGTTGGCATTGCCAAATCATCTGAATGTCCTCAAGGTTTTTCTCAAAGTTTTTGTTGCTGCAAATGTGCGGCATTATTATTGGAGCCAATAACAACATTAAATGCTCAACCCTCACACGCAAACCACTTTTTTCTCACTCACTCTTTCTCTCTCTCTTCCTCTCTCTCTCTCTCCCTCTCTCTGTCTCTCTTTCTCTCACTCTCTCTCTCCCTCTCTCTCTCTCTCTCTCTCTCTCTCTCTCTCTAACGCATGTCTCTCTCTATATCACTCGCTTTTCTTTCTCTCATTTTCTCTCTCTCTCTCTCTCTCTCTCTCTTGCACTCCCTCTTTCTCTTTTACTCTATCCCTTTCTCTCCTTTTCTTTCACTCTCTTTTTTTATTTATTCTTTACAAACCTACGCCGAGCCTTGCAACGCATTCCCTTTGCAACCACGTAATATTTTCGTTCCCCATTTTGCGCTTTGCTGTAATAAAATTTAAATTTTACATCCAATTTTGTTGACGATTGTTGTTGTATATACCGTTACAACTAACGCGTTGTTTTCACTAAGTTTTGCGAAATGTTTTCGAAGTATACTTAGTGGCATTTAATATTTCAACGCTGCCATTTTTGTTGGCTCTGCCTGCGGCGGGATGAAATCAGCAGTGACTGCAAATAAGAGAAAAACTCTTAATACTAGAGAGACCGCTAGAAAGATGGGGAAATAGACGCAAAGAGCGTGAGTGTTTTCCCCAGACATCTGCGCACTTAGCACTGTAACACACTCAAACACTGTTCACATACATACTACACAATTGTCTGCTCAGCGACATCGCACTATGTGTAATTTGACCACATTTTCTAACCAAACCATATATTTCAAAAGTGGATAGATCAACCCTATATTTGCGGCATTACGCAGAAAAATACCAATCAATGAAATGTGCAAAAACTGAAGATTCCCAAACTCTCGCCACATTATCATCATTTATTAAAAACAATCTCCTATGGATTTGAGTTATAAAGCTTTTGAGTTATTTATTTATGTCACAAGAAGTGGTCTACTTACCCATGGTGTGCCGCTTCTAACTTCAGAGGCAAACATTTTTGGCTTGTGCTCAGCCACAAAATGGCAGCATTTGAAATCTTTCTTTGCTGTTTCTTTTATTTACTTTTTTAACCCGCACCAAAATCTATGCAAGCTTTTTTGTACCATACAAACAGACACGCTGTACAATTTCAAACCTTGAGAAGCTAGGCAAAGTATTTGGGTTTGATTTTATTTTAATATATTATCGTTGTCTTTTATTTAGCAGCATTTAGCAGCGACGTCTCTGCTGATGATAAAAATGTGTGCATGTTAGCAGCGGCATGGCGTTGAAGTCAACGCATACGCCGGCTATGATGTAATGACGCCGAGCGCAGGTCAATAATGTTTTGATTTCAAATGCGTTAATTACGTGCAACGGATTTTTCATTAAGCGATTAAGAAAGTCGCCGGATTTCAGCGCGCGCAAATCGCCGTCGGAAATATACAATTATTTAGCAAAGCATATTTAAACCGTCGGAAGTGATGTGGTACCCACGATGTTTTAAGCGAGAACTGAAAAAAGCAACTAAAATACTATTTGATGCAATAACAACTGAATATAAATGGACATATAGATAAAATGTTTGCTTCATGATTAACAAATGCAGCAAAATAATAAATTTAACATTAATTTTTTTGTAGGTTAACTAACAAACACAGGCAGAAAGTGAGAAAGGGAGAACAAGTGAGAGAGAAAGAGAGAGAAAGAGAGAGAAAGAAAGAGAAAGAGAGAGAGAGAGATGAAGTATGACAGCATAAAAAATATAACAAATTCATAAGGTGAGCTTAAGGTCGACAAACTCAATAAAAGTTTACACCGATGGGTGAAACCTGAAAGACCGGGAAGAGAAAAAGTTATGTAACACGATAATTATATATAACTTTTAAACCCAATTTTTATCTTGAGTTCTAAGTAAAAATGCTATTTGTGAAGTCTTCTTGACTTGACGTTGTTGACTTGAAAACTTATTTTAAGTTTAATTGTTCTTAAGTTAAGAACACATTAAGCTTGACTTTCGTTCTTTTTTTTTTGGTGAAAGATTTCTTAAACACTACTTTAGTTTAAAGGCACAAAAATGTGATGCCAAAAAAAAAAAAAAATTAAGTTTAATGAATTATGTATCAACTCTATGTGTGACACTATTTTACCTTTAGATAAAAGATAAATAATGGATTAAAATGAGTAATAGCACCTCATATAACCGCTGTACAAAGCCATCATCAGGCCTATCCAACTGTACGGAGTGTCGGTATGGCGGCCAATTTCATGCTCGAAGACAACAATCCACAAGCTTGGCAAAGTACAGCATGCCTCTGGACTGACCAAAACAGGAGCCCTTGACAATATACTAACTCTTCTGCCAACAGACCAAATGGGGAAGTTACTAGCAACTCGTTCTGCCCTACGTATGAGGGAAATAAAGCAGTGGTCCGAAAAGACTTACGGACACTCCAATGTTCTTGTAGGAATCTCACAAATCCCCACAAGCACAAAATATTGTCCGTCCTCAGGAGTTTCCTTAAACTCCTTTCCATACACTTATCCCCTTATCCCCGACAAACTCAATAAAAATGTACACCGATGGCTCAAAGCTAAACTCATCTATTGCGATGAGCTATCCATTAATAAATCTTTCAGCCTCCCTGACCATTGCAGTGTGTTTCAAGCTGGAATTGCTGCAATACACGAGGCACTCTCCTGCAATTTCGAAATTAATTGCTCTGCAGCTAGAATCTGCATATTTACTGATAGTCAGGCGGATATCAAATCTTTCAAGGCGATATAGTCCAGCTCGATATCTGTCACAAACTGCCGCAGATCTCTGAAGGAGATGGCAGTGTAGTTCGAGATATACCTCATCTAGCAAACGAGCTGGCACGGCATGGTACTATCATGCCTCTCCTCACAGGTAAGGAGAGCATGGGTATTCCAATGGCCAGCTGCAAGCTTAGAGTTCGATTGCACTTCGAACTGGAAACTAACAAAAGATGGGCGAACATATGGCCTTTGTGAGTGGGGGATTTTATTAAACTGCTCACTAGCGCTCAAACATAACCTAATTAGCGCATGGAGAGTTTTCTTAACTCTTATTTTAACTGTTATGCTTAAGTTGGATAAATTACAAACTAGAAAACTTATTAAAAATTATTCCATTCAGTTTACCTGATCGAGGTTCAAACCTAACAACTCTATTTATCTATGCGGATGATTTAACTACTGAGCTTCATTATAATCAAATTTCGTTTGCAGTTAGTTTTAATGTAGAATGACCAAACTTTGGCTCAGCTGAGAAAAACTTGTGCCGCATTTAAATACCAGGCCAGTTGCTAATTAATTTTACTAAAACAAAAATATATGTACATAAATCCTTGTTTTAAGTAGCTCCCAAAACTATTTGATTAATAATCACACATTTATTTTTAAGAGTTTATTTCATTTCATTTTTACTCATATCAAGTTTTCATGCTTAAATAAAGAATGAACTTTAAAACTCGCAAGTAATTAATTAAAGTTAATTCGTACTGTACTTTAGTTCGGATTTTTACACTCGATACCGGAGGTGAAGAGTATATTGGGTTAATACAATATCTCTATGAACGCAACTTTTTTCCACACCCGTCAAATTAGAGACTTATCGAATTTCATTATCTAAGACATTTTAAATTAAAGTGTCTAAATTGGGGTTCTACGATACTTCAATAGCTCAAAATAAATCAATCGACCTATTTCGCAGGCCCTTACAGCTAGAACTATCCAATTTGGTGAGAAGATAGCTACGGTTTCTTAGGCTCGTTTGTTCTTGATGTAAAACTTTTTTAAACTTGAATAAAATTCTTTCAATCTTGATTCACTGATAGATACTGATACAACTCGATTTAAGTTTTTGAGTTCTTACAGTGTAAGCTCATAAAGTTCTTAAAAAGTTGTATTATTCTTGCTCCAAGAATTTGTGTACTTGATTCAAGTGATTTAAGTATTACAATACTTGATCTCAGTATGACAGTATTTGATCCAAGTATGACAGTATTTGATCTAAGTATGACATTACTTGCTCCAAGTATGACAATATTTGATTTCATTCATTCCTGAAATTCTAATAAAAAAACATAGCGCAGCTAATTAATTTTTAAAGCTGCCAATCATTGTCATGCTTATGCTGGAAATGTAGGAAATTAGATACAACCATTAAAAATATTTGTGTTTATGCTCTTGTTATTGCTTCGAGTGCATGAGCTGTTGAACCAATTATAAACACATTTTAACTGCAGTTAATGTTCATCTTACGTGAACTTGATTTAGATCAGCTTATTTGAAAAAAAGGTTTTATAAAATGCCGCTGTAATTTGAACCCGAAACTCGTACTTGAATCACGAATTTTGAACTCGATTTCAGTATTCCTGGCTGATTCTTTTCTCTTATTATAATATATTATTATAACGTGTCCGTCTGTCCGTCCGTCTATCTGTCCGTCTGTATGAACGCCTATATCTCAGAGACTACAAGAGCTAAAAGCTTCAGGTTTTGAATATAAGTTTTCCTATACCATAAGCAGAACAAGTTTGAATAAAATTATCGATAACTATTGTCGTTTCCGATAAACACATGGAATCAATTACAAAAAAGAATCGAATTTAAAATATGTAAAAGTTGGGGTTGAAATAATGCGTAACGATAGAACTTTTCCTAAAAGTTCGGTTAAGAACCACCGGAGATATCGTAAAGTTAAGTCAGTTATTACTGTTGTTTAAATTGATCATTATTTGAAGCATACTTTTAGGACGGGTTCAGTGTATCTTTTAGTCGGGCTTTCCCGACTAGAGGCTTCTTACTTGTTATACTCGACACCGAAAATAAGGGGTATATTGGGTTTGTGCAATGTCTTTCCGTCTGTATGTTGGCAACTTTTTTCCGCACCCTTCAAGTAAAAGACGTGAAACTTTGCAAATGACTTTATCTATGGCATAAAAAATTAAAGTGTCAACATTGGAGCTCTGCGATAACTGGGGGACTGGCAAATCGATAAATTCGATAACTCAAAATCGATGAATCCACCTATTTCACACGCCGTTACAGCTAGATCTACCAAATACAGTAAGAAGATAGCTTTTAACTACTCCCAAAAAAACTGCATCAAACACCCCGCAGATTAAAACCAGAAACGCATATTTCTTCTTTAGTTTTTGAGACAACAACAACAAGTTTGATGCCAAGATAGGTGTTGACGACCCCCAACCAAATTCATAAAAACTTTGGATGTTACGCCCATCCATACTGCCCTAGCCGCCCCCAATAGCCCCAACGCTTCGCTAAAACCGGTAATGCGTGTATCTTCCATAGTGCTTGATACACCAAATTAGGTATGAAGATAACTCTTAATGACTCCCAAAAAACTGCAAGAAAGTTTTAAAGCAACGCCTCCCCCGTTCCTCAGCCCCCCGCATTTTGAAATCAAAAACGCCTATATCTTCCACAGCTTTTGAGCTAAAGCCACCAAATTTGTAGCCAAGATTTTTGATGAAGAAACCCAAAAAATTTGGATGCCGCCTCCTACCCAAACCACCCCCAACCCCCCTTCCACCACATTCAACTAACTTTGAGCTAAAGTCACCAAATTTGGTTTAAGGATAGCAATTGACTTCATAAATATATCTGCAGCAAAATTTTGGATGCGACGCCCCCACATTCCTTCCCCAGCCCCCATTCCCCCATATTTTACTATTTTTAAGCTAGAGTCACCAAATTTGGAAGGAGTATAGCAATTGACATCATACACACATCTACAACAAGATTTTGGATGCCACCCCAACCCATTCCGTCCCTAGCCCCCCTTCCCTCACCTTGCACAAATTTTGAGCTAGAATCACCAAATTCGGTATGAGGATAGCAAATGACATCATACACTGATCTGCACCAAAAACTTTGATGCCATGCCACCCATACCGCACCCAGCCCCCCTTCCACCATATTCTACTAACTTTTAGCTAGAGTCACGAAATTTGGTATGAGGAAAAAATTTGGATGCCAGGCCCCCATAGCGCCCCCAGCCCCCTTTTCCCTACCTTTAACAAACTTTGCAAGGAAGATAGATTTTTGGCATCCCCATCTGCACCAGACAATCTTTGAGGCAGCGTACACCCCTGCCGTATCCGCACCCCATTGCAATCAGGTCTCTTTTTATCGGTTTGATTACTGGTATCAAGTTTACCGTAGTCGGGTGCGTCCGACTGCAACGTTTCTACTTGTTTCCATCAGCGTTTGTGCTTCGAGTGTTCTGCCTTGTTGCCAGGGGATACCTAAGGGGGTGCGTCGCGACCAGAAATTCCATCTTTTGCATATTTCTGCTCGGAAAGGTACTGTCTCTATGCACCTGAGCGAAAAGACCTCGGCGCCCGTTTAGCCAGTCTCAGTCCGATGTAACCGACTGCAAAAACCAGTAAATTTAAGATTCCGGGAAATCATAGTTTTTCATCGGTTTGCACTCTTAACCCCTTGACGTATCAGTTAGCGCAACGAAATTCTTTACCAACTGTTCGCACACAACTTGGACGAAACAAACCGTTTTTGATGCTTACAAACAGCTGCAACACGAAACGAAATGTAAATGCGTGTAATAAAACTATTTATTTTAGATGTTGTGCACGGCATCAACTAATTTTATTTGTATTATTATGAGAACGTCCTTTACATTTCATCAAGGATTCATCTATACCGACATTTTGGGTGTGTAAATTTGCACAGAATTTGTACCACGTGTCAGACACGTGATAATCATGTTAGGCACAGAAATTGTACAACGAGTCAGACTCGTGATAATCATAAAAATTCTACCACGAGTCAGACTTGTGGAAATACGTCAAGGGGTTAAGTTGATTAATGCGATATCAACTCCTTGAAACGTTGAAGAAACGTTGCAGTCGTACGAAAGCGACTAATACGCGATACAAGTCATAAACTGATAAGAATAGAGGCCTGATTGCAATGGGGTACGGATTCAAAGATTGTCTGATGCAGATGGCGATGCCAACAGCTATATTATTTCCAAATTTGGTGGCTCTAGCTTAAAGGTTGCAAATCTTGGGAAGGGGGGCAAGGGGCGGTTAAGGTGGGCGTGGCATCAAAATTTTTGATGCACATCTTTGTGGGATGTCAATTGCCATCTTTCATCTTAATAAGATGCCTCTTGCCCAAAGTTTGTCAAAGGTGTGGGAAGGGAAGCTGGGGGCGGTAAAGGTGGACGTGGCATCCAAATTGTTGATGCAGATCTTCGTGGCATAGTTTTTTTTCAGATGTGGAAAATATAGGTGTTTCTGATTTTAAAATACAGGATTGGCTGGGGAAAGGAGAAAGTGGCTCCAAAACTTAGATGCTGATTTGTTGGGGTCGTTTCCAGCTATCTTCTTACCAAATTTGGTGATTCTAGCTCAAACACTATAATAAACGCATTCCCGTTTTTTGGTTTGGGGCGGTTGGAGGCGGCTAGGGCAGTATGTGTGGGCGTGGCATCCAAATTGTTTTGGGGATCGTCATCACATATATTGGCGCTCACTTTGCTGGTTATATTTGTATTGCGTAGAAGGTGGATTGATCAATTCGGAGGCATCGCATTTATCGATTTTCAAACCTTTCAGTTAGCGTAGAACCAGACCCACAAACAGAGTCTCATTCTATTCAACAGACATATTAGCCAGCATTTGCCGCCACATCTTCTGTCCGTAGATAAAAAAATCGATTTTCTTGTTGCTGATGCTGCTGTGTATTTTTAAATCAATGTCCTGCCCACATTAAAGAGCCCTCAAATTCAGCTTTTAGTTTACCAACTGGTGAGCAGTTTTGCAGCTTGCCTTATTTCTCGCCACACGAAAAACACCGCAGGTTTATGGTTGCTGTTTGGCCGTCTACGTGCTATATGTGGCTTATATGTGGTTTTAAGGCTCATTCTTTCAGCCCCTTTTTGTAGTCTGTCTGGCTCTATCATTTTGCGTTCTCCCCCTTCTTATACTGGATACCGAAGATAAAGAGTATGTTAGGTTTGTGCAATGTCCGTCATGGTGTCTGTCCGTCTGTCCGTCCGTATGTTCGCCACTTTTTTCCACTCCTTTCAAGTTAGAGACTTAAAACTTTGCAAATGACTTAATCGATGGCACAGTAAATTAAAAGGTCAAAATTGTAGTTCTGGCAAATCGAAAAATTCGATAATTCTAATTCGATAAATCCACCTATCTCGCACGCACTTACAGCTAGAAATACCAAATTTAGGGAAAGATAGCTATTAACAAATCCCAAAATTCTGCATCAAATACCGCCCATCTATTCCGCCCCCAACCCGCTCGCAGAATAAAATTAGAAACGCCTATATCTTCTACAGTTTTTGAGCTGGAGCCACCAAATTTGGTGCCAAGATAGGTGATGACGACCCCAAACAAATTCATAAAAACTTTAGACGCCACGTCCATCCATAGCGCCCTAGCAACCCCTGACCGCCCCAACGCAATCTTTAAGGGAGCGTACACCCCTACCGTATCTGCAACTCCTTTCAATCAGGTTTTTTTTCATCGGTTTTATAACTTATTTATTAGTATCGAGTACCACAGTCGTTCTCTCTTATTCTCTGCAAGCACAGGCTTGTCAGGCCCTGTAAGGGGCTTGTGTTGTTTTTGCTGTTGACCGTTCCATGACTGTTTTTATTTGCGATTATAGCTTCTGGCTATGATTATTTGACGTTGGTGTTGCCCCTGCTACTCTTTTTTGTCAGTTGGTTGTATTAAAGGCTGTTTTCTTTATTTGACTTTGCTCCAGAAAAGTTTATGATCACCGTGCGTGCGTTTTTCACTCCTTTTGCAACCTTTCTCTATTTTGCAGTTATGTGTTGATTTTAACAAACACAAGGAAATGAAACTTCGTTAAAGATTGCTTGATATCTTGAATTTTTTTTTTATTTATAACAATATAAATAAATTTTTTTTTGTCGCGTCGACAATAAACTTGTCACAATTTATTTTAACCTAGAATACGTTATTTGAGTGCAATTTGAAGTCAAAATTTTTGCGATCACTTTCGCTGCGTTCATTATGATTTTTTTATACTTCAAACATACCCAAATCTCATATGTATAAAAGTTAATTGAATATGTTAACTTTCGAAAAGAGTATAAAGCATAATAATGTTACATATAAAGTTTTGAATCCACAAGTAAATAAAATTTTAAGCGCAATACATTTGGCATTACTTTACATATGCAAGTTTTATGTGTACATATATGAGCAATAAGTGCGAGCGAGCGCGATAGCGATAGCGGATAGAACATGCATATAGTTATGTTTCAGTTTTACCTTATGCAATTTGTGCGTCTCAGCTATGACAAGCCAGCACGTGTTGTTTTTTGTTTTAGGCTATTTATTTATGTATGTATGTTATTCGTGAGCCAAATATTTTTGTGTATGTGTTCACAAAAAATAAACCAGTGCAAAATAGCCGATACCAAAATAGAAAAAGAATGAAAATATAATGAAATGCATCCTAAACAGCGCATATATTTAACAAAATATTTTGAAAGTAAACAGAAATGAGTGTGAATAGAAAATCTTCTAGTCACATCATACTTAAGAAATTTATCAGGAGAGAAAACAAACCATGCGTGGAATTTATGGAAACTTCATTTAATATTCAATTAAAATCGCATGCATTGATATGGTTTTCAGCAGACATATTGATGTCGAACGCCAGGTGTTGAATTTAAAAATAAATTTAACTCATTTTATTTTCTTTGTTTTGTCATTGTGTCTATTTTTTTGATAAACTTGAAATTCAACGTATTCTACGTTAAATCTTAGCGGCCTTGTTAGACCCCTTTTACGCGATGATCTTTTTTCATGATCTACTTGTTTTTCTTTCTGCAAGAAATAAGGCAAAGCAATATGAGAAAAATAAATCATTGCTACAAAAGTAATGAAGCATTGCTTACAGTTGTTACACCACGTCTCCCTTTGCCTACAAAAAAATGTTCCATAAGAAAAAACTTCATTGTGTTAAAGGGGTCTTATAGACACAGCCCGTAGGTCAAGCCGAAAGCACTGACCGTCGATTTTTTTTTATTTAGCGGCTGATGCTTTTATACTAATAAAAGAAGATGACATTAAAGCACAGCACCGACAGCACAAAAACCAAACACCATCATTCAATTTGAAGCTGTTTCCAGTGTAGTCTAATTGTTGTCATAACTAATGCCAGGCGTATGCGTAAATCATTTGTTCAAACGCGCATTGCCAACAGCTTCACATAAAACGGCGTTTGATTTGTGAGCAAAACCAAGCGGAACGAAACAGTCGCCATACTGTTTTTTGATTTTTTTTTTACTCGTCTCAATGAATACCTGTTTGCCAAAATGTGAGCTAAAAGTTAACACTTTTGTTCAATGCAATTTATTTATCATCTGGCTAATAAACTTCGTATCACTTATGTTTATGCATTCACAGGTACAGAAAATGTTTATATGAATGTGTTATTTATTATATGTATGTATATATACATACATATACACTCCCACCTTGCTTAACGCAATCCTCGTTACTCTTCGATAATTGCAACACCCGAATTCTTAATATTGCAGATCTGTTAGCGCAACTTTTAAAATAAAACCTCATTTAACGCAACTTCCAAAGGAAGTCTTATGTTTTAAATTGTTTTTACCATGTATTTTTCGTTTATTCGACTTTGTCGAAAAATAGATACCACGCTATGTATGCTGATCAAAATGATTTGCCATTAATAGTAAAAAACAATAACTTCTTTATGAAAAACAAATGTTCCAATGTTTCCGATGATGAATCCGAGTAACTTCACCGAAAACTCTATTTCTGATGATGAAATAATTGACTGGATATATGAAAACGAAAGCAACTAATTTTTAGCTGCAGGCAAAAGCACTTTAGATACTTTTGTGGCTTCACCGAAATTTAAATTGCAAACTAATTTAAATTGTTTTATCTCTTGCATTTAATGGGACGAACAGAATGAATTTCCACTTATATACATATTAAAACTTCTAGATCTCAACGAAACAGCTGTTCATGAAAGTGTAAATTGAACCAAAGTACAGACTACAATTTCACAGTTTTTTCAAAAAATAAATTAAATGAAATAAAATAATTGCTTTGAAGACAGGTTTATTCGATTTACCTAAAATTTAATGGTTAGCAAAGGCATCTCTTTATTAAAATCGGTCTCGTGCCCAACAAAAAAATTTTCCTTGGTTTTCGCAACTTTCCAAATTTTAATAGATTGCGTTAAGCGTACTGTGTATATATATATCTGCGGCTATGTAATTTATTTAGCTAAGGATTCTTAATATTATGCGTTTAAACTGATGGTCTTCGCTCTTAGATTTCAGCATTCGCTTACGGAATTGTTGAAGTACTCTTACTAGAGTGCCGACCCATACGAACTTCATTGCAGTGAAAAAAATCAGAGAATGGAAAAACATGACGAAACTGATAACATTCTACGCTTGTCTTTTGAATAGGGCCTATGCTGAGCCGATGTATACAAACAAACATGTATTTAATTCGTAATCTAAGCAATAGCAAAGTTGGTACAAAAAATTGCGATTTTTTAAAATAACGCAAATGTTCGTTTCGTCATAGGCGCACTTTTCTATGACAATATGTATGACAATAAACACATTCTGTTTCACTCGTCTTTTGAACGTTTGCAAACTCTCGTTTAATTGGCGGTCAAGAGGTTCATTGCGCATTAGAGACCCGATTGCCGTTTTAAATGGATTCGTGCGGATATCTACTCACAAAAATTTTAATAAATGTAATCACCCTTAAACCTTCTAAGTTGGTTAATATACTCGATTACGAAGATAAAAAAAAAACTAATGAGTGTTAGAACTCACGAGCGATGTGTTAACACCTGTTTGTACCAGTTTCATTGCTATATATTAGCATAAAAAAAAAATAATAGTTTATTGAATTTATTTATTTTTGCAATAAATAAGATTCTTGGATATGAACGATAGCTTGCCTGCTTTACGTTTTCTATGACCTTTTGATACCTGGCCTACCCCACAAAACACATCCACTAGCAACTGGTATGCACCTAGCCAACCAAGTATCTTGAGCTAAAAACTAGGCTTCTGCAAACACTTGTCCACAAAACTATTTTTCTTCCCCCATATGTGCGCTTGAGTAAGAAAACAAGATTTTGTCTTCCAAGGCAGTCAAATATCAGTTTTGCAACTGCTGATCATACATACTCTACCCAATTTTTACCCTATGACACTTTTAGCAATCATTGGCATTAAGTTGTGCAAAGATGTACAAAAGTACACGAAAGTGTATTCAGTAGTGCATTGGTACATATGAAAATGTAAGCGCGCGTTTGCCGCTGACACAGAAAAAGGAAAAATATCAAAAATAACAAAAACCTCGATAAGCATGCACAGTAAGAAATATATGTATGTTTCAAACGCACTTGTATACAGTATGTACCAACAACTTTTTACCGTTCTTGCTGTCCGCTGACCCGCCGCCTCTCCTTTAATCGATGGGCCGCTGATTGCAAAGGAGTACTGAACAAAACAACAACGTGCTGGCTTGTCGTAGCTGAGACGCACAAACTGCACAAAGAAAAAATACCCCTTGAACCAATATTCAATAATTGTCAATAAAAACTCTAATATATGATTTTAATATATATATATATATTTTTATGCTAGAATATAAACAAACATGTAGAACTGAAAATATATTTAAGAATGTCAAGTTTTGCTATTCAATCGCACAAAGTTCATATTAAGTTTATACTACCCTTCCAACTTGGACTGTATCAAGCAGATTGAGGCAAAACTCTAAAATTTGTATTTTACAGTTATTCTCTGCCGCAACACCAATACAATCAGATTCAGATGAATATGTATATGAAATTTTTCAGTCGGTCCACGACAGCACTCTAAATTTGTTCGTAGGTCGAGATCATCGCAGCACGCAACGCTGCATTTGTTTGCATGTATTCAAATGGCAAGTATAGATACCCGTGCCTATAGATGTTAACACATCAAAAAGTTTATTGGGTTCGTGCAATGTCCGTCATGGTGTCTGCTCTTCTGACCGTCTGTGCATCGGTCCGTCCGCAAATTTTTTCCACACCCCTGAAGCTAGAGACTTGAAACTTTGAAAATATCTTTATCTATGTCAACAGTGTCAAGATAGGGGCCCTACGATTACTGGGGGTGGTAGCAAATCTATGAATTCAATAACTCAAAATCGATAAGTCCAACTATTTCGCAAACCCTTACAGCTAAAGCTACCAAATTTAGTGAGAACATAGCTAAAAGCAATCCCCAAAAATTGCTTAAAAAATTTTGTAGCCCCGCCAACCAATACCAACCCCAGTCCCTCTGCCATCCACCTCTTACAAGCTTTTAGCTAGAGCCATCAAATTAAGTTGAGAGAGATTGACATCTCACAAAGATCTGCACTAATATTTGGTGTCAAGTCCACCCATACCACCCCCAGCCACCCTCCCTATCTCTTACAATTGTTGAGCTTGAGTCAACAAATTTGGTAGAAAGTAAGCAATTGACATCTCACAAAGATCTGCATCAAAAATTTGGATGCCACACCCACCCATAGCACCCCCAGCCCCCCCCCCCCTCCCCCTTCCACACCTTTTACAAATTTTGAGCTGAGTAATTAAGTTTGGTTAGAAGATAGCTGGTGGCATCTTCATCTACATCAGACAATGTTTGAGGCAGCATTCACTCCTGAATCCCTCCCCGAGTCCGTACCTTTTTGCAATCAGGCCTCTTTATGCCGATTTTATTACAGGTGTTTAGTACACCGCAGTCGGTTGCGTCCGACTGCAACGTTGCTACTTGTTTTAGCTCTAAAATTGTAAAAGAAACAAAATCCTGCATCCGTTGGGGGCGGCAGTGAGTGTGGTCGTCAATGTTTTTCCCGCTCCCTCAAGCATATGGGTAGAAATGCACCTTCAGTGATTTTCGGGAAAAATCTGTGGAAGACATATGGATTTTTGATTTGGAATCGCCGGAATGAGGATTTGTAGTAAATCATTGCAAAAAACTCATTAGTTAGCACAGAGTTTTGAATTTTTGTAGCTTGATGCTAAGATATGTGTGCCCGTGTACTGTTACTGTGTACTGTGTTAACTGTTAAGGTTGAAAAATAAAGTCAGCTTGTTGTTGCTTGACTCTTTTGTGATTGACCGCTTATCCTTTTGCTAGCAATTTCACACTTGTTACTGGCACACTTATTTTAAATGTCTTGTGCGACCTGACAGTTCAACACAGATCGGATGGATTCGGTTTGGTTTGGTTAAGTGCTGTGTTCTTGATTATCTAACTAAGGCTACAATTTGCGCTTAATGACAACTTGTAAGCATTCCAAAGGTCGCCACACATCCACAATGATAATGCTGGAAACAACAACATTTTAGTGTCGAACATTTCGTTGAGACTATCAAATGTGCCGTAACCAAGGCGTTGCAACTAGAACTAGACTTCTCGACTCGACGGAAAGGTGACCTTGACGAGACGTCGAGTTTTTGAAAGTTTTTTGACTGAACTTTGTAGCTGAAAAATAACAACAGCATTTTAGTTTCATCTTTGGTACTCGGCTGCTATTTGCCTCATATTTATACCGAATGTAGTGGCGTTGAGCAATGTCCGTCAAGGTGCTAAGGTGTCCGACTGTACATCAGTAAGCACGCAACTTTTACGGCAACCAAAAAGTTAGAGACTAGAAACTGCAAATATTTGTATTTATGGCGGGATAGATAGAACCTCAAAGTAGGTTTGCCTTGTCAAATCGGAAACGCATGTATCTTTAATAGTTTTTCAGCAAGAGTTACCAAATGTGGCTAGAAAGCAGCTAGCGGCATAGCAAAAAGATATGCTTAAACTATTAAGACACCACGCCAATAAAAACCGCCCACTTCTTTAATCGAAAATCTCCATATTTGCCACACTATGCAAAACCCACCAAATTTGAATGCATCCCCTAAAGATCTGTATAAAAAATTTAGATGCCACACCTTCTTCGGTCACCTTCAGCCCTCCTGCCTTTTGTAACAGGATTGTGCATATATTCCACTTTTTTTTTTTAGTAGAGTCAACAAAAGGGAAGATAGCTGCTGACATCCCAAAATGATATTTTTTTAAATTTTTTTAAACTCCCTATATCTTCCACAGTACATAAGCTAGAGTCGTCAAATTTGCTGGCACTCCAGCTGCCGATGTCCTTCAAGATAAACATCAATTTATCTTTAAGCGCAGCACCCATCTATGCTCCTTCCACTTTTGCAAGCAGACCTTTTAACACCCGTTTTAATACTGGTATCAGAGTTTACCGCAGTTTGTTGCGTCAGACTGCAACGTTTTCACTTAATTTTCATTAAAAATATTCGGGCCATTTGTTGCATTTTTTGGCAGCTGCTAAAATGCCGCAAGTTTACTACATCAACATTCAACTTGACTTAAAAAAAGCCCCTTTAACACATTTTTTCGCTTAAAGCCACATATAAAGAAATGGTTGAAGGATTTACGAGACTTGCCAACTACACAGGCCTCCTCCATTTTATTTTTCTTTCCGTTTTGTTTTTATTGTCAGTCAACCCCAACGCACTCTTACCCTTTATGCGCTCCGAACGATGTGTAATCGTGTCATATTTCAAGCATGAGAATCCATTTTGAAAGGCACAACAGAAATAAAAGTGGCACGAGACGCCAAAAGGCGCCACTGGTGTGTGGACTGTCGCCCAAAACATGGCGCTGAAATCATCTGCCCTTGATTCCCGACTCGCCCCAAAACCAACGACAGAAAAATATGAAACAACCCCAAGGCTCTAGCTCAGAGATAAGCGCAACGCTGTAACTGACGTTGACTGCGACAGAGACATCGACTGCGGAATGACACATAGACATATAATAAAAAAAAAACTGGTGGCTAAAACCAGAAAGAGATAACGCAAGAAATGCGCCAAAAAAGCATTAGTGCGAGATAGATAGACAGCGCGCACGTAAGAGAAAGCGCGTTAGAACTTGCGCTGGGGTTGCTGCAAAAAAAAGAATAATGGAATTGAAAATGGGTGGGTGTGGGGATCGGGGTGTGTGTGTTTGACGTGTGCAAAGGGGTGGTGGAGGGGGGGTTGCAGGGCAGTAGCTGCCACTAAGCCTTATGGGGTGGTTTTGGCGGATTTCGGCGTTGGCGGCTGACTAAGAAAACAACAAGGCAGCAAAAACAACAAAAGCACCAACAACTAAACTAATAAAAATTAAAAAAAAAACTCATTCAAACCCAAACAAAAGAACTATTTGCCCATGGATGCTGTTTCAAAGGTTCTTTCGGGACCAGCCTGGGGTTTGCGAAGCATTGGTTAAGGAGTTTTATATGCATGAGTGTCGGTTTAGGGGTTGATGTGAGGACCCGGCACAAATCCAGCTCTCAAAACCAAAAGCACGCAAAGCGCCAAAGCTGCAGGTGGCGTTTGTAAAGCTGCTGTCAAAGTTGTGGAAAGGTAAAAATGGCTGAGAGGGGGATTGATGGATTTTGGGACTTGTGGGAGGGCTTGAGGTGAAAGCAGAGCATTGGTCGTTCTGTGTGGTAAGGGGAGGGTTCGTCGAAGTCTTGTACTTCGTGCTGGCTGTGCCAAAATGCTGAATTAAGGTTATGTTTACAAAAAGGAAACGGTAATGTGAATAGCTTTGTGCACAAAATATCTGTGAGTGATAAGGTGAACAGAGAAGTGTGCATGTAGTGGCTGCAGGATT
This sequence comes from Scaptomyza polygonia, assembly GCA_035044585.1. Classification (NCBI taxonomy): domain Eukaryota; kingdom Metazoa; phylum Arthropoda; class Insecta; order Diptera; family Drosophilidae; genus Scaptomyza; species Scaptomyza polygonia. Next base: position 283,571 of record JAWNNU010002004.1, on the reverse strand, counting down.
GTGGTATGAAACTGACTTAAGGCCTCACAAAACTGGCCAAAGCTTCGAATTACGAAAAATGTGTGTGTGTTCTCTAAAATAGCTAGATGCAGCTATCTTGCAACCAGGAACGTGCTCTAAAGTCACTTCGTACTAAAAAAAATAGACGGGAAATAAGGCTTTATTAATTTAAATGCAAAAAGGTGTAATGCTGGAATTTTCTGGTTCTGATCGTATGTAGGAGCTCGTCGATCTCGAAAACAATAAAAGTTAGAGGCTTGTGATTCTGGATTAAGGTTCGTGCTAATCACGTGCAGGTCCAGTTTGCTTAAATAGTTCATAGCTCTCCCGTTACCCGAGAAGCACATGCAATCGATAGCAAAAAAGTCGTAATATTAAAATATAATTTGATCCCAAAAACATGTATGAATCAATATGAAAATTCATTGAAATCGATTGAAAAAATACCGGAGATATCGAAGATTAAAGCTAAGTCAATCATTCAGTATGGCAGTATTGCGTGCACTTTTTGTATACGCTTGCACACAGACAGATTATTAAGAACAATGACTGTACCCGTTAAGTCTAGGTTTCAGAAAGATTACCATAAAATAGTAAAATTACCGTTTGTCATAGTAAATGTTAAGTGCCAACGTATTAATATAGATGCACAAAAATATTCGATTCAAATTTAAGTCATACTTAATTTGAATATGAAATATCGTATTGTAACACTCAAATACATAAGATACAAGTATGACAACCGTCATTTCTTATTTACTCGCATTAATTATTATTGATAATTTAAATTACTTGAAGTACATTGAAAACTTTTTGAATCAGAATTACCACATACGAAATATGATGGCCTTCAACGGGATTTAAGGTTCATTCAGTTCTCTTGTCCAGTTAAAGTACTAGTTAGTTAAACTCAGCATAAAATTAATGCTAATGTGGTTTTCTCAATGCAAAGTTAACCTTATTCGTTTAGATACCACCGCATTAATGGTGCTGCCAACCTTATGAGCAAATCAGCTGTTTGGTTTGGTATTTTTGTTTTGTTTTGTGACTTCCTAATTCTTCTTTTACTGAATGCTTAAAACATTCAACATATTGAGCCCGGCTAAAAACAAAAACGGCAACGTGTGAAAATGTTTCAGTTGCTGAGGAGCATGTAGTTGTTGATCTTGTGGAATCAAATCAAAATAATTTGTATAATCATAAAATAAATAGAATTCGGATTGAGTCAGCTGTTTGCCTAACGATAATTTTAGCGATAGTTATACCGGCCCTTTAACGAAGCGTTAATAATAGCCAGCAATCAGGCCTTAGTTAAAATTATCGCTCGCTAAGCCCTAAACGGATATTGAGAACCTATATTTCGACTAATCTTGGGATATTAACGCTAACCGGACATTGAGAAACCGGCCCTAAGACTGCTCTTCGATCCGTTTCTCTTTATTCAATGCTTTGCTCGTCTTGCAAATATTGCGTTCGAAACCATCGATGTTTTACAGTTATATTATATTATATACAATGGAAAGCTTATATCTATTTGGTACAGTGGGGTCTTACATGCTAGATACTACTACAATATATTAATTAAAATGAACTTGTCTTTGATGGGAGAAAAAATTTTGGCCAGCTTTTGAAAATGCAACGCTGCTACATAGTTTTTTGATGTGCTCTCGCGACCGCTCTAACTTTGATTCACTACGTAGTATAGCCATAGCAGATCAAAAAAAGTGAATGCTGTAGTAATATTCTGCCCCCCTTTATCGTGGGCTACGTTCGTAAATACAATGCAAGTGTCGGCTTGAGTCCGCTGTTTGCCTAACGATGGTTTCAGCGATATTTATATCGGCCCTTTAACGAAGCACAAATGTTAGCCAACACTCAGGCATCAGTTAAGTTTATCGCTCGCTAAGCCCTAAATGAACATTGAGACACTCAATTTTGACTAAACTTGGGATAGTTACGCTAACCGGACATTGAGAAATCGGGCCTTAACGGTATAAGTTGTCCTGTGTGTGTTTGCGATTCAGAGAATCGAGTTTTGAGTAATTTTTTCTGAATTTAAATAGGATCATATATAATTGTGGTTTTTTGATATTAAGAAAAAAATCTATAGTGGGGAGCAAAAGTGAGTACATGTTTGCATATTTCACATTTAGGAGCGAATGATGAAGAAAACAGTAAGGCAATTGGAAAAAATGTTCATACTCTTTATTCCATATATAATTTACTATACATTAACAAGAAAAAAATTAACGAAAAGGTGCACAAAGAAGAAAAGCAAACATAAAAACAAAAACAACTCGTGTGTACTCATTTCATTTCATCTGCAAAAGTAACAGTAATTTACCGTTAATTGTCATCTTATTGCTTTTGCTTTGTTTCTGCTTATTAATAATGTGCTTATTACGATTACGTCAAGATATTGAAAATTCTATAAAAACTCTTACCAAGCAAATATGTGCGTCCCGGGTTCTAGCAAATAAGCTAGGAATAAGTCAATCGGTGGTCATAAGCGTACAAAAAAGACACACTGTTTTGGTTGAATTCCCTCTCAGGGGCCGTCCACGCCTTTTAACAGATGCGGATGCTCGTTATATGATGACAAATATGAGAATGAACGAAATGGGTATGAGGAAAGCAATTGACAAGATATCTGCAGAAAAAATTTGTATGCCACGCCCCGATAAAACAAACTTTGAGCTAGAGTCATCAAATTTGGAAGGAAGATAGCTTTATGGGATCCCCATCTGCATCAGACACTCTTTGTGGAAGCGTACACCCCTGCAATATCCGCACCCCTTTGCAATCAGGTCTCTTTTTATCAGTTTTATTACTGGTATCGAATAAACTGCAGTCGGTTGCGTCCGACTGCAACGCTTCTAATTGTTTTTAACCGCGGGTAGGGTGGTGGCGGACTGGGTGGGCGGGGCTCCAAAACTTTGATACAGTTTTTTGAATGTCGTTTAGAGTTATCTTCCTACCATGCTTGGTGACTCTTGCTAAAACACTTTGCAAGATACACCTACCAAATTTGGTGACTGTAGATCAAACACTTTGTAAGACACACGCATTCCCGTTTTAAGCGAAGCGTTGGGGCGGTTGGGGGCTTATAGGGCAATATGGATGGGCGTGGCATGCAAAGCTTTTATGAATTTGTTTGGGGGCTGTCATCACCTATCTTGGCACCGAATTTGTTAGCTCTAGCTCAGAAATTGTGTACGATATAGGCATTTCAATTTTTCAACTGTGCGGGGGCTGGGGGTGGAATTAGTGGGCGTGGCTCCGAAACGTTGATGGAGTACCAAATTTGGTGACTCTAGCTCAAACGCTATGGACGAAATACTCATTCCCGTTTTAATCGAAGCGGTTGGGCGGTTGGAGACGGCTAGGGCAGTATGGATGGGCGTGGCATCCAAAGATTTTATAAATTTGTGTTGGGTCGTCAACACCTGTCTTGGCACCAAATTTGGTGGCTCTAGATAAAAATTGTTGAAGATATAGGCAGTTCTGTTTTTTAGCTGCGGTACAGCTGGGGGCGGAATGGGTGGGCGTGGCTCCAAAACGTTGATGCAGTGTTTTTGGGGTCGTTACCAGTTATTTTCGTACCGACTTTGGTGACTCTATCTCAAACGCTATGGACGATAGACGCATTCCCGTTTTAAGCGAAGCGTTTGGGCGGTTGGAGACGGCTAGGGCAGTATGGATGGGCGTGGGCGTCGCTCCAAAATTTTTGATGCAGTTCTTGGGGGTTGGTAGAAGCTATCTTTTCCCCAATTTGGTAGTACTTGCTGTAAGGGCTTGCGAAACAGACGGATTTATCGAATTTGAGTTATCGAATTTATCGATTTTCCTGCCCCGTTACCGTAGAACCCCAATCTTGACACTTTAATTTACTATGCCATAGATAAAGATATTTGCTCGGTTTCAGTTCTCTAGTTTGAGGGTGTGGAAAACAGTTGCGTTCATACAGACGGACGGACGGATAGACGGGCGGACATTATAACATTGCACAAACCTAATATACTTTTCTTCGGTCGCAGAGTATAAAAACCGCATTTTTTCACCAATAAAATTTAAGTCCGTGTGTGAAAAATCGGTTTAATTGGATTAGAAGCATAGTGAGATTCGAATAGCTGATTGAAATCTTTTAAATTCAAACGCATAGTTACAGTTAAATTACGCCGACAAAGCAAAAATCAGATTTACCAGGCATGCCTCAGCACGTTCTTACATTGAAAATTGCCACGCAATTATTCTTCTTTGAAACATAAGTCCTGCAAGAATATCAGTCAAGAAAATATGTTGCCACGTACTCCAATGATCCTGACAGATATGACATTTGAATTCAAACGTTTGCTGTTCCCGTTGCGAATCGCTTTCGCAATGACAAGAAATAACATAAACAACCGCTGTAAGTGTGCGTATAAAATTTGAAGAATCAATGCTGCTCAGATGGGCAGCTTTAAGTGGCTTACTCACGCGTCGGAAAACCTTCCGAATTATTCGTTTACGCAACAGAAGGAAAGAGTAAACAAAGTCAATAAAATAATTGAATAATGTGTAATGTCTTTCCTTAGATTAAGTAAAGTTGACGTAGCAGCGCGCTCTGGGTACTGCTATCAAATTATAAAAAATGTTCAATTGAAAATAAAAACATAACAGTGAAAATAACTACAATAACAAAACTAAATAGATAACATTAACAAATTATTAAATGAATAAAAAAAAATTTGTCGACCAGTAGACAAGAGATCACTTGTGTGAAAACGCGTCAACCTTATGAGCGTTGTGATTGACCCAAATTGGTAAGCCAAAGTATTGACTTGATTGTTAAGTCGGTCATTGTATCGACTAGAGTCGATAACTGTTGGAATATTAAGGTTATTGTGTAGTGTAAATTTGCAAACATAATGTGGAGGACCAAAAACGTCTCGTGGCTATTTATTCTCGATACCGAAAGTAAAAAGTATATTGGGTTTGTGCAATGCACTTCAAGTTAAAGACTTGAAACTTTGCAAATGTCTTTAACTATGTCATTCAAAATCAAAGTGTCAAGATTGGGGTTCTTCAATAACTGGGAGGGTCAAATTGATAAGTTCGACAACTGAAACTTTTAGTAGAAGATAGCCACTAACAACCCCCAAAACCCGCCAACCGACGCAAAGTTTTAAATCGGAAACGCCTATATCTTCCACAGTTTTTGAGCTAGACAAAATTTTGTGCCAAGATACGTGATGACGACCCCAAATTCATAAAAACTTTGGACTCCACGCGCATCCATTCTGCCCAAGCCGACCCAACACTTTACTGGAATGTGTGCATCTTCTATTTCGTTTGAGCTGGAGTTACCAAATTTGGTACGAAGATAGCTGTGAACGAAACTCCAAAATCTGATTCACGGTTTTAGAGCCACGCCCCCACCCCCTTCTACAACTACCCTGACATTTGAAATCAGAAACTTCTATATCTTCCTCAGCCGTTGAACTAGAGTTACCAAATTTGGTGCAAAGCTTGGTGATGAAGAATCCCACAAAATTTGCATGCCACCTCCACCCTTAACATCCCCAGCTACTCTTTCACTTCCTTTTGCAAACTTTAAACTAGAATCACCGAATTTGGAAGGAAGATAGCTTTTTGGCATCCTCATCTGTTTCAGACAATCTTTGAGGCAGCGTACACCCTTGCCGAATCCGCACTTCATTGAATCAGGTCTCTTTTTATCGGCTTTAGTGCTGATATCGAGTATACCGCAGTCGGTTGCGTCCGACTGCAACGTTTCTTCTTGTTTTTCTGAAGGATTTGCACCACTTTTATCCAAGATTTAGCAGCATTGTCCAAAAATTGTATGCCAGTTGTCCATGTTGCATGACTATCTTTTAGTATTCTATCAACCTCTGGCTCATTCTGAATGCGCTTTTCTCTTAAGCATTCCGTTGAGATTTTCGGACCTACACTATGCTATCATAAATTTTATTTTTTATAGTGGACACGTAGTACTTAAATTAAATATTTTTATAGGGACTATGCAAACGAAAGTAAATTCATATGGATTTAAAAACATATGTAATAAGATATTTTTTGTCGCATTTTTTTTTTTTATACCCTGAACCCATAAAAATGGGTAAATCAGGGTATAATGGTTTGTGCAAAAGTATGTAACAGGCAGAAGGAAGCATCTCCGACCCCATAAAGTATATATATTCTTGATCAGCATCAATAGCCGAGTCGATATGGCCATGTCCGTCTGTCCGTCCGTCTGTATGAACACGTAGATCTCAGAGGCTACAAGAGCTAGAGACTTCAGATTTGGAATATAAATTCTCCTATACCATGAGCAGAACAAGTTTGTTTCAAATTATCGATAACTATTCTGGTTTCCGGTATACACATGTAATCGATTACAAAAAATATCGAATTTGAAAATCTAAAAATGGGAGTTGAAAAATGGGTAACGATTAAACTTTTCTCACCAGAGATATCGTAAAGTTAAGTCAGTTTTAAGTTTTGTTTCAATTGATTATTATATGAAGCATACTTTTAGGGCGCATGGAGTATAATTTTTTGCAAGGTATCTTCTAGTCGGGCTCTCCCGACTAGAGCCTTCTTACTTGTTTATCCATAATTTTGTTTTTAATATGAATACAAAACTGGAAACTTTTGATTTTGCGTTGCACATATTTGTTTTCCTTGTACATAAAATGAAGTTTAAGGAATTCTGTAATTTTTTTTTATTGAAGCTGTTGAAACAAGTACGGACGCTTTGAATGAATAAGTTCTGATATATTCTGATCCAGTACTAAAACATGTGGAAAATATTTATTTTGTATGGGCGGGAGTTGTGGGCGTGAAATTCTAACACATAATTATGCATATCTTTACTATAGTTTTGAGACTCCTGCCTTAATTCTGTGGAATGTATAGGCATTTGTGCTTAAAAATGCGTAGAGGTTAGACACGTGGATTGCAAGTTTTGATTCTGATTTGTCTTAAACGTCATCAATCTCACAAACTTAGTGACTAGCTCAAAAACTGTGCAAGATACAGACAATTTGAAAGCAGGCTTGGAGCGGCGGTAGTGGGCGTGACATTCAAAGCAGTGGATATTTTACGAAACTTTAACAAATTTGCATGCAATTTTGTCCTAGAATACGTCTCACCTTTCGGTATTGAGTGTGCTATCCAAAAAAGTTGTTGTTGTGATATGATTGCTTCACAATATCGCTCATTGCTCATGAACTAATAGATTTTCCTCAAATTAATTTCAGTTAAAAGTCAAGGCTTCAAACTTTATTTTCATTAATTTATATATATATATATATATATATGTAGTGATTACATTTTCTATAAAAAAAATTTTGCTTCTTTTGAATACTTTAAACTGGTCTAGCAATCTCAATAATCCATCAATTACTCAGATTTTTTGAAATTTAAGTTGAATTGAAATAAACAAACATTCCCACATATAAATATATAACTTTTTAAGGCAAAAAATCAATTGCGTAATGCTCAAAGAATCAACGATGAAATGATATCCTTTCGTTTGATATATTTGAAGTCATGACTGATAGCTTTTAAATGTTGAAATTTCATTAAGATATTCGGTCATAATTAGATTTTCATACATAAATTTTTCCGTGCCTGGGGTGTACATGAACAAGTTCAACTTAAGCGTCAGTTCCAAACAAAAATTATATCACAATAAAATATATTTACCCCAATTTAAAATTTCAGAAAATTTGCGTGCAAGTTTTGCAATACCATAATCCATTTCGGAATTATTATTGCACAAAGCTTAGTTGGACACTCTTTAACTATTGCAACAGATAACATATTTATGCAATGTAACTTTCTTGCGCTCAGCGAAACATGGTTGGATATGAACCAACCAGTACCTACAGAAGGCTTCCAATAAATTTCTCATTTTAATAATTTACAGCAACGTCGTCATTCATCTGGAGAAGCAATCGATATTTCAAGCAGGCAACTGATTGATAGCGGTATAGGTGACATTTGTCTTTCTGAAATTAAAATTAATAATCAAAAAAAATTTATCCTTGACTCTGTTTATTTTCATCCAAATGTATCCCAAAATAACAAACAACAAATGCTTTTTTCTGCTTTGATGAATTTTTCTCACCTTACACACTCATAGACAAGAATTTCACCCTTGACACCAAGGTGGACATGCTCATCGTAGGTGATTTTAATTTAGAAATGACATCTGATTGTTCATTTGCAGAATTTGCTAGAAAAAATCAAATTAACGTATAAAAATGGAGTAACCACCTTAGCTCTGACCAATATAGATTAAGTATTTGCAAGAAATTTAACAAACATAAAACAAAAATACAATTTTGGATTTAATTATGCAGAAATTTTGATTTAATAAATAACATCATATTTATATATCAAGTCAATGTTTGTATTATTTATATCAGTGATGCTAACCAGTGTTGCAGTAAAAGCAAAAATTTAGCCAAATGACAAAAACAGTTAAAATAAAACATCTAGGTGGTTGTTGTTATTAAGCTACCGCTTCATAATTTTTGTTGCACAAGGACAGACGTATTCTACGGTTAACCTATGCGTGTGATCTAACACAGGCTAAAATTTTTTTTAAGAGGCACAGAGCATATTGGTTATTCACAAAGATTGTCGCGCTGTCTGTCCGTCTGTCTACCTGTAGAGGTAGAAGACTGAATCTCTGCAAATATATTGGTTCATATCTGCGTCAGACAAAGTTTGATTATAAGGGGAAACGCTTACTGGGGGGCTGGCAAATCGATAAGTTCGATAGCTCAAAATCGATAAATCCACCTATTTCGTACGTCGTTCAGCTAGAACTACCAAATTTTCTTAGAATATAGCTATTATGTTAGGTTAGGTTGCTCCGGCTGACACTTCTTGGGGGAGTGTAACATAGACCGCTTGAAGGGTCCTTAGTGGGGCCGGTGGTCGGAGATGGTTGGGACTATCTCTGTAAGAGGTCCTGCGGAGTGTTTGTACTTCGGGCAAATGCTAGAAGATTTTTTGGTTTTTGCTTGCTGGCTTCTTCGAGCGAAGTCAGAAAGGGGCTGTGGAAGTGTTGTAGTCTTTTTGCTGCCAGTGCACGGCAGCTGCACAGGAGGTGCTCCAGCGTTTCAGCGGCACCTGGATCCTTGCATTTTCTACACTCGTCGCTGTCTGTTAAGCCCAGACTTTTCGCATGTACTGCGACCAAGCAGTGCCCTGTCAGAAGGTCCACGAGCCTTCGGCAGTCCAGTCTTTTTAGTCTCAGTATGTATTGTGTTAGCTTGTCGTCGTAGGACTTACACATTATTGTAGAGATCCTGCAGTCAGAGGTGTTAGCCCACCTCTGTGCTGCTGAATTCCTTGCCTGTGCTTCCGTGTGGTTGTGAAGCGATCGCAGGGAGATCGGAACTTCCGCAGTCTCGCTGTTGAGTCCCGTTGCGCCTTGCTTAGCTATTTTGCTGCCCTGCTCGCAAGGACCTTCCGAGAGATAATGTAGTGGGCCTGCAAAGCTTTGATTGCCGCCTGGCACTCCACAAATATGTTGACATTTTCTTGTGATGTGTTTGTTTGTAGGACTGCTTCTGCTGCTTTCCTTAATGCGCTTGGAATATGCTGCAGAGGTCTGGGAGTTTGTATGACATGCTCATGGGTGGGTCGGCGCAGTATTTAAGGTCCACATTCATTTTCCGATTGTTCTTATTGTTGTTTGTCTTAGTTTAAACTTCTACTTTAACAAAGTGAGTATGGAAAACACACTAATGATCCAGCAATATCAAATATTTACGATTTTAAACACTTTAAAATGTTGAAATTTATTCACACACAATCCAGTTTGTTCGCACTATCCAGGTTTTTTTTTTTAATTTGTTAATAAAATTATATATATGACTACAACATAGTTAAATAAATCATTTAGTTTAGAGGTTTCCTTTAAATACTTTTAAAAAAAAACTGAAACAAAATCCATATCCATGAAAAAGTATTTAAAAATATTTTTCATGTAAAGTTTTCATTAAAAAAAAGTGAATAACACTGAAAAAAGTAATCACATATGTTTTAATTTTTTTAATTAGAATGGGTTATTCGGCCAGGTACGGTGCAATTTCAAGTAAATATTTGCGACCATTTTCGCCGATTTTGTTATGATTTTTCGATACTTTATAAATCCAAACGTAATCTCATATATATATAAGTTAAATGAATATGCTTTGAACAGTTAATAAAATATAACATTGCTACATATTAAATGTTTAAATCCATAAGTAAATAAAATTTTTAGCGCAATCAATTTTTAATTATTTTTTATATGCGTGTTGTATTTGTACATATCCATCATAGATGCCTTTTTAGATTTGCAGCCTTAAATGCTTATACAAAGCTAAACAAGTTACACTTTATTAAGTTTCGAAGTTTTTCCTTAACGCTTCATCCAGCATGACAATGTTTCTTTTACCGAACTAGTCATGTCAGCAAGGGTTATTTCAGTCTTCTGTGAAAGCTTTTATAATAGCTAATAGCGTAATGGAACCGCTTGCCGTTCTTCGCCGCTTTGCAGCTTGCTTCCCAAACGCCGGCGCTGAGCGCTCTGAAACAGACTTCTCCACTGGAAGGAACGCTTCAATACAACAATTCTCTCAGAGGACGTCGACGAAATGTCGTCCAAAATTTTAGCCGGTACAGGCTCTAACGAATAATACTGAATATATTTATCATATTTTAATAATATTAAATTACACCACCTGTTGTTTGGTCGACGTAACCTTCAGTATGTATTGATTTCGCTTGTTGCAATATGCGATGCACCCTATCAAATAGCTGCCACTTCGAAGTTGCACCACCATACTTCTAAAAACGAAGTATATTAATTATTTTAAAAATATTATACAAACTTGGGCTTACTTTTTCAACCTTCAATCAGCTGTTTAGTGGCTTTTTCGATGAAAAATCGCAATGCTTTATCGAAAAAGTGTTCAAATGAACTAGTTTCACCTCTATTCTTGTAGTGGTATAGAAACTGCCATTACCATTTTTTATAGAACTTTGAATTCACATATAGATATCTGTGTTCGCCTCACTTGTCCTTCAAGTGAATATAAAACACGTTGGTTTACGAGAGAACTATCAAAATTAAAAAAGTGAAAACAGGATCCTATAAACAATTTAAGAAGTCTGGAAATACAATAGATTTATCCCTGTATATAATCGCAAAGTCAAATTTTATTTCTGTAAACACCTCCTGTTACAAAAACTATCCCAATCGTTGCAGATAAGAAATTTCCCGTGATCCCAAACAGTTTTATAAATTTGTTAACTCAAAACGTAAATCCTCTTGCTTGCCATCATCGGTTTACCTTGATAATACGAAAGCAAGACGCTGATCTATTTGCTGAGTATTTTCAATCAGTATACTCATCAAGTTTATATAGATGCAATAATTCCTATCCTTTTCAAGTGCAAACGTCAAATTGCATATATGTCCCAGTTATAACTGAGTGTACGCTGCTAAGTGACCGTAACCCGGCTTCTTGCCTGGTCCAGATGGAGTGCCAGGTTGTATACTTAGATATTTTGCGGATTCACTTTGTAAACCTTTACATAAATTATTTAGCTTATCGGTTGAGTCAGCTGTGTTTCCTGGTATATGGAAGGAATCTTTTATTATTCCACTTCATAAAAATTCTTCTAAGTCTAACGTCAAAAACTATAGGGGTATATCCAAGTTCTCTGCCATTCCGAAAGTCTTTGAAAAAATTATAAGCTCTCAATTGCAGCACTTATGTAGTTCAATTTTATCCCCTTATCAACACGGTTTTGTTAGGCGAAGATCTCCTACCACTAACCTTCTTGAGTTCACCTCAATTGTTATCAAAAAGTTTCAGGCTAAAATGCAAACTGACGTCGTTTATACAGATTTTACCAAGGCATTTGATTCTGTAAGTCATTATTTGCTGCTCGAAAAATTAAATATTATTGGATTTCCAGCGAAACTCTTGTCGTGGCTTTCTGAGTACTTGTGTGGCCGAACACAAAAAGTGATTTTTAAATCTTCTGTATCCAAATCTATTTTTGTTACCTCCCTCAGGGGAGTCACCTAGGACCTAGAATTGAATCTGTGCAGAGGAAATTTCTTCTGTTTGCGCTAAGAAGTTTTAACTGGGTGAAATCGACTCATCAGTTCTATTAAGTCGAATAAAATTAAATTTCCAACTAGATCTACCCGAAACTTTATAGCAATTATCCTTGATCATTGCTCAAGCAACTATTTAATTCATGAACCATTTCGAGTTATTTGTTTTGGCTATTACAGGCTTTATTCTCTTGTCTCTTTGGAGACCTCAACTGTAGTACTAAAACACTCGATTCTCTTTTCTTTATCAATTCGTAGCCACTAATCACTAATCTACTGCTGGTCTGATTGGGTTTTTCTGGGTTTTTCCCAATCCATGCAACAAATGTTGGACCACTAGTTTTCTTGTTGTATTTCCCAGAGCTTTAACATTAACTTTTTACCATTCATTTGATTTCAGATTTAAATATAATTTTAAATTTTACTTTAAATTAAATTATTTTAACCATAATTATTTTATATTAATCTTAATTGCTGCTCATAGCTGACAATAAATAAATAACAAATTTTTCCGCAGTTAATACGGTCAGTTATACTTCAGTTAATTCCTTATGGGAGGATACATGCAAACTGCAACTAAGAAAAACGTAAGATAATTCAATATTATTTCTTTTTGATATGTTTGTTTACATTTTGGCAATAAGGTAGGTTGTTCACAATCAATAAAACAAGTTTTTTATAATTTAATAAACTAACTCTTATACCAACGTATTTTGTAAATAAAAAATATTATCTATAAGCTTCTCTAAAAACAGTAATGAGTATATCTGTTTGAGCTAGAGTCACCAAATTTCGTAGGAATATAACTGGTACACTGATAGAAAAATGCAAGTATCCCGTACTTAAATCCCAACAGTTCGAACTTGATTTCTCACTAAGTGTGGAATTACAGTAACCGATAATGTCGTACTTGATTCAAGTACGGTTTTCTCAGTTCGTTTATTCTTGATATAAGTGCTCTTTAAACTTGAATTTAGTTCTTCCAATCTTGATTCAAGTACTGATTGAACTTGATTTAAGATTTGAGATCTTAAAACGTCCATAGAAAATAAGAATTTTATTCTTTCTCCAAGAATTTGTCTATTTGATCCAAGTGTGACAATTCTTGTTTTTATTTATTCCTGAACTTCTAAAATAAATACATAGTGCAGCAAAGGCATTTTAAAGCTGCCAATCATTGTCGTGCTTCTGCTAGAAATAAATTAAATTAGAAACAACCAGTGAAAGTTTATATGTTTATGCCTACCGCGACAGGATTTGAACTTTAGATCTATTTTTTTTGCGTCGAGTGGCTTAGCTGTTAAGCCAATTCCAAACACATTTTAACTGCTGTTAATGTTCATCTTAGGTGAACTTGATTTAGATCAGCTTTTTTGAAATTTGTTTGCTAATTAAAGACTTTATCATATATAAAAAAAATTAAACATTAAACAAAATTTTATAAATTACCGCTGAGACTTGAACCCGAAACTCGTACTTGAATCTAGAATTTCGTTCCCGATTTCAGTATTCCTCTAATTAAACTTGATTCAAGTTCTCTTTTTCTTATTGAAAGAACTTTTGTACTTGAAATTAGTTTTTTTACACTCATTTCAAGTATTCTATTCTTGATTTGTATATTCATTTCAATTTCAGCACGGCTTTTTTCTATCAGTGTAACGACTTCAAAAAAATGCACCAAAGTTTTTCAACCCCGCCCACTTATTCCACCCCCAGCGGCCTCGCAGTTTAAAAACGGAAACGCCTACATCTTGCACAGTTTTTAAGCACGAGCCACCAAATGTGGCGCCAAGATAGGGGATGACGACTGCCAAAAAAATGCATAAGACTTTGGATGGCACAGCCTACCAAATCTGCCCTTGCCACCCCCAACCACCCCAACGCTTCGCTAAAAACCGCAATGCGTGAGCTTTTGAGCTAGAGCCACCAAATTTGGTGCCATTATTGATGAAAAAACCCAAAAAAATTTGGATGCCGCCTCCCAAACCGCCCCCAGCTCCCCTTCCACCGTATTTTACAAAGTTTGAAACAGGGTCTCCAAATTTGGTAAAAGGATAGCATTTGACATCATACACAGATCTGCAGCAAAAGATTGGATGCTACCCCCAGCCCCCTTCCACAACATTATACTAACTTTGAGCTAGAGTCCCCACATTTGGTAAGAGGATAGCAATTGATATCCTACACAGAGCTGCTGCAAAAATTTGAAAATTTAAAATATCAGCTCTAACTGCTGAACTTATAAACGTTTATTTTTGGCATTTTATGTAACTTTTAAATTTAGTTATTATAAAACTCACTAGTAGAAGATATCTACTAACAACCCCATAAAAAATTTATCAAACTTTTTGGAGACACGCCTACCCATTTCGCCCCCAACCCCCAAGAGTTAAAAATCAGATGCGCCAATGTCTTCCACAGTTTTTGAGCTAGAGCCACCACATTGGGTGCCAAGTAGGATATGACGTCCCCCAAAAATATGCATTTAAACAACCGCCCCAACGCTTCGCTTAAAACGGGAATGCGTGTATCTTCCACAATATTTGAGCTAAAATCACCAAAGTGAGTAGAAGGGTAGCAATTGACACCCCAAAAAGATCTGCAGCTAAAATGTTGATGCCACCTTTTACAAATCTTGAGCTGGAGTCACCAAATTGGTAGTAGGGTAGCAAAACATCTGTGCAATATTTTGGATGCCACGCCCACCCATACTGTCCCTCAGCCTCCTACCCCCACATTTTTCAAACTTTGAGCTTCTTTTTATCGATTTTATTACTGGTATCGATTATATGGCAGTCGGCTGCGTCCGACTGCAACTTTTCCACTTTTTTAGAACGCTGAGCTGTTGCGAAAGCGCTCAGTCGAAAACTAAATGGTTGTGCGTGAAAGCGTCGCTTCTTCCGAGCTATTGACCATAGCAAACGGTTCAGGCGTTGACCGATCAGTGAACTATTATACTATATTGCAAGCTATTGAGAAGTACTAACAAGGCCTCGAAAGTCATATATTATCAAACTGTTTTCGAGTTTTATTCCAAATGACAAAGTTCGAAAAAACATGCTATAGGACTACACACACATACTTACATGTACATTCACAAATCACACACATACGCCCAGCAGGCAGAATAAAAGACTTTTAAACATAATCAATGCATGTAGCCATCTGCATAAATTGCAAATGAACTTATGCGCTTTGTTTGCTTTTTTCATCCTTACCCTTTACGGTTCTTCTTATCCGTGTTTCTACTATGAAATAAACAATTGGCTTAAACCGTGCCAAACAAAGTGTCGAAAAGCAAGCTTAAGCCAGTCAGGATCGATACTGGTATCGATATCACAATAAAAGCCTGAGCAGACGGCAATGATTTTTTGCTAAGCTGATGTTGCCGTCAGTATTGTAGGTAGTTTTTTTTTTCGGTTTTGTTGGCGTTGTTGTCGTCTACCTGCCCACGCGATCAGAGATTAGGGCGTAGGAATTATTATACGGCATAGCGAAATGTACCGCTGTTCGCCAGAGATTTGTATAGCAAATATTTTTACGGATTAAACAAAGCGACAAACGTGTCGACCTGTGTTCGATTCTGTGCCATGCTTGTTCAACAACCGACTGACTGACAAAGTGACAGATAAATTGCTTATTAATTTCAAAAGTCTATTTTAGCTTCGTTACAACAACTTTCCAAACATACACATACGCAAGCAGTAGGCCGCAAACCTATGGTACCATTAGGCAAGTAATGAAATACACGTTTTTATTTGCGTTTGACTTGTCTATTGCATTTGTAAACTTTTTCTGCTTTATATATTTCTGACTCTTTCAGTTCACGTTGATTCATGAGATGTGTTCACAATAACGCGAAAGTGCATTAATAGAAATAATCAAGTAGTTATTTTAGAACTTGATTTAAATTTGTAAATGTTAGAAAATTAAGTAAGTTCTTCAAATTAGTACTTTTTTTTCGTACAAGGATTTTTGTACTTGATCCAAGTATGACAATACTCAATTTTATTAATTTCTGAAATTTTAAGATGTATACATAACCAATCATTCTTGTGCTTAACATGTAAGAAGTTAGAAACAACCATTACAAATGTATCTGTCAATGCTAACCGTGACACGATTTTGACCTTAGACCTCTTGTTATTGCGTCGAATGCCTTAACTGTTTTATAAAACTCCGCTGAGAATTGAAACTGAATTCGAACTTGAATCAAGAATTTCGAGCTCGATTTCAGTATTCCTTGAATTATACTTGATTCAAATTCTCTTATTCTTATTTTAAGAACCTTTGTACTTGATTAACATATTTATACAGCATGCAATTGGCGAAATGGAAACGTTTTTTCTAGATATTATTGAATTTGTATACATTTCTAGTTCTCTTTGCTTTGACTTTAACTTAAAGCACAAAAGAGGAGATGGGAATTCCTAATAACTGTAGGATAGTGAACCAAAAAATTATATTTTGGCTTTAATTTATTTCCAAAGTGGTAAATATAAAGTTTATGGTGCGCTTCAATCTTAAATTGTAGCATTTTCCAGAGATAATCACCAAATTCTGTCCTTATGGCTGTATCAATTATATCTATTAGCGTTCAAAGAAGTATCCAGTAACTGTTTCCTTTACAATTAAAGGTAAAGAGTGACAAAAAGCCCATTTTTGCCGAGCGGACATATTTAATTTTGCTTTTTTATATGAGATTTAGCAATTAAATAAGAATTACGCATTCAGGATCAAAATACAAAACAAACATTTTCTTTAATTTCAAATAGGTCAAGTTATCATTTTTATACTCGATACCGAAGGTAAAGAGTATATTGGGTTTGTGCAATGTCCGTCATGCTGTCTGTCCGTCTATCCGTCTGTGTGTCCGTATGTGCGCAACTTTTTTCCACACCCTTCAAGCTAGAGACTTGAAAAGTTAGCAAATGTCTTTATCTATGGCCGTGTAAGATAAAGTGTTAAGATTGGGGTTCTACGATAACTGGGCGGCTGGCAAATCGATAAATTCGATAACTCAATATCGATAAAGCCAGCTATTTCACACGCCCTTACAACTAGAACTACGAAATTTAGAGAAAAGATAGCTACTAACAACTTCCAAAAAACCGCATAAAAATTTTGGAGCCACGCCCACCCATTCCGCCCCCAGCCCCTCCGCAGTTTTAAACCACAAATGCCTTTATCTTCTACAGTTTTTTAGCTAGAGCTACCAAATTTGGTGCCAAGAAAAGTGTTGACGACCTCCGACCGAATTCATAAGAACTTTAGATGCCACGCCCATCCATTCTGCCTTAGCCGGCCGCCAACCGCCCCAACGCTTCGCTAAAAACGGTAATGCGCGTATCTTCAATAGTGTTTGAGCTAGAGTCATCAAATTTGGTAGTTAGATAACTATTTATATATTAATATTTTCCACGGCTTTTGAGGTAGAGCCGCCAAATTTGGTGCCCCCACTCATACCACCCCCAGCCCCCCTTCCAGCATATTCTACTAACTTTGAGCTAGAGTCACCAAATTTGGTATGAGGATAGCAATTGATATCATAAATAGATCTGCAGCAAAAGTTTAGATGCCACGGCCCCCCTTACCGCCCCCAGCCCCCTTCCACCATATTCTACTAACTTTGAGCTAGAGTCACCAAATTCGGTTTGAGGATAGCTATTGACATGATACATAGATCTGCAACAAAAATTTTTATGCCACGCCCTCGAAACCGCCCCAACCCCTACCTTTAACAAACTTTGAGCTAAGGTCACCAAATTTTGAAGGAAGATAGCTTTTTGGCATCCCCAACTGCACCAGACAGTCTTTGAGGCAGCGTACACCCCTGCCGTATCCGCACCCCATTGCAATCAGGTCTCTTTTAATCTGTTTTATTACTGGTATCGAGTATACCGCAGTCGGGTGCGTCCGACTGCAACGTTTCTACTTGTTTAATTTTTAGTAAAGTTAAACTTGGGTTATATTATATTGACCCCTTCAAATAAATCGTGCATTTTATCGCTACATATACAAAGACGGAAAAAAAATAGCAACACCATGCACCTTTTTCTAACCGTCCAAAAAACAAACATTAAGAGTACGAAATTTTGGCTACAAGAAGCTTAAGTCAGAGGCCAAAGCCATTTTTAACAATCATACCGACCTTGATCGTATATGACTATCAAATATTCCACCATGAATAGTTTGACCAATTAGCAAAAATGTTTTCAAACTTCTTGCGTTTGAAAATGATTGATTTAACGTGTAGAACTTGACAAGATGGCTTCTCCAAAAGCTTCCGGCTTTTAAATAATGTTCAATGTTCGCATTAATATTTAGGACATTTCGTTGCTTTGTATTCCTTAATGGACGTCGAATCCTGTAGAAAATTAAGTTTTTGTCAAGAAATTGGCTCATAACACAGTATTTATCTCTTGTATTTGCCCTCTATTAAAAGTTTTTGTTGTTTTGTATTATTTTAATCGAAAAAATAACCAATCAAATAACTTATCTGTGAAATTTTCAAAACTATACATTTATTCTGATAATTTCGTACATTTGCAACTTTACAGTGCATTTTTCAATCAATTACATTAAATGCTGCCCTCCTCAACGATCGAAATAACGGTTAAAAATATAATAAAAAATATTTTTAAAAGGAAGATTTGGTAAACATAATGATTTTTACGAAGCTTGCATTAGTGTTGCTATTATTTCGTTTGGTAGTTTTAAGCACTTTTAAAAAAACGAAAAAAATTCAAATTTTATCGATACGAATTTCGGGACAGAATTTAGGGACGTTAATAAAAAATAATATTTTTAATAATAAAATTTCGTACTCTAAATGTTTGTTTTTTGGACGGTGAGAATAAAGTGCTTGGTGATGTTTTTATTTTTTCCGCCTATGTTTATATTTTTTGTGACAAGAAAAGAACTTTTTGAATTAAATATGGTGTTTTCGAAAATTCTAGTTAACTAAAGTCTAGTAAAAGTAATGTTATATGATTGTTCGTAATTAAATTCATTACGAATATCTTCTTCTGTCTCATAACATAACTGAGAACATTGTAATTTACTACATCGACCATACTTGCAATGAAATTTTGAATTGACCGACCAAAACAGCTAACACAAAGAAAAATTTTTGTTCGCTACCATCTACTTAAATTTTAATGCCAATGTTGTTCAAGATGTTTGATCTTTTCTTCAAGAAGTTTTAGACATGCATCGCTCCCAAAACATTTATATATACTTAAAAAAAAGGGAAAATATTTTCAATAGAAGCTTCGGGCAAAGTTGAAAATTAATTATAGATCGTTAAAATATTAGAAAGCTCAAAAAGTGTTTTAATTTGGAAATCTATTGGCAGATTTACACATATTTTTTCTCCAAAAATCATTTAAGTTTTATAACAAATAGTTGCTATTGTGTTATCGATGTCGAATTCTGTAAGTTCTCCCTAAAAATATTTTTCTTTAAGAACTTTAATATATTTAAAAAATTTATAAGCTTTTATCATAGCAGTATCTCCATCTTCCGATAAAACACCTTTCAAAAACGCCGCAAATGGAAAGCAAAATGAATTTGTCATTTCATCAACAGTTTATTGTAAATTTATCTTTGACAGATTTTGTTGGGAGTGTAAAAAGCCTAAATAAAAAGATATTCAATCTAAATATTTTTGTATAAATATCAAATACTGTCTGACGGAAATTTTTAATTCAACGAATGAAATATTTAAAAACACACAACAAATGCGCTAATGAAACTTGGTAATTTATACTTAATGCTAAAAAAGTATACAACAATTCGGCTTAACTTAGGGTAAGGACTGCAATTATAATTGGCTACAATGTCTCATCTTTGCAGGGCCCTGTTTTACAAAGCAGTATTCAATTGATGTAGCTGATTTTACACATAATTCGAAGTCACCACGTGCATTAGAAAAGAAAGCTATGAATCCTTAACGGTAGATTTTCGAACAAACTGTGGGTTTGCCGATGTCCTTTACATTACAGAAGGTAGCAAGAGATGAAACATGAGCGCAATCAATGAATCTGTATTAAGGAATTATATTTTTAAATATTATATATGAAAAAAAATTTTATTCGATAAAGCTTACCTTGTGTCATCAAATTTGCTTCCAATTTGTAATGAAAGCTGTTGGAAACTATTTTCGATAGCTTTATCTTGTTACTGCAATAACGGCTTATTAAATTTTAAATCCGAATTTTTTTTGGTGCGTCATTTAATTTATATTATTCGTTAAATACATGATGCACGTAATTTCCGGACGTATTATCTCCTAAAATTCCAGTTTTCAACATTCTAGCCAATAGACACTGCGGAATATGTTCGCGTATTGTCATAGCCCAAAAAAAATTTATAAACAATATAAATACAAATTAAAATATAAATAGAGAAATTTGAAACATACCCTGGTGCGCTTCTATTCCTTAAGCTTATTTTGAAAATCGATTTTTTCGCCCGGCTTATGGTTCCGAAATATTTTATCCAAAAGCTTATATCGAAAATTGTTTTTTTTGTCCAGCTTAGAGACTTGAAACTTTGCACATAATTTTATCTACGAAATTGTAAACTAGAGTGTCAAGATTTTGGTTCTACGAAAACTGGGGGGCTGGCAAATCGATAAATATGATAGGTTAAATCAACCAATTTCGCACGTCTTTTTGGCTAGAACTGCAAAATTTGGGGAGAAGATAGCTTCTTCATCAAAGATTTTGAAGCCATGCCCACCCATTCCGCCCCAACCCCCCGCAGTTTAAAATCAGAAACACCTATATCTTACACAGCTTTTGAGCTAGCTTGATGATGACTCTCGAAAAAATGCATAAATACTTTGGATGACAAGCCACTCCATACTGCCCTAGCGTTTGAACTAGTTACCAAATTTGATAAGAAAATAACTGTTTACGACCCTCAAAAAACTGCATCAAATTTTTTGAGCCCCGCCCACCCGTTCCGCCCACAGCCGCGCCGCTGTTGAAAAACAGATATGCCTATATCTTCTACAGTTTTAAAGCTAAAGCCACCAAATGGCACCAAGATAGGCGATGACGAAGACCAAAAAAATGCATCAAAACTTTGAATGACACGCCCATTCGTACTGCCGTAGCCGCCACCAACCACTCAAACGCTTCGCTAAAAACGGAAATGTGTGTATCTTCCAAAGTGTTTGAGCTAGAAATTTGGTAGGAAGATAACAGTGAAGGATCATCAAAAAACTTCATCAAAGCTTTGGATCAACATCCCACCCATTCCCTATATCTTCCACAGCTTTTGAGCTAGAGCAACCACCATACCCCAGCCCCCTTACCAAAATAACTTTGGTTATGAGGTAAGCAATTGACATCATACACAGTTATGCAGCAAAAATTTAGATACGTTTGACTGCAACGTTTCTACTTGTTTTACTTTGATTTCAACATCTTATGTTCAGTACTTGTGTATATTTATAATAATAGAAGTTTCACTAATGCGTTAACAAAGAGCAAGTAGCTATATATCACTCTTAATATTATTATTGATATAAGTATGAATATAAATATAAATATAAATATAAATATAAATTTGGAAATTTGAAATTTGGTTGGCCTCTTAGGTCTATCAATCTTTCGATATGGGTGCCTACCGTTACATGCAGGAATTGTACAGGAAGAAGCAGAGCGATGTTATGCGCTACCTGCTTCGCATCCGTGTATGGCAGTATCGTCAACTAAAGAAATTGCATCGTTCCCCAAGACCTACTCGTCCTGATAAAGCTCGAAGGCTAGGATATCGCGCCAAGCAGGGCTATGTCATCTATAGAATTCGTGTTCGCCGTGGAGTTCGCAAGCGCCCTGTTCTTAAGGGATGCACGTACGGCAAACCTAAGAGTCATGGTGTCAACCAACTGAAACCATATCGTGGCTTGCAGTCTATTGCTGAAGAACGTGTTGGTCGCAGACTTGGTGGGCTACGAGTTCTTAACTCATACTGGGTGGCACAGGACGCTTCCTATAAGTACTTTGAGGTCATTCTAGTGGATATCCATCATAATGCCATCTGCCGAGACCCTGGATCTGCAAGCACGTGCACAAACACCGTGAACTGCGTGGCCTGACTTCAGCCGGAAAGAGTTCCCGTGGACTCGACCATCGGAGGATCCAGGCGTGCTGCTTGGAAACGCAAGAATCGCGAACATATGCATAGAAAGCGCTAAGTGCAAAAGAATTTTTGTGAAAAACATTTAAAACTCAAATACATGAATAAACTCATATTATGTATAACTCTGAAAAAAAAAAAAAAAATATAAATATAAATATAAATATAATGATTGGGACTTTCTCAGTGTGAGGTCCTATGGATTGTGTGTGCTTTATGCAAACGCGATAGTTTTTCGTCGTATGTTTTGTACTTTATTTTAGAGATTTTGCAGTTAGAGGTGTTTGTCCACCTCAGTGTTGCTGAATCCCTTGCCTTTGTTTCCATATAGGAATGGAGCGTTCGCAGGGATATTGGAACTTCGCAGTGTAACTGTTGAGTCCCATTGCACCTTGCTTGGCTAAAGTGTCTGTCAACTCATTTTCTTCGAAGCCCGGATGGTTTGCAATCCAGTAGATGCGCCCTTTTTCTAGGTGCTAAGTACATCTAGTTTTTCCCTGCTCGCCAAGACATTCCGAGAGATTATGTGGTGGGCCTGCAAGGTTATAATAACCGCCTGACTGTCCACGAATATGTTTATTTTTCATGTGTTGTGTTTGTTTGTAGGACTGCTTCTGCTTCCTTATTACGAAAATCTCCGGTTGGAATATCAGCATATTCTGCAGTGGTCTGGAGTTTGTATGACATGCTCATGGGTGGTTCGGCGCACTACGCTGCTGCTACGACCCCTTCCCTCATTTTTGAGCCGTCTGTTTATATGTTGATGGCCTCCTCCTCTGCTCCTGAGCGCCAGTCATCTTATCCTAGGAGCGTGAATGTGATTTTAAAATTATTTCTTGGGGTCATATAGTTTGTTTCGACTTTTGTCCCTCTTCTAATTGTACTAAGCCCGTAGTTGTGTACCGTCATGTTGCCTATCGCGCAAAGACGTTGTACAGTCTTTTTTGCTGTTAGGCGTGCCTGTATGTCCACGGGATAGACGTTAAGAATGGCCTGTAATGCTTTGTTGGTGTGGTCCTCAGCGCCCCTGTGATTCGCGTTATTGCATGTTGCTGAGTTTTTTCCATGCGTTTAAGTATGTGGACTTCGCCGTGGCTTTGCACCATACGAGCATTCCGTAGAGCAGTATGGGGCGCACAATTGAAATTAGAATCCAGTGTGTCAGTCTTGGTGAGAATCCCCAAGTGCCACCCAACATCTTTTGCGATGTATAGAGTGCATTGGTTGGCTTCTTAACCCTTTCTTAAACATTGTGCTTCTAACTCAACTTGCTATCCAATACTATCCCAAGGTATTTGATACTTCCTTTTGGTATCAGAATCTGATTGTTTATTTTTGGTGGAGTCCAGCGAGGTACCCTGTATTTCTTGGTAAAGAGAATGAGGTCCGTTTTGTCCGCTTTGAAACTAAAACCGACTTTCATGGCCCAGTACCTATTTGAGTGTGTGGGCCATAACTGAGCTGATTGTCGATGAACACCTGCCCGTGATAATTATATTTATGTCGTCTGCATGGTTATCTTCGTTTCGGTGCTCTTCGTTTGAATTTCCTAAGTACAGTACGACCTCGCTTAACGCAACCTATTAGAATTTGGCCTGTTGCGAAAATTGAGGTAGTTGCGAAAACCGAGGGATAATCTTTTGTTAGCTACGAGACCTATTTCCAAAAGTAGATGCATTTTCTTATCATTTAAATAAAAGCAAATCGAGTTAATCTGCAAGGATTTCATTTTAATTTATTAAGTTTTTGATAAATTTAGAAATTGTGGTCTGTACTTTGTATGATTTCCCTAGAAAGTATTTTACGCAACTTTCTAAGGAAATCATACAAAGCCCAGAGGTAAATTTTTTCAAGTTAATAATTTTGGTGTTGCGATTATCGAGGAGTTGCGTTTAACGAGGGTTGCGTTGAGCGAGGTCGACTGTAGTTAGGTTATCTGCATGGCTTTATGGTTTTGTGCTTTCTCTTTGGTTGCTGCGAGGGAATGTAGCGCTGTTTCCACCGACTTGCCCTTCGTGTATGCGTGCTGCTTCATTTCTAGGGTTATCTCTGTGTTCTCTCTGATGTGGAGATCTTTCAGTGTTTCTAGCGTTTTTGGCAGGAATGAAGTCAATTTAATGGATCTGTAGTCTAGAGGCAGCAAGTGGCTATATTTTCCAACGGGACATAGCTATAACTGATGGATCTTTTAAATATCTCCCTCAGCCATGGAGTGAACATATAATTGACCTTCTGCAGCATGGCCGGGAATATGCAGTCTGGACCTGGTGATTTGCAACTCTCAAAGGAGTCTATAGCCAACGTTATCCATCGCGTAGTTATGATATCTTCTGGGATTTCCACCCTTGTGGCTGGATATATCGTTTGTGTGTTTGTGTTGACTTCTTTGCAATTAAAGGAATGCGCCTCTTGGAGTACATCTTCGCTGCTTTCCGTCAATCAATGCCGTCGTCAGGTTTCAATTGGCTTTGTACTATCTGTTGGCGAGCTGTCAGCTGTCTTCTCGATGCCTGAACAGCAGTTTTCTCATGCGTGTTAGAGCAGGATGCCATCAAAATTGACTCATATCTGCCACCTTCCAGCACTTTTACCGTAAGGTCGTCAGTAATGTAATTAGAAAATAAGTAAGCAAAGATAACTTTCATTACTAGGATCACGGTCTTTGCTCTGCTCACTTTTGTTGGGTAGAGTATGTGGTAGTTTGGATGTTTGAGTCCAGAAACTTTGTTCCCTGACGCTATCCAAGTTTTCTTAACTAAGGCTACGTCGGCAAGCTCTGTCTCCAGGGTTATCAGAAGCTCCGCCGAAGCCAACTTGCTTTTCTGCAGGTTGACTTGGATGATCCTCAGCTCCATTGTTGGCTGTGATATCCTCAAAGGATGGAATTTCCATGACGGTGATGTCCGCATTCTCGTCGTCTTCCAGTTCGAGACTTTTGTTGGCATGGGTGACCTCTACCAGGTCGCTCTTCACCTCATCCGCTTCCAACGTTTTAGTGTTTATGTCATCGGGGTGGCGCTTTTTGAGTCGCAAGTAGACACTACCCACGCCCAATGCCATCTTTCCGAATCTTCCGTACAACAGATCGTTGGCCTCTTTGTTGATCTGAATCACCATTCGCTGACCCTTGCTATTCGCAAATGGATCACCTTCCAATCAACCGTTGGCACGTCCAGGTTTTACCATCTAATTAGCTTCTTGGTCCGCTGGTACGGTCCGCGGGAAGAGTATTTTTTCTTTCGGCACGGTCGGAATACATGTTCTGTCCACTACCTCCAGCTTGGCACCCACGCACGGAGCGTCCAGGGCAGCCACGACGTCGGTGACCCACTTCATGATGTGGTCATTCTTGCAGTTCAGAATTTTAAGACCGGAGAGCCAGCCCGCTCCATTAAAAGAGATGGAAAGCGAGTCCGCCTCACCCATACGTCTCAGAAGCTTTGCTTTGCTTTGCTTCATCTCGTAATGAGACATAACCTCCTTGATCGTTTGGTCAGCCCACTCACCCATTCTGAGATCTCGTTCGCATTCTGTGAGCCGAGTCCAGATCTTAAGGCCAGCCTTATATTTGGCTTTGGCTTTCATGCCTTCTTTTGACCTTTTGAGCCCAACCCTACTATGAGTACTGAAACTCCTCAACTTCTGACGTTGACCCTAAATGGGATTCGCAATTCGAGTATTCGTGGACTGAGGTATCACGCTACATTTTATTTTTGCGGGGTTGTGTGGCATTATCTTTACAACCATCTTGGCCTGCTCAAACCAGTCGGTTGCTGGCGCCACGCAGCGAAGATTTCTCCCCTTTTCCCATCGGTGGTAGCAGCTTTTTCGCCCTTACCTTTTTTACCCCTTACCCTATTAGTGCCAAAGCTTTTGAGAAGTAAAAGTTCACTTTTGCTGGGCATCGGTGCCTGTTGGCTAAGCTTGCCTCCCGCGTCCTCGCAGTGCCGAAGTCTTTGAGTGATTTGAATAGATTTCTTTGGCCACACGCCGCCCAGTTTCTCCGTTAGGCAAATCACACCGAATTCTCTTTCTTTGATTCGAGGCAGAACGATGCCCATTGCATAACCGGTACTTACGTGGAGGGTTCAGTTGAGGATTTTCGTCAGCCAAAGTATAAATATATATATGAATAATATAAATGTAAATAAAAATATATATATTAATATAAATATAAATTTACAAACAAATGTAATATATGAAAATATTTTATATATATATTTATCTTAATATATTTATGTATAAAGCCCAAAAACGGTTTGACCTAATCTTATAAATTTCAATGTATATTCGAAAGTAAGAGAATTGGCTGCTATCTTTTTTTCAAACTCCTAAGTGATATAAAACTAATACATATTTTCCTACTTACTTGACATTAAAAAAAAACAAGTAGAAACGTTGAAGTAAGACGTGGGACGGTCGGGGGCGGCTAGGGCAGTATGGATAGGCGTGACATCCAAAGATTTAATGAATTTTTTGGAGGGTCATCATAACCTATCTTCGCTCCAAATAAAGTGGCTCTAGCTTAAAACCTGTGATATATATAGGCGTATCTGATTTCAGGCTGCTGGGCACTGCGGGCGGAATGGGTGGTTGTTGGTCCAAAAATTTGATACAGTTTTGGGGTTTATAAGTAGCTAAATTCACCTTAAATTTGGTAGTTCTAGCTATAAGGGCTTGCGAAAATGGTGGTTATAACGATTTTGAGTTATCGTATTTATTGATTTGCCAGCCCCCCAGCTTTCGTAGAACCCCAATCTTGATACTTTAATTTACTATGCCCTAGATAAAGACATTTGCAAAGTTTAAAGTCTCTAGCTAGACGGGTATGGAAAAAAGTTCAAGCATACGGACGGACAGACAGACAGACGGATACTTTGCACAAACCCTATATGTTCATTACTTTTGCTATCGTATGTGAAAAGTATTTTATGTGACTGATTTACAAATTATTTTTTTCTCAGTGAGCGCAGCAGCTTATTTTGAAAATTCCACGACGTAACTGGAAACAAGGGAAACTGTTTTTAAAATCAAGACAAGAAAATTGTTTTTATGTGTTCGAACAACGTTTAGAAAAAAGCGCGGTTCATATGTTGAACAATTTGAAGTGGCACTACCGATTTGGCCACTTGAATTTTAAGGATTTAAATATGTTAAATGATAAGAAGCTGGTGCACGGCATGTGTATTAAAAACAAAATAGTGAAAATTGTGACTCATGTAATATGGCAAAACTTTGTGCTTTACCAGTTCCTAAGAAAGCGGAACGAGTGACAAATTATGTGCTAGAGTAAGTGCACACAGACTCATGTATTCCGAAGAAACTAAGTTTAATCGGAGGCAACTCCTATTTCGTCTAATTCATTGACTACTACTCAAGCAATATTATTGTTTTCTTTTTGCGTATTCAAAATGTGCAAATATTATGTGGAGTCCAAACTGGAAGTAGTATAAAAATACTACAAAGCGATAACGGCAAAGAGTATGCATGGACGTGGCATCCAACGTTTTTATAAATATTTTTGGGGTCGTCATTACCTATCTTGGCACCAAATTTATTCTAGCTGTATAGGCGTTTGAATTAAGTAGATTTATCGATATTGTGTGATCGGATTTGACAGCCCGTTAGTTATCGTAAAACTCCAATTGTGACATTTTAATTACGAACATTTGCAAAGTTTCAAGACTCTAAGTTGAAGGGAGTGAAAAAAAGTTGCGTTCACACAGAGGGAAAGAAGCACGGACTGACAGACGGACAGACAATATGACGGATATTGCACAAACCCAATATACAAACCCAATGGTCAAGACCGTCATCAATTCCTGCAAGGTCTGTGTCATATATCGAAAAAAACTCCAGACTTAGATGATGGGATATCTACCCATGGAACGGTCATCCTTTTCAAAACCCTTCACCCATACAGGCGTGGACTTCGCTGGACCTTTTGAGGTTAAAAACTACACCGGTCGAGCGTGCCTGTTCACCAAAGGTTATTTGTGTGTTTTTGTTTGCTTTAGCCCCAAAGTAATACATCTGGAAGCGACATCGGACCTCACTACTGAGAAATTTCTGGCGGCCTTCTCCCGGTTTGTAGCGCGGCGTGGGTGCCCACATCAAATGTACTCGGACAACGGAAAAACGTTCGTCAGGGTGGAGAAGACACTATCGCGCGATGTTATGGATGCTATAAGGGCTGGTGTTATTTTAAAACACGCCCATCAGAACTTCTCCTGGCATTTCAACGCACAAGGCGCTGGGGTGAAGAGTTTCAAAACTGATTTATATAAGGCCACGTCCACATTCAAATACACTTTTGAAGAGCTCTCCACGCTCTTGGCCAGTATTAAAGCCTGTCTCAACTCTAGGCCCATCTCTCCGATGTCCGAGGATCCTACGGACCTCCTGGCTCTATCTCCAGGCCACTTCCTAATAGGTGCCTCTTTGTTTCGGTATTCAAGCCAGAAATCCATGAAAGGGCCACTTCCATCCTGAATCGCTGGCAACGCTTAAAGGCTCATCACCAACAATTCTGTTTCCGTTGGAAAGATGAGTACCAACGAGCTCCACAAACGAACTAAGTGGCAATCACCTGAAACAAACTTGCGAGTTGGTGATGTGGTCGGCGTGCAGGAGGACAACCTGCCGACAAACGAGTGGCGCCTTGGTCGAATAACTCTGACTGTACCAGGCAGTGACGACAAGGTCCGCGTGGTAGATGTGCTCACGACTCGTGGCTCTATCCGTAGGCCTATTACAAAACTGATCCTACTTCCGATCGAAGAGATTACTCCTGAACCATCCGTGTTCAAAGACGCACAAAACTGACAATTCATCGTTCCAAAACATTCGTCCTGTTCTGTCCAAACAACCTTCATGTTGTCTGTCAAATCCTTATGTTCGAACGACAATACTAACGATTCCTTTGATTCCATGAAACTTCTTTTTAGCGAAAGGATGCCATCGCACAAGAAGCCCTATAACCACCCCAACGGCACCGACTCCTTCAGGTGCCGGGTGTGTCGAGGAGTGCACCCGTTGCAAAAGTGCAACCGCTTCATGCGGCTACCTGCGGAAAAGCGTCTCTGGGCAGTTCTTATTAATAAGTACTGCCCCAACTGCTTGGCCCACCAGCATTCCGAGCAATCCTGCTGCAGCGCTGGCAGGTGCAAGATCTTTAACAAAGATCACCACACCCTGCTACACTTCGGGAAGGCTAGCCGTAATATCCGCCCTGTCAGAAGACGGGAGCGGAGAAAATTCTATCGCGCAACTTTATGGAAGCGATAAGTTCGGGGATTATTTCAGAACATACCCATCACAACTTCTCCTAGCATTTCAATCCAACAGGAGCTCCACATATGGGAGGCCTATGGGGAACTGGGGTGAAGAGTTTCAAAACTCTTTTCTATAAGGCCAGCTCAACATTCAAATACAGCTTCTAAGAGCTCCCAACGCTCCTGGCCAAGATTGAAGCCTGTTTAAACTCTAGGCCAATCTCTCCGATATTTGAGGATCCGACGGACCTCCTGGCTTTAACTCCTAATAGGTCCCCCTCGTTACGGTATTCGAGCCAGATATCCATAAAAAGGCCACTTCAATCCTGAATCGCGGGCAACGCTTGAAAGCTCTTCACCTACAATTCTCCGTCCTTTGGATAGATGAGTACTTCAATGAGCTCCTCAAACGAACCAAGTGGCAATCAACTGAACCAAACTTGCGAGTCGGTGATATGGTCATCGTTAAGTAGGACAACCTGCCGACGAACGAATGGTGCCTTGGTCGTATTATTCTGAGATTTCTTGGCAGTGACGACAATGTCCGCGAGGTAGATGTGCTCTCAGGTCGTGCCACCATCCGTCAACCCATCGCCAATTTGATCCTCCTTCCAATAGAGGACATTATTCCTGAGCCGTCCATATCCGACGGGTCAGTGCAAAATTGATTTTTGGTTCATCTCCTCCGTCAAAAGCAATCGTCCTGTTTTGTCCAAACAACCTCCGTGTTATCTGTCAATTGCCTATGTTCAAACGACAGTTATTACGATTCCTTTCATTCCATGAAATTTCTTTTAAGCAAAAATATGCCATGGCAAAAAGCGCCCTACAACCGCCCAAACGCCACCAACTCCTTCAGGTGCCGGGTGTGTCGAGGAGTGCACCCGTTGCGCAAGTGCAACCATTTCATGCTCCGTGCAAAGAAGCGTTTCCAGGCAGTCCTTATCAAAAAGTACTGACCCAACTTCTGGCCCACCAGCACTCCGGGCAATCCTGCCGCAGCGCTGGCAAGTGCAATATCTGCAACAAGGACCACCACACCCTGCTACACTTCGGGAAGGCTAGCCGTAATATCCGCCCTGCCAGAAGACGGGAGCGAGTTCACCGCATAGGCGGTCTCCGGGCTCACTTCCACAACTCCCACCATCATGCCACCAGTCCATCCCGACAACGTTCACGGCAATGCTGCAACACCGAGCCGTCAGCGTCCTGCTGTCATTAAGCTTGAAAGTGGGGTTAAGACCTTTGACATTCGGGTCCTGATCGACCCGTGCAGCGCCACAAACCGCATCACCACATCATTGGCAACAGCCCTCGGGCTATCCATCACCCATTTTAGTGCGGAAGGTATCTTCACGGTGGTCATTCGATCAGGGGCGACCGACTTTCACCGTGAGGTGCTTGTACATGTGGACCCTCATTTTGGCTATCGTACACCCATCCGACACATCATCGCCGACGCTGAACAGTTCAGATCAATAGTCCTGGCGGATGAGAGGTGGCACCACCCGTCAACGGTGTGTTTGGCTCTAGGAGCAGATGTTTATCCTCACATCATGCTAAACGGCGTCCTCCCGAGTACCAACAGCCTTCCAATGGCCCAGCACACAGCTGGATTCTGTCCGGGACTTGCAGCCAATGAATCCTTTTGCAATACTGCAAGGGGGGGTGGATGTTGATGCCAGATCCATAAACATGTCGAGGTACAGCGTATCGATATGCATTACATTGCTATCAGAAAGTTGTTACCTTGACTTTGTCTTCTTCCTACATATAGACTTGCTGTGTCATCCAGATGACTTCTAATTTACACATTAAGTAACTTTTCACCATACACATTAATACAACCTGTACAACAACGCACACGAAGGGCACATTATACGTAAAAAAGGCATCACTAAACTAAAAGCGTACATCCATACGCACATACAAAACAACTACCACATGCATTACTTATCTATTGGATCCTCCGCCACAAACACTATATGTATATGTACCTTCGGTATCGAGTTTAAAAAATAATGTGTTATAAGCCAATATCTTGACAAAAAGCTGATTTTCTACAGAAGTTGAGGTTCCTTAAGGACTGCAACAAAGCAACGAAATGTTCTAAATATAAGTGCAATAGCGCAAAATGTTGGTAATATCTCGGAGAAAATTATTTAAAGCCCAATAGCTTTTGTCACTATTAGCCACTTTTTTAAGTAATACATGTTAAATCAATAGTTTTCAAAAGCAAGAAGTTGAAAAAATGTTTCTTAGTTGGTCAAACTATACATAGTGGAATATTGGATGGTCAGAAGCAGTTAGATTTATTGTCTCCAGAAGAAATGGAACCAGAAAGAACTATAAGCGCCTCCAGCGGCAATGAAGAGGAGGAGTTTGTGAGTGCCAGCGAAGCGGTAGTTGACAACGAAAACGAGAGTGGCAATGCAGCGCCGCCTCAAGTTTATGCTGCACCTAAGCGTTGGCGCGGTAGATCTAAAACTATTCGCAGTGATCACTCGGGCTAGCCCAAAATGCAGTATCAGGTGCTCAATAGTTGAAATCAATTGATTCATAGAGACAGTTGAGTCATTTAAGGATGTCTTACAAGGAAAGGAAGTGACTGATTGGCAAAAGTCGATGCAAGAGGAATATGGCGCTCTTCAGGCAAATAAAACGTGGTCATTGTGCAAACTACTTTCAGGCATAAGGCAATTGGCTCAAAATGGATTTTTAAAGTCAAGCTTAATAAAGATTGCAAGATCGAGAAGTTTAAGTCACGTTTAGGTGCTCAAGGATGTTGGCCACGCTTTTGTCAATATTGTGGCACATTTTCACCAGTAATAAGACACGAAACTAAACGGATGCTGTTTGTTATAGCTGCAGAAAAACAATTGTATATGCATCAGATGGGTATTTCTAACGCATATCTAAATGGAAAGCTGGATGAGGTTGTATACATGACGCAGTTGCCAAATTTTATTGACCAGAGGAGTCCGAACTCCGTCTGGAACAACACGCTCGATGAGATGTTAAGAAGATCCAAAAGGAGGCATGTTTGTACGTCAAAAATGATAAGCAAAACTACAATTACATCGTTGTATACGTTGTTGACTGAATCATTTTGTGTCCGACTGAAAAAAACGGCCGTGGTTAAGAAGAAGTTCGCATCGAGATTAATGATGTATGATGGAGGTCTCATAGGCTATTTCTTAGGCATGGAAATATATCGAGAAGGTGAATTACGCTGTGCAAGAAATTGCACATTCAAAGACTGCTGGACACGATAAACCAGAGTATTGTATACAAAAATTGTGACTAGCCAGCAAGGGATTCCTCAACGCAAATTGGGCAAACAGGCAGAACACATAGTCCTACTCTAGATACATATTTTTCTTGGCTGTCAGTGCGTTCTCCTGAAGTTCATCGAAACAAAGCGTTGTCGTTTTAAGCAGCATCGAAGCAAAATATGTTGCACTATTTGTGGCTGCTAAAGAAGCTGTTTATCTACGAAGGATATTAGCAGAGGTTGGAGGGTTAATCAATATGTAAACGATGACCAGCTTTGGTGACATCAGCGCGCAGCACATTGCACAGAACCCAGTACATCACAAAGCACGAAGCATAAAAACATAAAATATCATTTTGTCAGACAAAAGATTGAATGTAATGAAATTGAAGTCAAGTATGTATCCACAAATTTCGACGTTGCAGATGTACCTACGAACTGTTTCAACAAGCAAAAGCATATTAAATGTTTAAACCTTTTGGGTATGAAGTAATCATTCGTTTGTATATAAAGAATTATTAAGCTTAAGATGTATTGAAACTATTGTTAGCTTGTATATAATTGGCAACACGCTTATACATCGTATTATATATCGATAGTACCATTTTAAGATATTGCATTGTACTCCATATATATATATATATATATATATATGAAGTATCATTTCTTATTTAAGAATGCGGCCTAGAGGTGGAAATTTATCGTCGTCACCATCGATTGTGAACAATTGTCGATAAACTATTGATAAACTATCAATAGCCGTTCCCCAGTCACCACGCAGTTGAAAAACAGAAATGCCTATATCTTCCACAGCTTTTGAGCTAGAGCCACAAATTTTGGTGCCAAGATTGGTGATGGTATCGAGTAAACCGCAGTCGGTTGCGTCCGACTGCAACGTTTCTACTTGTTCTAATAATGATTATATTTGTTTTATGTGAAATTTATTTATATATTACTGACACATTTGTGTTTAATTGAATTCAAATCCATGAGACATTCATTTTTATTTAAGAATAAGACCGTATTTATATTTTTGTCTTTGAGGCGTGTTCTCTTGTCAGAAACAATTTGACCCCTTTTGCTGAATATACGCTCTGATTCAACAATACATAAAAATTCATTTTGGTTCACCTGTCATCAAAAAAAATTAAATTTTGTTATATCCACTTAAAACAAGTAGAAACGTTGCAAACGGACGCACCCGAATGCGGTATACCCGATACCAGTAATAAAACAGATTAAAAGAGACCTGATTGCAATAGGGTGCGGATACGGCAGGGGTGTACGCTGCCTCAAAGACTGTCTGGTGAAGATGGGGATGCCAAAAAGCTATCTTCCTTCCAAATTTGCTGGCATAAAAATTTTTGCTGAAGATCTGTGTATCATGTTAATAGCTATCCTCATACAAAATTTGGTGACTCTAGCTCAAAGTTAGAAAAATATGATGGATGGTGGGCTGGGGTGGTATGGGGGGGTGTGGGCGTGGTTCTAAAACTTTGATGCATTTTTTTGGGGATCGTTAATAGTTATCTAACCACCAAATTTGATGACTCTAGCTCAAACACTATTGAAGATACGCGCATTACCGTTTTTAGCGAAGCGTTGGGGCGGTTGGGGGCCGGCTAGGGCAGAAAAGATGGGCGTGGCATCCAAAGTTTTTATGAATTTGATTGGGTATCGTTAACACCTATCATGGCAGCAAATTTGGTAGCTCTAACTCAAAAACTGTAGAAGATATAGGCATTTGTGGTTTAAAACTGCGGAGGGGCTGGAGGCGGAATGGGTGGGCGTGGCTCTAAAATTTTTGATGCATTTTTTTGGGAGTTGTTAGTAGCTATCTTTTCCTCAAATTTGATAGTTCTAGCTGTAAGGGCGTGTAACATAGCTGGCTTTATCGATATTGAGTTATCGGATTTATCGATTTGCCAGCCGCCCAGTTTTCTTAGAACCCCAATCTTAACACTTTATCTTACACGGCCATAGATAAAGACATTTGCAAAGTTTCAAGTCTCTAGCTTGAAGGGTGTGGAAAAAAGTTGCGCACATACGGACACACAGACGGACAGACACCATGACGGACATTGCACAAACCCAATATACTCTTTACCTTCGGTATCGAGTATTAAAATTAAATTGTACTTTTATCCAGTTAAAAGGATCTACGTCTTGGGGTACCAATGCTGCAGCTAGAAAATGGCATTGTATTGTATTGGCATCTGACCGATTGGTAAGAATGTTGTCTGTCTGTCTCTCGTTATAAAGTCAAAAAGTAGAATACCTTCAACAAGCGGTTAAAGTTAGTTTTCTATGGTGGCTGCTGCTCTGTTTATCATTGAATGAGTCAGCTCATTTTCAAAAGAAATGAAGCTTCTTCAGCATAACATTGCAATTGGAATCCTTCTTTTTATAATCTCGGGTCCAATGTATCTGCCACCCTTGTGATCGTCCTTCACTCGTAGATATATAACCGAGTTCGAATGGAAGATAACATTTCTTTTTGCATAGGTAGTGTTTCAACTGTTTTTATTCTTCCTTCGATACAGTCGGTATGACATTGGAATAATTAATGAAAGTATGACGTACTTTCCGCCCAAAATTATTTGTTTACAGCTTTCAAGCAGAGCGATTAATTTTTCCATATATTCTATATTTTTAAACATATAAATCTCGCAGGCAGAAAGTCGCAACTGACCGTGTTTCGTGGCAAGAAGTTCTTGCGATATAGCGTCCTAAGTTTTAAGGCTTATTTGAATCATGTGGTAAAAGTTTTTGTCTTTCGTTGGTGACGGTTGTGTTTTTGAGTGCTCTCAATAATATATTGTTTTCTTGTGTGTGTTTACGGAGTTTTAATCGGTTTTATTTGGTAAACAATTCTGGCAGTGATCGCAAATATACGTTACATATATGTATCAGTGCATCAATTGATTGTCGACTTGAATCTCATTTTAATTTGCAGTAGAGCTTACGCTGCAGTGCTTTGAAATATAGAAAACAAACGTATATACATACATATATTTGCTTTTGCATACTCTGTGTTCCTTCGTCTACTAACAAAAAACAGCTTGTCTATATTTCTTGCTCTTGCTTGCCAGCATAAGTCCTCTCCCGCTTTCGTCCGCTCTTATCCCACGAACGTGCGGATAAATCTGCTAGCGCGCTCACGCTCTCTCGCTTTAGCGCTCTTTTGATTTTTACCGTTTCTATAGTGCTCATTGCATAGACACTTTCTTACTTCATTCTAGCACCCTAATTTTTGTTTGATAGAGCATATTAACTGTTCTAGGTCACTCATGGTAGGGTAATAGTAGAATCTCCGAAGCAAAAACAGGCTTCGGATTGTAATTCGCTCAGAGCTACCCAACCCATCAAACCTCTTCTAGGCCCCTGTGTAAATCCTCCAATGGGCACATTAACAAGCCTATTGATGTTATTCAATTCGCCTGCTCGCAACCCCGATATTAACACAGTCAATGACTCTACTCCCAATCCTATTAATGAACCCTCATTATCAACAGCATGCTTGCCTATTAATTCTACTATAGGTACACTTGGGGCCCCCAATCCTCTTGTTGTTGTGCCTATCAACAAATTTATATTCGTGTCTAGGCTTCCGACACTTCGTTGGATGAGTGCCTATGTTAAAGGTAAAAATGACTCCCCGTTTATAAATGTTGAAAAGTTTAAGTTCAAACATGCCCGGAGCATATCTTCCTTCAAGTTGAGTGTTCCGCCCGAACTTTTCGCAACAATTTGTTGTGAAAAGTTTTGGCCACCAAAGCTCGTAGTAAAGGAGTATGTTAATCGGCGAAACAATATTAGTAATGGTATAAGAATCAGTAGTCCACCGCCTGTTGGCCATCCTGTTGCCTCAACTTCGACGGCAAAAAACTAATAAAAGTAGTTAGTTTGGCCTATCAAAATGTTCGAGGCCTCAACACTAAACTTTCTGAACTTTATGTAAACAGCTTATCCTTTGATTCACAGATAGTAGCATTCACAGAAACCTGGCTAAAACCTTATTAATCTGATTATTCCGTTTTGCCTAATAAGTATAACTTGTACAGATGCGATCGCACCACTGGCAAGGGGGGCGGTGTTCTCATAGCTGTTGGCTCTTGTATTTCCTCTGAACAGATTCATTCTCATGATCATCCGGGTATAGAGTTTCTTTGTGTTAAAATATTATGTAGTGGCCGCTCATTGTATATTTCTTGCTCATATATTCCTCCCAATTCTGATAATAACATTTACGTATCCCATCTGAATGCCCTACAACTTGTTGCCTCGTTGTTGACGGATATTGATCAACTTATAGTGGTTGGTGATTTTAATTTGCCACATGATGTATGGTCTGTGAATGGCACATCTTCGGCGTAATTACGGGCCACTTCTGATGATTTTATCGATGGCCTTTTAGAGTTAGGCCTATCACAAGCTAACAGGGTACATAAAACTAGTAATAAAATGTTAGATTTGATATTCGTTTTTGATTCTGATTGTAGTAATGTTAGTAGAGTATCCCCTCTAGTGCTTCCTGAAGATACCTACCATCCAACTTTAGAACTTTCATTTGAACTTTTTAATCTTAGATCAACAACTAACAATTGCTTAAAGACCCGATGTTTTCGTAAAACTAACTTTACTAAATTGAATGACCTTCTTCAGCATACTAATTGGTCTCAACTCTATTCTTCTACTGATATAGAAACTGC
This sequence comes from Scaptomyza polygonia, assembly GCA_035044585.1. NCBI lineage: Eukaryota > Metazoa > Arthropoda > Insecta > Diptera > Drosophilidae > Scaptomyza > Scaptomyza polygonia. The sequence goes on along the minus strand of JAWNNU010002004.1, from coordinate 246,023 downwards.
CTTTGCCATTTTTTACAGGACTTTGAATTCGTATTTGAATATATGTGTTCCCCTCACTGTTCCTTTAAGTGAAAATAAACCACCTTGGTTTACGAGGGAACTATCAAAATTAAAAAACGTGAAAACAAGATCCTATAAAAAATTTAAAAGATCTGGAAATACTTTAGATTTATCCTCGTATATAATTGCAAAGTCAAATTTTATTTCTGTAAACACTTTTTGTTATAACAATTATCTCAATCGTTGCAGATCAAACTTTTCCCGCGATCCGAAACAGTTTTATAAATTTGTAAACTCAAAACGTAAATCTTCATGCTTGCCATCCTCGGTTTACCTTGATAATACAAAAGCAAGTTCCGATCAAGCAGTGGCTGATTTATTTGCGGAGTATTTTCAATCAGTATACTCATCGAGCTTATAGAGTTGCAATAATTCCTTTCCTTTTTAAGTTCAAACGTCAAATTGCATATATGTCCCATTTATTACTGAGTGTACGCTGCTAAGTGACCTTAACTCTATCAAACCAGGCTTCTTGCCTGGTCCAGATGGAGTGCCAGGTTGTATACTTAGATACTGTGCGGATTCACTTTGTAAACCTTTACATAAATTATTCAACTTATCGGTTGACTCAGCTGTGTTTCCTGGCATATGGAAAGAATCTTTTATTATTCCACTTCATAAAAATTCTTTTTAGTCTAACGTTAAAAACTATTGGGGTATATCCAAGTTGTCTGCCATTCCGAAAATCTTTGAAAAAATTATATGCTCTCAATTGCAGCATTTATGTAGTTCAATTTTATCCCCTTATCAACACGGTTTTGTTAGGCGAAGATCTACTACCACCAACCTTCTTGAGTTTACCTCACTTGTTTTCAAAGGGTTTCAGGCCAAAATGCAAACTTACGTCGTTTATACAGATTTTAGTAAGGCATTTGATTCTGTAAGTCATTCTTTGCTGCTCGAAAAATTAAATATTATTGGATTTCCAGCGAAACTCTTGTCGTGGCTTTCTGAGTACTTGTGTGGCCGATCACAAAAAGTGGTTTTTAAATCTTCTGTATCCAAATCTATTTTTGTTACCTCCGATGTCCCTCAGGGGAGTCACTTAGGACCATTGCTATTTAATCTCTATATTAACGATCTTCCTGCTGTTATTACTAATTCTCGTGTATTTATGTTTGCTGATGATGTAAAGCTATGTTTCACCTATAATGATGATTCTCTATGTAACTTACAACAGTCGGACTTGGGTGCACTGTCGGCTTGGTGCCGTTATAACTTACTTAATTTAAATTGTTCAAAATGTAAAATCATCACTTTTTGTAGAGGTACCTATCATACTGCTCACTACGTGCTGCGACCAAGCTGATCTATTGTGCCCCCTTCTTGGCTTATAGCTCTTCCATCAAGCCCAAGTGTTGTACAAAAGCAAGTACCTTTGTTGGGTCGATGGTTTCTAAATCGCTGAATTCCACAATATGTTTTCCTAGAAAACTACTTCTTTTCCTCACTAAGGCTACGCATTCTGCTATGATGTGCAAGGAGGATTCTCCTTCCATTTCACAGAATCTGCAAGTCTCGCTGCTGACTATACCTAGCTTTGCTAGGTGACCTCTTAGTCTACAGTGTCCTGTCAAAAGACCGGTGAGTATCCTGAGTCTATTTTTGCCCATCGATATTACTTGCTTAAACCGTTTGAGGTTATAGCCACCCAAGAGAAGTTTTGCTTGTCTGAGTCCTGGTGTCCTTGCCCAGCTCGTTCTTCGCAAAAATCTCTCTTCGTTCCTAAGCTCTTGCCGTATTGTGCTTCTTCCTATACCACAATACGGCTCAGGTCCTATGAGGGGTGTCGCTGCCCCCATTCTTGCTTGCTTGTCTGCCTCTTCGTTCCCCGCTATGTTGACATGTCCCGGGACCCATCTTAGGGCAAGCCTATTTTGTGATCCCAGAGTGTCTAGCTTGGTTCGTACCTCATGAACTATCTTTGACCTAATTTCGGTCTTACTAAGTGCCATTATTGCTGCTTGGCTATCGGATAAGATGGCTATGTCTCTATTCCGATAGTTACGCTTTAAATTAAAGTCCACACACCTCCCTATTGCACATACCTCAGCTTGGAATATGCTGGTGTGCATACCTAGGGGCTCGTGGTAAGTTAGCCGAGGGCCCACCACACCAAGACCGGAGCCTTGATGCGTTAGGGATCCATCGGTGTACCATTTTATGGTGTGTGGCTTCATGTTGTGGACCTCTTCTAAAGATGTCCACTCCTTTTTGTTACAGAGGTGAACTTGAAACTTTTGCTCGAACATATGTTCGGCTTTCATTTCGTCCCTTGGCTGTGCCAGTAGGGGAAGTTCACCCGACAGCATGTCTGCCTCTACTCGACTAAGAATGTGTCCTCTCCCAACTCCTTCAACGGACATTCTTAAAAGCGTTGCTTTTTGTTGCAGCCTAATTGTGTGATGGAGTGGTGTTAACTCCAATAGAACCTCAAGCGCGGATGTGGGACAGGTCCTCATCGCTCCTGTGATTCCTACACATGCCATTCTTTGTAGCTTCTGAAGCTGCTTCTGCACAGTGATTTGTTGTGCCTTATCCCCCCATGCAATCGCTCCGTACGTGAGCATGGGTCTTACTACCATGAGGTATAGCCATCTTATTATATTTGGTGATGTTCCCCATGACTTCCCGGCTATGTTACGACACGCATACAGCGCTCTGCAGCACTTTGCAATCGTATTTTGAACATGGGTACCAAAGTTTAATTTGCTGTCGAAAGTGACCCCAAGGTATTTGACTTCCTTGCTTGTTTCTATTGGGCTCCCCGCGAGCCTAATCTCCCTCATCCTTTGTAGCTTGTATCTTCTGGTGAACGGAACGATGATTGTTTTCGCAGGGTTTAGGTTGAGACCAACCTCCCTACACCAATCATGCGTGATCCTAAGTCCCAGTTGAACATTATCACAAAGAGTTTCTTCATACTTGCCCCGAGCTATTATCACAATGTCGTCTGCATAGCCCTGACATTGGATACCACTGTTGGCGAGTCTACTTAATAATTCGTCTACTAGTATACTCCATAAGAGGGGTGATAAAACCCCCCCTTGTGGACAGCCCCTTGTGGTTGTTACTGTTACGGTACTATCTTGTATAGATGCCGTAGCCTGTCTGGACCCTAGTAAGGATGATATCCATCTACTAGTTGTACTGTCCAGCCCTCTTCTATTCAAGGTAGCCTTGACAGCATCATGTGATGTGTTGTCGAAAGCGCCTTCAATGTCTAAAAATGCACAGACTGCTACTTCTTTGTTTACTACTGCCGCCCGCAAAGTGCGGTGCAGCTCATACAGGGCAGTGTCCGTAGATCTGCCTGTTCTGTATGCATGCTGCGTTGCTTGCAGTGGACTCTGTGTAAGCAGAGTGCTCCTGATGTTATAATCCACCAGCTTTTCCAACGTTTTCAGCAAAAACGATGTTAAGCTAATGGGTCTGAAGGACTTTGGGTTGGTGGTATCTGTCTTCCCTGCCTTGGGGATGAAGACCACCCTAGCTCTACTCCAAGTGCTTGGTATATGACCAAGTGCTAGGCTACTGACCAGGATTTTCCTTAGAGTGGGTAGGAGTATTCCCCGTCCCTGCTGCAGGAATACCGGTGATATACAATCCAGACCGGGAGATTTGTAAGGCTGGAAGGTTCCAATTGCCCATTTTAGTTTCTCCGCTGTTACCACCGACTTGGCGCATGCCCAGTCAGTGGCCGTTGGTCTGTACTGAATCTCTGTATCTAGAGGTTCGCACTGTTGCCAGGGGATACTTCCTGGGAAGTGCGTCTCAAACAGAAGCTCTAATCTTTGCATGTTGGTGCTCGTATATGAATTGTCTATACGTTTCAGGGCTAAATTACCCTCCGGTGCCCGCTTTGATAATGCTCTATGGAGCCGGGCACCTTCGCTTGTACTTGCTATGCCTTCACAGAAGTCCCTATAGTTCCTACGCTTGGCCTTCCTGATCTCCTTGCTGTAGGAGGTGAGGCTTTCGCGGTATGTATCCCATGACCCGTCTCTCTTGGCTTTATTGAAGAGGTGACGGGTGGTGAGCCGCAGTCTTTCAAGACCGTCATTCCACCATGGGGCATCTTTTTCTTTACGCGTTCTCCCTAGTGGGCAGCTTTCTTCATACGCATTTTTAATGCTACTGTTCAGATTTCTAACAACTCTTTCTAGCTCACTCGTGTATCTGGGTATTCCAGAGCTCTCAGTGACTAGGTTAAGTTCTAGGGTAGACCTAAATTTATCCCAGTTCGTTTTTCTGGGGTTGCGAGTTGGTATACTACTATCCGTATTAACCTGAAGTTTAAATAGGATGATCCTGTGATCGGACATGGATTCTTCTGGAGAGACATGCCATTCTCTGAAATGTGGCCTGAGAGACCGACTAATCAGAGTAATGTCTAATACCTCTTCTCTAACTCTAGTTACAAATGTCGGTGTCGATCCGACATTACCAATTTCTAAATTATACTTGAATATAAAGTTGGTAAGACACTCACCCCTTGTGTTGATGTCCGTGCTGCCCCATATGGAATGGTGTGCATTGGCATCGCAGCCGATTATTACCGGCAGCTTCTCTCTCCTGCAGTGATCCATCAGCTTTTCTATTTCCGGTGGCGGGCAGTCCGCATCACCAGCAAAATAGGCTGATGCCACCACAATAGGGGGGGCGTTACCTCTTGTCCTTACGGCAATCGGTACGCAGTCCCTAGTGAGGAATTCTGAAAGAATAGTAAAATTAATACATTTCCTTACCATGATGCATGCTCTAGGTATAGGATCTCTTTGATCCCAGATTACCTTTGAGTCGGCGGTGTACAGGCCTTTTATGCCATTGTTGACCCATGGCTCCTGTACCAGGGCTAGCCCAAGATGTTGGGTGATAAACATCCTGGCCAAGACAGCAGAGGCTGCCTTAGCGCGATGGAGGTTTATCTGGGCTAGCCCAGTGACGATGCCGTTTGACGTCACCATCAGTCTTCCGCCGCTCCAGCTCCTGGTGATGCAGAGTTGCTCACATCACCGCTGCCCGTCATGGTGACGTCAGCTTCTTCCTCTGCGATTTGCAGCTCCTCACCCAGTTCCTGCGAGGACATCGGCAGCTCCTCATCCATCCCTTCCAGCTCTGCTGGACCGAGCCAAGTCTTCGTCCTCGGCCAGATCCTCCGATGAATCGGTGGCATCTGCCAGATGAACACTCGGAACAGTGGTGGTGGGAGGTGTGGGTGCCGAGCCTGCAGCTCCAGAGGCTGTCGTTTGGGCGGGTGCAGTCCTCGCGCCAACACTCTTCTTTTTCAGACCGCTAACGGGGATGGTCCCGTTGCGGAATGAGATTTGGTGGCCTCTCGCCACTATCGCGTTCTTGGAGGCCTCATCGATGCCTATTACCAATAGCGCACCTCCGCCTTCCATTCTCCTCGACAGCACCTTCCACGAGTCGGTCTCGATCTTGTTTTGGTTCCTCAGCAGAACCAACAAGGATTCGGTTGACCGATCCGCGCTTCTTGGGCAGAAGATGGTGATGTTATGGGGTGATGGGATATCATCACCCAACTTGCAGTGCAGTGGAGCCCCTTTCCATGACTGCAGTCTCGACGCCACGGTCCTCAGCCACTCCGATGAGTGATCGTCGGAGCATTCAATGACCAGGTATCCAACCCGGAAATGAATGCCCGCGAACGCGACCGCGGTGTCCCATCCTGTGAGGATAACCTCGTCCAGGATGGCCTCTTCCAATGCGGACAAGTCCCCATGGCTGAGCATTACCTGCGGGTATTCCACAGGTAACACGGCCACCTTGACCTTTTTCGCAATCGCTGCATACGATATGCGAGTCTCGGTGGACACTGGTGAGGAAGACCTCACTGCTGTTGCTGCGGTGGCTGCAGATGTGCCGGGACGCTCTTCTGTGCACGCCCTCTTGGGGGTGGCAGTGGGTGGCGTCAGGGTGCTGCTAAGGCGTTTGGGGGCTGGTCCCCGTGCCTGACTTGCCGAGTCCCGTCCGGCCGTTGCCATGCGCAGTGCCTCAGCTGGGGGTAGTCCCTGCTGAAGGTACCTTAGGTACCATTTGGTTTTCGAGCCGTTTAGGGCTTTTCGGTTTAGGTCGTCCAAACCGCCCGGCTCTCCCAATTTTGGCAGCTGCGCTTGTGGCTGCTGGCGCTGCGCGCCATGTCGCCTAACTGCGCTTAGATTTGGTCGCATCGGCTGGGATGGTCCAGCCGAGCTACCTCCTCCTGCAGTTGGGGCGACATGGTGACGTGGGGCTTCCCTCGTCCGCTGCGCGCGCGCTGTTACTGTCGCCGCCTGCGGCCTCCTCCTTTGCTCCGCCTGTTGAGGGCGCCGTGGGGGTAGTCCCACGTTGGAGGGCCGATCCCCGTCAAGGAGGCAGTTTTTAATCCGGGCCCCCGGCCAAGTTGACTTTCAGCACGGTTCGAATTACACCTTAGTCCAGCCCGGAGTGAGATATGGGGGGGTTGGGATGGGGGTAGGTATGTGTGAAGGTGTTGGGAGTGTGTGAGGCTATGCTTTAAAGACGGCGACACAAGCGTCTTGTCAGTACGGTGAACGGTACCGAACCCGCTGTTTGTCCGGGACTGCTTATTTGCAAGGATTCTCGCTTATTCGCAGCTAACCTCATAAGAGGCCGTTCGCTATCCGCAACCCGCGACCCGCCTGGTGGCCTCAGCTTAGCCCCCTCCGAACTATCTCACAAGTTCTTCAGACCAAGTTGATGCTTCACTACTTGTCCGCGTTTTTGAAATTAAAGATTTAGGCATCATTCTTGATAGCAAATTAAAATTTGATTCTCACATATCGTCGATGGTCAATAAGGCCATAAACGTTCTTGGCTTCATCAAACGGTGGTCAAAAGAGTTTAATGATCTTTACACCACTAAAACGGTATATACATCCCTAGTACGTCCGTACGTGGGTTTTTCTGGGTTTTTCTGGGTTTTTACCAATCCACGCAACAAATGTTGGGCCACTTATTTGCTTGTTGAATTTCCCATAGCTTTAACGTTAACTTTGTAATTATTTCAACCTTAATTAACTTACAGAATTACGTATAATTTTAAATTTTATTTTGAACTTAATTATTTTTATTATAATTATTTTAAATTAATTTTATTTTCATGTCAGCTGCTCATAGCTGACAATAAATAAATAAATAAATAAAAAAAACTATTCCACCTTGTTGGTGTTTCTTGTATTAAACTAAGCGGTGAGTTTTGAGCCATCTTAAATTTTTCTTAAGCTATTGAGCTTGGCTTGAAAAACCTTAAAATTTTTTTACACTTTGAAAACAAGCTTTCAAAAGTTAAATAATTTTGTCAAGCTTTAATGCATTTTAATCCACAAAGTTCAGGCTAAGTGCAAAACAAGGCAAGTTTCTAATTTTTATTATTTCACACGCTTACGGCATGACCTTTGCATTGTCTAATACGATATAAATAAAAATAATAGCTTTGTGTTAAATACACCACTCGTTCAAAATGGCTTTTAATGTATTAGCAATATTTTCTGCTGAATGGTTTGTTGAGTCTAACAATTGTTTGTTTCTAGCGAATTCAACCGAATAGCAAATTCTTGGACAAAATGACATGTTACAGTCAAAAAGTTGTAGTTTGCACTCGATATTCAGCAATCGTAAGTAATACTAACATATGATACATCTTAAAAAACTTATTTCATTTTCGCAACGCTCTTATTACGTTTCTTAAATAAGTTTTGCTAGGCATTTTATAACGGGGTTCAAAAAGTAACGAAAAGCTTATTAAACCTTAATTTTCAACTATAATTAAAGGAACATCATTAGCAAATAATCACAGCCAATGCATTGTCGATTTTCTTTTTTCTCTTGGAATTTGGATCATAGTGCATTGCCCTTTTAAAATATGAGCTAATTGATTGCATACTTGATTTTTCGCTTTTACTCGTAGATGCAGCATTTATAATATTGTTTTCTTCGAAACTGGGATGAGAGCTATTAACTGCTTTAATATCCAAAACTGGAATATATTAATTATAAACAAAAATATACAATTATATATTATAAATGAAATATTTGTACCTTGATGAAACCTTTTTGAATAGTCCTGAAGATTTCATGAGATTCCGCTGGTTTTATATTTCTTATCGCAGTTTAAGCATTTTCCAGTTTTTTATAATCAGACCTTTTTAAAATATTTCCAAACTTTCGAAATGCCTTTCTTTCTTTTATTATTTTTTCTTTTAGCTGGGTCGCCATCACTATCGTTGCTGCTCCAGACACAGGAAAGAACATCTTCACTTGACAAACTTGGTGCGGGTCAGCTTTTTGGCTGTTCTTGAGCTTTAATTACTTTAGAACATTTTCTAAATACTATGTTTAAAAATGAACGTACCTTTTTCTGCCAAAACTTATCCATTTTATTTCACTTTGTATATTTTTATATATATATATTTCTCCTTTGATATATAACCAAGTTATTTATTTTGAAAACGCTTTGTGACGCTTAGAAGCAAATTGTTTGTTTTAGAGATGAGAGATGCTTTCATCGAAGCAATTTTTGCCCTCACAAAATATTGAATGAACCTATTTTATGGGAAATTCTCCAACGATTTCGAATTTTACAACCAGACTATTTTTTAGAAGATATAGCCCTTCAAAGTTGACTGATTTTCAGTGTTAAAAAAAATCACGATTTAAGGTTATTTGGTCGGGTTTGAGATAAAATATCTCAAAAACTAGGACACGGATCGTCTTTATTTTTAACTCTATTTATTGAAAATAAAAAAAGTAGAAACGTTGCAGTCGGACGCTACCGACTGCGGTATACTCGATACCAGTAATAAAACAGATTAAAAGAGACCTGATTGCAATAAGGTGCGGATACGGCAGGGGTGTACGCTGCCTCAAAGACTGTCTGGAGCAGATGGGGATGCTAAAAAGCTATCTTCCTTCCAAATTTGGTGACTCTAGCTCATAGTTTGTTAAAGGTAGGGGCTGGGGGGTGGTATGGGGGCGTTGCATCAAATTTTTTGCTGAAGATCTGTGTATGATGTCAATAGCTATCTTTATACCAAATTTGGTGACTCTAGCTCAAAAATAGTAAAAATTTGCTGGAAGGGGGGCTGGGGGTGGTACGGGGGGCGTGGCATTCAAATTTTTTTTTGGGTTTCTTCATCACCAATCTTCGCACCAAACTTGGCGGCTCGAGCTCAAAAGCTGAGGAACATATAGGCTTTTTTGATTACAAAATGCAGTGGGCTTGTGAAAGGAGGGGGGGCGTGGCTCCAAAACTTTGATGCAGTTTTTTGGGGATCGTTAACAGTTATCTTCCTTCCATTGGGGCGGTTTGGGGCAGCTTGGGCAGTATGGATTCGCGTGATATCCAAAGTTGCTTTGCAACTTGGCAAAAAATTTGGTGGCTCTAGCTCAAAAACTGTAAAAGATATAAGCATTTCCGTTTTTAAACTGCGGGGGGGCTCCAAAACTTTGATGAATTTTTTGGGGGGTCGTTACCAGTTATCTACCTACCAAACTTTGTGACTAAAGCTCAATCACTATGGAAGATACACGCATTACCGTTTTTAGCGAAGCGTTGGGGCGGCTTAGGGCAGCTAGGGCAGTATAGATAAGCGTGGCATCCAAATCTTTATGAATTTGATTGTGGATCGTCAACACCTATCGTGGCACCAAATTTGGTGGCTCTTGCTCAAAAACTGTAGAATATATAGACATTTTAGGTTTTAATCCGCGGGGCCTGGGGGCGGAATGAGTGGGCGTGGCTCCAAAAATTTTCGCTCCTGATACACTCACACTCAAGCCTGTCTGACGCTCTAGCATTGCAATGTGATCTTGCAACAATTTGCTCACCTCTGATTTGTGCTTTATAAAATACACATGAACAAATCGACTCTTGTCATCAACTATAGTGAGAAAATATCTGCACCCGCCATTTGATGCTGTAATTATAGGCCCACACACATCACTATGCAACAAATCCAATAACTCAGTTGCCCTTGTGTGCGACTTTTCAAATGGCTTCACATGACACTTATTCTTTATGCAGTTTATGCAATCCACAAATCAATCTGTGGAATCAAATGTCAAACCACGAACCATATCCTTACTTTTAAGTTCACGCAGACTTTGCACGTTTAAATGACCTGTAATGTACACACTTAGGCTGATTCATATAAATTATAAAAAACTCATGCCTCAAATTTTATGGTATCTTAATATGTATGCTGCCGGGGTACCGAAAATATAGCAATATATAATCCGATCTCGCACCAAGTGGTACTGCCTGAGTTAAGCTGAAAGAGAAGAAGATCGATTGGGACACGACTAGTTAAACAGCCTGCGGGGGGAGTTCTTGAACTTTTCAATCTTCAACCTCAGGTTACATAAAAATTTTTTTTTTATATTTATGTCCCTTGCCGTTTTAGTAGAAAGAAAATCAAAATATAGAACACAACACGACAGAAATATATTTAATCAATCAAGACACAAAAAATGCACAGCAAAGTTTGCCATACTAAGCATTAGTATAACTGCAATGCATGGGCTGCTCGTTGTTATAGCAGCAGCGTGTCACAACCCTCCCTACCGTTGAGCTTTCTTGCATGCAGAAATTAACCAGAAAACTCCCAAAATTGGTTACACCTGTTACTACCCCTCCTTCACATCACTTCAAGGAAAATACAGACTTCACTAGCAATCCATATCGTATATATTTATTCTTTCTTTATTCAAATTTTTCACCATGATTCTTTAAAATCTACTAAATTTATTTTCTTTATCGTTATATCTTAAGTATAATGTGATTAAATTAACCCCTGTATTTAACAAAGTATTTTTAATTTTCTTCATTTTTAATATTCTTTTACAAAAATAAAACTAAATGAGGCAGAAGAGATTATTCTTGTTTATATTTTTTTTTTTCACGTGTAAATGTGCGGGAAGTTAGCATTGTTGATTAATCTGTTTAATGAATCTCGCAAACATACAGCTGTAACAAAAAGTAACACATGAATGTAGATGTAATATGAACATATGGTAGCATAAATATGATCACCAAAGCAAACTGCTCATGATTAAGTTACGATTTTCGGTAAAAGCCCAAAACAAATCAAACCAATTTAAAACATATGCATGTATAAGTTCACACATGCGCTTTAACAATTGCTTTCGCGAAAATATCAATTATGCATTTAACACAAGATAATGCAAACAATGCGTAAAGCAGTTGCTGAAAGCATAACACAGATAATTGCTGAACCAAGTCTTATCTTTAGCTTATCTTAGCATAAGATGATACCTTACCCTAGAAAGAGCCGGTGGTTTACTTGGCTAAGCAACTATTTTAAATTTTATTATGTTTTCTATTTTTAAATTTGTATTACTTTTCTTGCGTTTGCTGGTTTATTTATATTATTTTTTTCTTTTGACTTACCCAAACAAGATTTCGATGAAGGCCTTCTCGATGATCCCGTTGCGTATGTTGTTTGGTGTAGGGTGTATTTGGAATTATCATTGATTTGATTTTGCATGCCTTGGTTTTAAACGACTGTACTGAAATTTTTTGTTTTCTTTTTAAGTGGTTTTAATTCTTTATTAGATTCTCTTTGAGTTTTTGTCTCGAAACACTTTTACACCTGGTTCCTCTTGGTACTGTCACTGTTTGTTTGGGAGATTCACCGCAAATTATTTAACTTTATTTTAGATTTATGTTAGTGTGTTATATGAATATATGTTACACCTTAGTTTTTTTTTTTTTTTCTTGCCTTGCTTTTGCTCTTAGTTTGTTCTTATTTTGTTTGAAAAAAAAACTTTAAACATGCACTTTTTCTGCCCTTTGAGCTGCTGCTACTCGTTCTCACGTTCGGAGTACTTCTATTTGCCTGATCATGATGTACTTGATCCAGTGGTGCCCGTTTAAGCGAATTCGTAGCCGACTATTCCAGATAGCGTTGCCCACAGGCTAGCTACTCTCCCAAAATGAATTGTCGTTTGTACCATTTATATGTACTTGCAAGGCAAATTTGTTCTTGCTGAGCAAATTTAACAAACAAAACAATTGCATTTGCATGTACATTTGTTCAAGGCGCACGTCAAATAGAATTTACGCTCTGCGAACAGAATTTTTTCCAAATTAGAAACGATTAATTTTTCCCAATCGCCCTGCCGAAATATTTACCTCTGCGAACAGCAAATTGCAGACAAATAAAAACTAGTAAATACTAGATCAATTATTTGCAATGATGCTCCGTCCAAAAGTTGATTTACTTTTCTTTAAAAAGTGCTTTAAGCCAGCTTTGATTATTAAGCCCAGGTAGACACGTCTGCTCCGATGTGTGCTCAGAACGGAAAGAGCAAACCATGCCACCGGATTTACCCATTAGCCTTGCGAGCTCAAGCTGTCAACTTCGTGCTATACCGAACGTCAAAAGCTCATAGTTGCTTTGTGCTTAATCGATGCTTGCTACAATGGTTCGGAACTCAGCTAGTTTGAATATCGCAAGCCGCGCTTAACGTATATTAAAATTCAAATTTTCAAATTGCATGGTTAAGTTAAATGATTATAATGGTACTCTACAGACCATAGCGCTCATGCCATTTAATCAATTCATTCTTTTCTTGTGACATACACAATTTCTCGATACCCTTTGTTTCACACAGAAACAATCCGCTGACCTTTCTGGCCGATAATATAAGAAAGCCTTTATTATCAAATATTTTAGCTACTTCAGGGTTAAACTTTACTGAGAAACCATTTGCTACTGCTTTTCCAACCGATATAAAATTGCATTGCAATCCTGGCACATATAAAACCTCTCGCAGCGTAATTGTGTAGCCAAACAGGCTGCGCAAAACCACCGTACCACGGCCGCTCGCCGCTATGTAGCTTTTTCCCGCCAGTTCGATGTTTTCTATGTATTGTTCGAACTGATCGAACAATTCACGTCGCGCACACATGTGTGATGTTGCGCCGCTGTCAACACACCAAATATCGCCGTTCAGACTTCTTTTCGTAGCAACTCCAGCAAATGAACGCTGTTTTTCACCGTCGTTGCCATTTCTCTCATTACTTTGTTTCTCTTTTCCCTTGCTATCTCGCTCATTACTGTTTCTCTCGTTTTCGCCTTCCTTCTTTAAGCAATATTTCGCGAAGTGCCCTTTTTTGCCGCACTTACAACATTGAAAATCACGACGCCTTTCTGACGGTGCTCCGTTATTCTCTCTACCCTTCGGGCCTACCGGGCGCGCCGAAAATGCCTGTATGCTATCGTTTTGATTGCAGCTTTTGCGCCGCTCGTTCTCCTCTGCCAGCTTGCATTTCACTACGTGTAATTTCGGCAATTCATCACGCGCTTCCAATGCAACCACAAAGTTCTCATAGGACGACGGTAGACTTGCCAATAACATAATGACAACTAATTCCTCTGGCAGTGTAATGCCTATTTGTGATAGCTTGTCGACTATATTCACAAACTCATTTACATGCCCCTGAACTGGATTCCCCTCCGCCATACGTTTATTTATCAACTGCTTGAACAATGTTACCTTACGCACAGGTCCCGCTGGTCTGTGTATCTTTTCCAACTCGCTCCATATCCCATGTGCAGTGACGCACTGTTTGATAGAGCTAATCTGCGACGTACCTATTGACAAAAACAGCACAGCCATAGCTTTGTCGTTGTGACTCCCATGTCTTATACTCCGCACTGGCATGATCTGTTGGTACAGCTTCCGTATTGGACACGACTGACCATAAATCCTGATGAACCAACACACTGCGTACCAGCAAGCACCAGGTGTCATAGTTGGTGTCATCCAACTTCTCAATGTTGTATAGGGAACTCATTGTCACTTTTCTCTACTTTAAGTCTTTAATTCAGGCACACATATACATACAGTAATTTTTATTTTTTTTACAGTAATCTCTATATCGTTTTGCTCTTATGCTTTTTGCATGTTATTCGCACGACTGGGCCCATAACCTATTGGCAGTGCGCTGAAGAACAAAACACATCTACAACGTTTGGTTGTTCGTGAGAGACTGATTTATTTCAAGTGGGATACTCGATGCAAGTTATCGAGTTCATCGATATACAATATACATTATGGGATTGCCAACTCAACGATCAAAAGCCTTTACATCTCGTATTTTTTCCTCAAAAGCCTCTAAAACTCGTGTTTTTTTTCACAAAAAACCGAAAATTAAATAGGTTTTTTAATCGTTATTATTACGGTTATTCATAAGTTTTGCTTTGATTTCTGCAACTAGCGTAAATTAGTATCAAAAAAGAAAATAATGGTTAATTGAATTTAGTTATTTTTGCAATGAATAAGATTCTTGGATATGAACGATAGCTTGCCTGCTTTACGTATTCTATGACCTTTTGATACCTGTCCTACTCCACAAAACACATGCACTAGCAACTGGTATGCACCTAGCCAACAAAGTATCTTGAGCTTTAAACTAGGCTTCTACAAACACTTGTCCACAAAACTATTTTTCTTCCCCCATAAGTGCGCTTGAGTAAGAAAACAAGATTTTGTCCTCCAAGGCAGTCAAATATCAGTTTTGCTATTGCTTCCCAATTTTTACCTTATGACACTTTCTAAAAATCCTTGCCATACAGTTATGCAAAGATGTACACAAATTGCGAAAGTGTATTCAGTAGTGCATTGGTACATATGTAAATGAAAGCGCGCGTTTGCCGCCGACACAGAAAAAGGAAAAATATCAGAGCTCGCAAACAACCGTTAACCATTTCAAAGTGCCCAAAAAAAACCGATCATCTACGGACACTTTGAGTATAAAGAGAGAGCAAACACACTCAAAAGTGTTTTCGCTCAACAATTGTTCTTCTCAGAGCAAAACACTTTTTTGTCTGTTCTCTTTGGTTTGCTCGCTCACTGACTACTTTGATCGGACACTTTCGGCAAAACAGTCTTTTTGTATGTATGCGTGCTTTTGTGTGAGAAGCAAACGTACGCTACGGCAAGGTATACTTAACTAGGTAGTCCCGCTCTTTTGCTTGCCCTCTTTTTCTGTTGCCTTACGATTCAGTCTCGTTGCGAACGTTGTAAGCGACGCACGTACGCGGATATTTCGTTAGGCAACGAGAGAGCGGAGTGAGACTACCTAGTTAAGTATACCTTGATTCAACCATGGATCAAAGTAGTCAGTGAGCGAGCAAACCAAAGAGAACAGACAAAAAAGTGTTTTGCTCTGAGAAGAACAATTGTTGAGCGAAAACACTTTTGAGTGTGTTTTCTCTGTCTTTATACTAAAAGTGTCCGTAGATGATCGGTTTTTTTTGGACACTTTGAAATGGTTGACGGTTGTTTGCAAGCTCTGATTATAGGTGAAAAATAGCTTTACATCATCAGCAAACATATAAACACGAGAGTTCGTAATAACAGCAGGAAGATCGTAAATAAAGAAATTAAATAGCAATGGGCCCAGGTGACTCCCCTGGGGATACCAAAAGCAACAAAAATAGTTTTGGATACAGAAGATTTAAAAACTACTTTTTGAGTTCGGCCACACAAATACTCCGAAAGCCAAGACGAGAGTTTTGCAGGAAATAAAATAATACTTAAATTTTGAAGCAACAAAGAATGACCAACAGAATCAATCTAATTAAATGTGTATAATCGACGTCAGTTTGCATATTGGCCTGAAAGCCTTTGATAACAAGTGAGGCGAACTCAAGAAGTTTGGTGGCAGTAAATCCACGCCTTACAAAACCGTGTAGGTAAGGGGATAAAATTGAGCTACATATGTAAGTGCTACAATTGGGAGCATATAATTTTTTCAAAGACTTTCGGAATGGCAGACAACTTGGATATACCTTTTTAGTTATTAAAGTTGGACTTTGATGAAATTGTATGGAGTTGAATTGTAAAAGATTCCTTCCAAATATAAATATGATGTTTCTTATAAAAATAGCGATACATTGATATTTTGATATATATTATCAACAACCCTAGTTGCGACGCATTATCAAATAAACGTAGATTTATTTTATATGTACATTTATAAATTAAATCTTGTATATTATACTCATTTTCATACTTGTCATAAGAGTTTTAATTGGCCCGATGCATATTTTTGTACTCCTAAGAGACATGTTGAGATATGCTTAAATTTAAAAGAGTTCTTAAGAAATGTAGAATATGGTTGCCTTACCATGGGCACAGTTCATCTCCGCAACAACAAAATACATATGTACATTTAATTTCACAAGTTCTGCTGTCATATCACTGTTCTCACAGTAAAACGCACTTAAGGGTATGGTAGCTTTGCCCTGCGCATAGTTCTTCGCTGCAACAACAAAACACATACATTTTATTTTACAAGTTTTGCTGTTATATTACAGTTTGCACATTTCAGGATTGCTAATAACGTTACAGTAACCATTGTTGTAAGTAAATTAAGTGTGGCTATCAGTTGTTTCTTAAAGCAGCAAATAACATGAAATTGTTTGTGCAATATGTCGGATAGAAGGATTTTTGATTCAAGTCGTCATTGGGACACTGTTATCGACCCTTTCCAGGGGCCTTTAAATGAAAGAACAACAGAAAATACCAAAAGATAAATAAAACAAAATGAAATGGGGCAATTAAAACTTAAAAGAGAAAAACAGGCATTAAGAAAAATGTGGTTCTTGGTTTAACCTTTAACATCAACAAAAACAAAACAGTGAAGAGAATGGAAAAAAAATAAGTAAAGAGCGCACTCCGCATATTGTACAATACACACTCGCACAAAAACACCGACAGCTGGCATACGTCGTTGAGGCGTATGTAAATCCTTTTTGGTACAGCTCAACGCGTTTGAGAGGGCTAGTTGACTGAAATCATATTGCTTAGGGCAACAGTGACAGTACCAACAACAACAACGACAGACGCGACAAAAAAACTGAAAGCAATAGAAAAAGGTCCTGCCTGCTAAGCCAAAATGGAAAAAAGGATCAATTTACAAATGTCTACAAATGCGGCTGGTTTGAGGTGACTTGCGAGCAACTTTGTTGCCATTGCCATTTCACGCGGCATTTGCCACAAGCGACAAGCTACCGCAAAAACAAACAGCCAAACAACAATACCGACAACAATTTAAGCCGGCAGCAGAAGCAGCATGGTTGCCCAAAAGGTTACAGAACGCGTTGATGCCAAAAACAGAAATTAATATAAATAAATACATGTATGTATGGAGCAGCGAAAAACAAACCCGAACACAGGACAACCGCAGTCACTTAACTTAAATAACATTGCTTTATCATTTGAGATGTTTTTCTGTTCGGTGCTCTTGATGTAATGCCAATCAACACAAGTAGAAACGTTGCAGTCGGACGCAACAGCTGTTGCATACCCGATACCTGTTTTAAAACTGGTAAAAAAAGGCTGGATTACAAAAAGGTACGGATGCGGAAGAGGTGTACGCTGCCTCAAAGATTGTCTGATGCAGAGCTACCTTTCTACCAAATTTGGCGACTCTAGATCAAAGCTGTTAAGAGTGAAGGAAGGCAACCTGGATGCGGTCTGGGTGGGTGTGGCATCAAAAGATTTGCTGCAGATTTGTGTATGGTGTCAAATGCTGTCCTCCTACCAAATTTGGTGACTCGGGCTCAAAGTTAATAAGATATTCCGGAAGGAGGACGGTGGCATCAAAATTTTATTGGGTTTATTCATCACAAATCTTGGCACCAAATATGGTGGCTCTAGCGCAAAAGCAATAGAAGATAAAGGCTTTTGTAATTTCAAACTGCAGTGGGCTAGGGAGTTGAGGGAGCGTGGCTCCAAAACGTTGATGAAGTTTTTTGGGGATCGTTAATAGTTATCTTACTACAAAATTTGATGACTCTAGGTCAAACACTATGGAAGATACCACATTACCGTTTTTAGCGAAGCGTAGGGCGGTTTGGGGCGGCTAGGGCAGTATGGCTGGGCGTGGAATCCAAAGTTTTTTTTTTGCTTTTTTTTGGGGATCGTCAACACCTTGGCACTAAATTTGGTGACTCTAGCTCTAAAACTGTGGAAGATATACGAATTTCTGTTCTTTAACCACGGGGGACTGGGGGCGGAACGGAAAGGCGTGGCTCCAAAATTCGATAACTCAATAGCGATAAAGCCAGCTTGTATCTTCAAAACTGCATCAAAGTTTTGGAGCCACGTACCCCCGTTCCCCAGCCCTCTGCATTTTGAAATCAAAAACACCCATTTTTTCCACAGCTTTTGAGCTAAAACCACCAAATTTGGTGCCAAGATTAGCGATGAAGAAACCCAAAAAATTTGGGTGCCACCCTCATCCCATACCGCCCCAAGCCCCCCTTCCACCATATGCTACTAACTTTGAGCTAGTCTCCAAATCTGTTTAGAGGATAGCAATTGACATCATTAAAAGATCAGACAATCTTTGAGGCACCCCGCCGCACCCCATTGCAATCAGATCTCTTTTTATCGGTTTTATTACTGGTATCGAGTATACCGCAGTTGGTTGCGTCCGACTGCAATTTTTCTACTTGTTTAACTTTAAGATAGATACATAACGCAACAAGAGCATATACTGATTTCTAAAATCAAATTTTCGATTTAAATGTGGTCGTTTTAAATACGAATTAGAAAATAGCGCATTTTAAATTTAAAACTTTTCGTTTTAAGTTTGAGTAGTAATTATTCAAATCGAAATTTTTCCCGATTGATTTTAATACGAATCGTTTTAAGTTTTATATTTTAAAATTTTTGATTTCAAAATTATTCGTATTGCATTTAAAAATGAAATTTTAACATCTGTATATAAAATTTAATTTTAGATATTACGTTGCATTTTTTTCTCTGTGTGGATATATAGATTTTGTGTTACCGCATTTATCGATTTGCCAGCCGCCAGTTCTCATAGAACCCCAATCTTGACATTTCAATTTACTATGCCATAGAAAATATATTTGCAAAGTTTCAACTCTCTAGCTTGAAGGGTGTGGAAAAAAGTTGCGAGCATACGGACGGACAGACACCATGACGGACATTGCACAAACCCAATATACTCTTTACTCTCAGTATCGAGTATAAAAAATAAGATGTACAAGCGAAATTAAATTTTACATAGCCACCATTAAACTCAATTGAAAAGAATATCAATCAATAGCTTTCAGTACTATTTACACCGGTTGATATTCTTCCAGTTTGCCGTGAGAGCTTTTTATAATGCCATGTCATTGTGTTATCAAAAACACTTAACGGCAATACATGAATAGTCAGCAACAGCAAAGAAAATTGGTTGTTGGGTGTTGGGAGTTATTATTTCGGTGAGTTTTCTGTTGACATTTATATTCAGTTGAGTGGTAATTGGTAAGCGTCACGTCAAGGTCAGTAGATATTTGTAGATAGTCAGACGCTTAATGAATGTCTAGTGCTTTGCAGCAACCAACGCACAATTCACTCCCCTGAAATGCTACTATATATACTGTGATTGACAGTTAAAACAATTATTTTCTATTCCTACTACCAAGTGTAAGATCTCCGCCCCAGTTTTGTATTGCTTTGTTGTCATTTGTGTAACTTGCACTTAATGTTGATGTGTGTTCCGTGCAACATTAAAAATTTATTAAAAAATTCGATCTCTTTACTCATTTCACTTGCTTTATTAATTCCACGAAAATGCTTTGTCTTTAGTCAGCCACTTGTTTAGTGAAGTGTAAAGTTAAGCACACTAGCCCTAAGCCCAAGCCCCTTTCACTTTAGCTGTGCAACCCTCTGGGCAACTGAAGATGCTTTCACTCCTCCATGCGGTCACGCACCCCAACACGCCAAAGTCGGCTCACACACATTCTCTTTTGGCATTTTCATGTTCCCTTTTTTGCTGGTTGCACTGCGTTTTTCATGCTTTGATGCGGCGTCACAAATTGTTGTGGTATTTCTTGTACGTGTTGTTGCTGTTTTTGCTACACCCTTCCAAATAGTTGGTTAAAAAAAGCAACAGCAACATCGATAAAAAGTGGTCTGCTTAATTCATAAATCATTTCATTGGCTTTAACTTTTATTGTAATTTGTTTGCTTGAGCAGCTCCCGGTAGCATTTTTACCAGCAATCAGTTTTTAGGTTGTCTTCAGTTTATAATTCAATCTTTGACACTTGCGCTGAGGTTGAGGAAGATGGGCTGCAGTGATCAAATTGCTAGCTGCAGCAAACGGAATGTCAACCGTGCTGGGAAGCAGGCAGAGCCGGTTTTTGTTTTCTTGCATGACAAAACAAGTAGAATCGTTGCTAACGGACGCAACCGACTGCGGTATACTCGATACCAGTAATAAAACAGATTAAAAGAGACCTGATTGCAATGGGGTGCGGATACGGCAGGGGTGTACGCTGCCTCAAAGACTGTCTGGTGCAGATGGGGATGCCAAAAAGCTATCTTCCTTCCAAATTTGGTGACCCTAGTTCAAAGTTTGTTAAAGGTAGGGGCTGGGGCCGGTATGAGGGCGTGACATCAAAATTTTTGCTGAAGATCTGTGTATTGCTATCCTCCTACCAAATTTGGTGACTCTAGCTCAAAAATAGTAAAATTTGTGGGAAGGGTGGCAGGGGGTGGTAAGGGGAAGTGTGGCATCCAAACTTTTGCTGCAGATCTATTTATGATGTCAATTGCTATCCTCATACCAAATTTGGTGACTCTAGCTCAAAGTTAGTAGAATATGGTAGAAGGAGGGCTAGGGCTGGCATGGTGGGGCGTGGCGTCCAAAGTTTTGCCGCAGATCTATTTATGATGTCAATTGCTATCCTCATACGAAATTTGGTGACTCTAGCTCAAATAGAAGAATATGGTGGATGGTGGGCTGGGGGAGGTATGGGGGGGCGTGGCGTTCAAAGTTTTGCCGCAGTTCTATTTATGATGTCAATTGCTATCCTCATATAAAATTTGGTGACTCTAGCTCAAAGTTAGTAGAATATGGTAGAAGGGGGGCTGGGGGCGGTATGGCTGGAGGGCGCCATGCAAATTTTTTTGGTTTCTTCATCTCCAATCTTGACACCAAATTTGGCGGCTCTAGCTCAAAAGCTGTGGAAAATATAGGCGTTTTTGATTTCAAAATGCGGGGGCTTTAACGCTTTGGAAATTACACACATTCCCGTTTTTAGTGAAGCATTGGGGCGGTTTGGGGCAGCTTGGGCAGTATGGATTGGCGTGGCATCCAAAGTTTTTATGCATTTTTTTCGAGGTTATAATCACCTAGTTTGGCGCAAAATTTGGCGGCTCTAACGCAAAAAATTTAAAAGATATAAGCATTTATGTTTTTAAACTGCGGGGGAGTTGGGGGCGGAATGGGTAGGTGGGGATCGTTAATAGTTATCTAACTACCAAATTTGATGACTCTAGCTCAAACACTATGGAAGATACACGCATTACCGTTTTTAGCGAAGCGTTTGGGCGGCTTAGGGCAGCTAGGGCAGTATAGATAGGCGTGGCATCCAAATCTTTATGAATTTGATTGGGGATCGTCAACACCTATCGTGACACCAAATTTGGTGGCTCTAGCTCAAAAACTGTAGAAGATATAGGCATTTGTTGTTTAAAACTGCGGAAGGGCTGGGGGCGGAATGGGTAAGCGTGGCTCCAAAATTTTTGATGCAGTTTTTTGGGAGTTGTTAGTAGCTATCTTTTCCCCGAATGTGTTAGTTCTAGCTGTAAGGGCGTGTGAAATAGCTGGCTTTATCGATATTAAGTTATCGAATTTATCGATTAGCCAGCCCCCCAGTTATCGTAGAACCCCAATCCTAACACTTTATCTTACACGGCCATAGATAAAGACATTTGCAAAGTTTCAAGTCTCTAGCTTGAAGGGTGTGGAAAAAAGTTGCGTTCATACAGACGGACAGACACCATGACGGACATTGCACAAACCCAATATACTCTTTACCTCCGGTATCGAGTATAAAAATGATACAAAAGTGAAAAAGTGTTGCACAATACAAGCGATTTTCTGGTATTTTTCGGTGTAGTTTTGTGCTTTAGGTGCTAAATAAAACAAACAGATGTTCATTGTGAGCGTCTGCTAACAGTAAATGAGGGTTGGTTTTGTCCGCGAAACAATGGCACCTGTGCAGGGAGAGTCTTCCTTGGCTTTGGACACACCGAGTGTTAAGGATGATGTTGTTTTTGACTTTATGGCCGACTCATCAGACTCAATAATTTTTAGCTATTATACTTAACATACCACATAATGCATTTCGACCTACATACCTTCAATTGCTTCAATTTCTTGAATAGCTTGGGATGCTGTCTATTCAATAAGTGCATATTTCACGTCTTTAAGGCATTTTGAAATTAATTTTTTCATTGCAAGCAGCAAATTAATCTTTTCAAAACGATAGCTAACAGCTTTTTGTGCACAGCTAAAATACTTGTGTCGTTAAATTGAGTGTTCACGACAGCGGTGTTGCAAAGTTGCACATTTGCACTTTTGCAACACAAAGTGAACACCCTAAATGTATATTTATTCCTGACCGGCATCAACATATATAGCCATCTCAGTGTGTCTGCCTGTCCGTATACACACACACACTAATGCGTGCATCTCATAAAGTATAAGAGTTTTTGTGTGGACTTGTTCATTATCCATAATAATCCATAATGGACGTGACCGGCCTAGCCTAAGCGGGTGCAAGAATTACATTGGTTGGCGAAGTGTTTCATATTAAGACTAGCACATGACTAGCTGTCTAGGTAGATGCAACGGCAAAAAAAAAAAATTAAAAGTGTTATTGAACGTTTGTGGATGTAGAACGAAAACGTAAATTTCACGAATAACATTTTCAGCTTCGTTGATGTTCAAATAAAAAGCAAATAATACATTTTTAATTTTAAAATATAACTTACTTATGAAATATGTTTGGCAACAGCGTAATAGGTAAGGCATCAGCTAAGTGAACGGGACTTCCAGGTTCGGATCCCGCCTTAGTAGACCATCATGTTTCATAATAGGTATGCTTAATCTAAATACATAATTTTTATTCTTATTCTGGCACTATCGTAATTTAATTTATAAAATTTATAGAGTAAGAACGTAAAATTAGGGTTGAAGCTTTCCGATAAAACATAGAAATTGAAAATTTTCGTGCATTCTATTATTTTTACATCTACTTATTATACGTATATACGTAAACCAGAATATGTGCTTCTCAGGCACTGTTTTACCCACATTGCTCTAATACTAGTCCATTTGGCCTGATTTTGGAAAAGTCCATATGACCTGTTTTTGGACTAGTTCATATGGTCGGCTTATAGACTAGTTCACATGGTCTGGTTTTTTGACTACTTAGAGCGGGTGGCTGCATAGTCGGCCGAGACATCCACTCCAATGACATCCCTATTTTAAATGGAAAAGGAGAAATACATTGAAAAGTCGTGGACTAGTGCTTGCCCATGCGGACTAGACCATAGACTATGTTTGGACTAGTCAACGCGACCGCAAGGTATGTATCTCCGTAACTTTCTGAAAAGCGAAAATTATAAAGAGTACTTTCAGTACGGCCATTAAAGAACATAGAGCAAAAATGTAAATAATAAAACCGACACTAAGTTTATCCTAATTCGGATCAATAAGATTAGATTTCTCTCCGAGTTGATTACTTTACGGTAAGCTTTAATTAATAATATTGTGTTGAATATTTACAAGAGTGTCGCTTGACGTTGCTGGTATACGGATTTATCCTGTGTTGGGCATCGATTGCCCATAAGATGCACGGTTTAACTTTTGTCATTTTGAAAACAAAGTTAAAACAATAATGATCGAAAAATGATAGTATTATTGCGAAAAAAAATCGTCGGGTACCCGATTTACAAAAAATATGGCACAAAGCGGCCTAAGCTTTTTTCGCAATAATGCAAGGAATTTCGGTCATAATTGTTTAAGTCTTATTGAAAACATTATCAATCAGCCCTATCACGAATAACAGGCGAAATATTTTTTCACGGGGAATTTGATTTCACGTGAAAAATTATTTCGCATCATGAATTCACCGTGAACAAGATTTCACTTCGAAAAATTTCGATAATAGTTGACAGTTGAATTTCAAGAACAGCTGATTGTTTGTTTACATTTTTTCATTTTGCTGAACATACGTGAACATAAGTTGGCATAATTGTTCGATTGTTCGAGTTAAAAGGAAAAAAATATGTTGAGCCTGACATTAAGAAGGCAGTTGTTGGAAGAAGATTCCCGTGAGAGCGAGCGATTAATGCGGCGAAATATACGGGACAATTCAAATCCTTTGGATATGCCGGAGACTTTGTAACTACATGAATGTGCATAATGTGTATTTTTAATTTTAAAGTATGTATTCATTTCAGGTTTGTACAGCATTTTAGAGCATTTATCTATCTACTGGATGAGCTCACATCATCGACTCCCAGAGCACAAAAATCTTTCGCAGCTACTCCAATCGTAAAACTTGCTGCTTGTTTGCGCTTCTTTGCAGAAGGCGCTTACCAGAAAAGTGTTTCTATAAAAACTAGTTTAATTTATATTAAACAAATTACTTACATTTTCAATTCTGCCAACTCAAAACAGGTGAACGATTATAAGGGAAAAGTGAATTCATTTCGCCTTTGAATTTCATTCAGAATAGGGCGAAATGGTTTCGAACTAGGGAACTATCAGCTGTTAGATATTCGTGATCACGTGAAGGCGAAAAGTGAAATTATTTCACGTGAAATTTCATTCCTGATAGGGGTGAATATTTTCATTTTATGTTTTTAAAAAGTCTTTTTAAATTTTTAAAACTATATTTATTACTTCTAATATTATATTTACTAAATTTTTTTTTTATGCATTAGCTTACACTAAAACAATGAAAAAAAACTTTGTTCTCAAGGCAATTTTTAAATTTTAAGGCAATCGGAATATATACACTCAGAAAAAAAAACACGTTCTAAAATCACGACCATTGGTCTTGATTTTTACCAGGCTCGTTCATAATTTTTCGTTCTTGTATTAAGAACGCTGGTAATGAAATGGTCATGATTTGGTCTTTTTAGAACGGATTTGGTACTTTTATACCAAATTAAGAACGAAGTTCGTAAAATAAAAACGTATGTACATGCTTATATATCACCCGAAGCATATGCACTAACGGTAAACCCAAGCCGATGGTCGTGTGTGTGAAATTTTCTATTGTGTTAGTAGCCGATTACGTCCGATCGCAATAAATATGTAGGTCGGCTGCTGACGCTGTTAAATATTGATTTTTTGTGAATAGTTTACTATTGTTTTTATTCTTTTAAAAGTTATTTAAAAGCATCAAAATGCCAAATAAGCTGAGCTAAATTAAATTCACTTTAGTTAAGCATTAGCTACAATCATAATGTTTTTGGAATTGGCTCAACAGCTAAGGCATTCGACGCGTTATTCAGTGGTCTAAGGTTCAAATCACGTCACGGTAAGCATCCAAATAAAATATTATAATGATTCTTTCTCATTAATTTCATTTCTAGCAATCTACATGAAAATGATTGTCAGATCTTAAAATGCTATAGTTACATAGTGCTATCTATCTTGGAGTTAAAAAATCAAAATCTAAAATGTTTCATATTAAAAACTATTTGAATTTAAAAAAAAACGGTGTAGACGGAAAATCGTTCCGAAAAATATTAGAATCTAAGTGTAAATTATACGATTTACTATTTTTTTTGTGTGTAAAAAAACAAGAACGAAATGTTTTTAATTTGTGAGAAAAATGTTCGTAGATCAATAACTTTATGTTCATAGGTCGAGTACATTTTGTTCATAAATTAAGACCGAAAAGTTCTTTTAACAAGAACAAACCGTTCATATGTTAAGACCAAAATGTTCTTAATTTTAGAACGAAATTATGACCAAACCGTTCATAATAACCGAACGGCGTTCGTTCATTAATCATGACCAAGTGTTCATGGATTAAGAAAAAGCGTACTTAACAGACTATTGTCAACAAATGGTAATGATTTGGTTTTTTTAGAACGGATTTTTTTCTGAGCGTACTTATATGGTCTAAGATGCTGCCTTCTATCCGATACAAATTTCATGACAACATGAGAATAAATATTTTCAGTTTGTAAATATGAATAATATTTAATTGAGATATTAATTAATCGTGACCTATCGGATATGATACTTAATAGCGACTGCAGTCAAATGTATATATTTATTTAATTATGGAATGATTCTTAATGCTACAGTATTTCTACTATAAATTAAAGCATTAATCACAAATATTTAAATGTAAAATTGTAAAAGTATTAATCTAAATTATATATTTTAAACAATTATTTATATTTATAGAATGGAACCTAAAGAATTACATATTAAAGTTGTGCGTAAGTTGGACTGTAATGCAGTTTCAAGCGTTAAAATTAAGTTTTTAAATAGGATTTTAAATTAATTTTAAAATGGTGTGCGCTGCGTTAGATTTGATGTTGGGAGGAAGATTACATTATTAAACGCTACCCTCAACTTCCTTAGGCTTGCAGCGTCGCATTTTCCAAAAATTTCAATGCCATACAAAAGCTTTGGCAATAATAAAGATTTTGCGATCAATATTCTTATGTTAAGGGGTAGGAATTTCTGGGTGAGCCAAAGTTGCCTTAAAACGCCACACGTTTTTCCCACAGCTTTATTCACCTGACTATCCCATGATAAGGTCCTATTCAAGGGGATCCCTAAGCTTTCGGCTTTATCTACGTAATGAATAGCTGTGGAATCTATATGTAGCTTAGGAAAGTTGTCAGTATTCAGGTACTTTTTGTAAATTAAGATACATTTGGATTTAGACGGGTTAATACACAAACCATTAAAATTGACCCATTGACTAACACGCAACAAGTCTTCATTACAAAACTGGACACATTCGTTAATTTTACTGAGCGGACGACTTACATATATTTGGACATCATCAGCATATAAATGGATGTTACATCTAGACAAAACCCTAGGTAAATCATTGATATATATACTAAAAAGCAGTGGACCTAAAATTGATCCTTGCGGGACCCCACGAGAGACAACAAGGAATTCGGACGTTTTAGAAGGGATAACAACGGCTTGTCTACGCTTACTTAAGTAAGAGGATAGAAGTTTAGTAGCAGTTTGGCTAAAATTACACATAGTTTTGAGCTTAGCCAGTAGAATATCGTGGTTAACCGTGTCAAATGCTTTACTAAAATCAAGAAGCGTCAATAGTGAAACCTCACTGTTATCCATCTTTGATCTTATATCCTCGACCACTTTGATTATCGCCGTGGTACAACTTCGGCCAGTCCTAAATCCTGATTGTTTATCATTTAATAGTCGATTTATTGGGAGGAACTTGTTTATTTGAGAGGCCAATAGGTGCTCAAATATTTTAGATAAATATGGCAAAATCGAGATTGGCCTAAACTCGTGATTAGATTTAGGGATTGGTAATACCTTTGCAATTTTCCACTGGTCGGGAAAAGTGGACGTTGTGATGGCGGTATTGAATATGTAGGTTACATAGCCAATGATTAGCGGCAGAAGAATTTTAAAAAACTTTGGATTGAAACCATCCATGCCAGTTGCGTTAGACTTAATTTTACTTATAGATAGATACACATCACATTGATTGGCACAATTAAAATCAAAACTATTACAACAATTATTAAGTGGTTGCGAACACAAATACGGATTGCACACAGACACTGGAACATTAAGGTTAACAAATTTATTGTTGAGATCATTAACATCAACATCTTCACTAACTACACCACGTACTTTGCCGATTCCCATGTTATTAATTTCTTTCCACGTTTGATTGGCGGATATTGCATTTTTAAACCTATCATTAAAATATTCGCGTTTTGGGTCTTTGTATCAGGAAGTTAACATGCCGTCTGGTAGTTCTGAATTGCTTATGTAGTGCCTCGGTCCTATATATTTTCCATCTCCGATAGGCCGCGTCCCTAATATTTATTGCACACTTTATATCTCAATTAAACCACGATTTTATAGATGGCCTGACCAATTTGCTTTTAATTGGCACGTATTTATTGCACATATACTCCATATAGTATTGCACAAGATTTATTTGGGAGTCAACAGTAGGGAGAGAATACATGAGGTCTAGTTTAGCTGTACAGCTATCTGCATGTAATCCAGCGAGGTCTATGTTCATAAAGTCACGGTGTGTTATTTTAAGATTGCAAAAATTGGGTTGAATGTCATAGGTCAGAAATATAAGATCATGTTTGGAGAAGGACGGGATGGGAATCTGGTCATAAAGTAGTGTGCATTCTTTTTTGTTTACAAATATTAGGTCAAGTAAAGTACTTAAATTCTTTGTAAAGTGCGTCGGTAATTTAGAGTTCACTGGTTCTAAGCCAAGAGACTCCATGTCGTCCAGAAGGTGTCGTTCAGTAAGTATATTGCTATTAAAGTCTCCTGTCAGTATAATGTCAGCGTACCTCATTGTAAGATTTGCGATTACATCTATTATGTGAGAGTAGTCTATATTTTTGTGAGGTCTATATAAGCAGCCAATGAGCATTTTTGTATTACCATTGAGGCTGAGAATTTCTATAAATATATATTCTATAGAACTTTCATTAGGCTGCTTTAATATTACCCTACAATTCAGTCTTTTGGTTATATATATTGCAACACCCCCAGCATGACGGACACGGTCAGAACGAAACACATTATACCCTGCACACTCAATCAACGAACTACTAAGATCTTGGTTAAACCAAGTTTCGGACACACAAAAAACATCAATATTTGAATTTACAAACAGAAAACGGAACTCCTCAATCTTGTTTATTAGACTTTGAGCATTTATATGACAGACCGTCAAACCAGCTTTTCGCTTGCTTAGAACCCTAACCATCGCAAGGCTATTCGACTTGGGAATATTAATATCAAGGGACATAAATTATTACAGAAAGTTTTACATACCGATGCGCACCAATTAAAATTAACATACGTAAATAGTACGCATTAACAATGCACACTTTCAAAACAGTCCACTTACTTGTAGCAAAAAATAAACAGAGTAACTTAAAAAGAGAATTAAACATAACATATAAACATAGTAATTTATAAAGAGAAATACAGTAAGAGCATAAGTTAAGAACGAAAAAGATCATTGGCATCGGTAGCCACTGCAAAAGAGCTTTCAGTTTGCATGCTAAGAAGCTTTTGCATATTATCTATACAAACGACTTCATCTGTACCGCTCCGTTTGACGTGAACCAACGGACGACGGCAAAAAATTGACAGCCTGTGTCAGATCACACGGGCGCATAGGTTAGCCGTAGAATACGTCTATCCTTGTGCAACAAAAATTATGAAGCGGTAGCCTAATAACAACAACCACATAGATGTTTTATTTTATTTTTAATTGTGTTTGTTGTCATTTGGCTAATTTTTTCCTTTTTACTGCAATACTGGTTAGCATCTCTGATATAAATTTAGCAAACATTGACTTGAAATAGAAATATATATTTACATAATTTATTACTTCAAAATTTGTGCATAATTAAATCTAAAATTGTATTTTTGTTTTATGTTTGAAATGTGACTTTTGATATGACAGGTTTGTGAAAGGAAAAGTATGATATGTAATTTATTAATGATACACTTAAATTTCTAGCAAATACTAAATCTATATTGGTTAGAGCTAAGGTGGTTGCTGCATTTTTAATATACTTTAATTAGAATTTTTCTTCCATAAATTCTGCAAATGAACAATCATTTGTCATTTCTAAATTTAAATCACCTACGATGAGCATGTCCACCTCGGTGTCAACTGTGAAATTCTTGTCTATTAGTGCAGTGAGGTGAGAATATTTCATCAAAGCAGAAAAAAGCATTTGTTGCTTGTTGTTTTGAGAAACATTTGGAAGAAAGAATAAATTTTTTTTGATTATTAATTTTAATTTCAGACAGACAAATGTCGCCTACATCGCTATCGACCAGTTGCCTGTTTGAAATATCGATTGGAGTACAATATGTTAACATGGTACTTTTTGCATAGATTGCTACTCCAGATGCACGACGACGTTGCTGTAAATTATTAAAATGCGAAATTAATTGTTCAATATTCATCTAAATTAAATTAAATTAACTTAATTCACAGTAACTGTTCACAAGTTGCGAAAATCAGGGCTGCCACCGTAAAGACGAATTATCGATAGTTTAACTCACGATAGTTTATATGATATTTTTGCACGGGTATATTTATTGTTTTGGTGCAAAAGCATAATTAAATGTGCAACACAAACAATAAAACATGATTTCGAAAACTTGCACGCAAATTTCAGAATTGGGGTAAACATATTTTATTGTGTTATAATTGTTTGGGGCTGACGCTTAAGCTGAGCTTGTTCACCCCTGGCACGGAAGAATTTATGTATGAAAATTTAATTATGCCCGAATATCTTATTGAAATTTCCACATTTAGAAGCTATCAGTCATGACCGCATGTATATCAAACGAAAGGAAATCAAGTCTACTTTGTATTAAAACAAGTTTTAATCGATTCTCTGGCGGAATTTTTGAGCAATGTGCAATTGAAAAAAAAGTAGTGATTTTTGCACTGATTTTTTGCCTTAAAAAGTTATATATTTGGCAAAATTATTATAAATTTGAATGTGGGAATGTTTTTTTACCTCATCTCAACTTAAATTCGAAAAACTCAGATTAATTGATTGATTATTGAGATTGCTAGAGCAATTTAAAGTCTTCAAAATGAAGCAAAATTTTGCATGTTTTTGGTCTCATTTTTTCAATAGAAAATGTAATCACTTCATATATATATATAGCTTAAAATAAAGGTTGAAGCCTTAGCTTTAAAATGAAATTAATTTGAGGAAAATCTATTCATTAGTTCATGAGCAATGAGCGATTTTGTGAAGCAACCATATTACAACAACAACTTTTTTGGATAGCACACTCATACCGAAACGTAAGACGTATTCTACGTCAAAAACTGCTGATAAAAGCTTTTTCCTCTTCATCTGCATTGCTTCTTTAAAAATTTAATAGTTCTCTCTGCTAAGCTGCTCGTTGAAATAAATTGGGACATTCGCACGTGTTTCAAAGCCCAACATATGCAGAGACAGTTGAGCTTTGTTAGTCCGGCGGTATTCAGCTGCTGCTCGCTGAATGTTTATTTTGTCGCGTAAATTATCGAATTTAATTATAACTACTGGGTCAACAACGGTGTTAGAACCTGCTTGTAGTTTGACTCTGTGAATCTCCTTGAGTCTGGGCGCAGGAGTGACGCCCAGTTCAAACGCAAGTGCATTAAACGTTGTGCGCAGCTGCTCCCCCTCGACAAACGGCACTTCATGAAGCCGCACGTCATTGGCTGCACTGGCGTTTGCTTGTTGGGCTATTTTCGGCTCCAAAGTCGCTACACGAGCCTGAAGTGCAGCTGTCTTGGGAGTAGACTGCTCCAATTTACAGACGCGCTGCATTAGGCTTTGGAGCTCGTTTCCAAGACCATCTATCCTCTCATGCAACACGGCCAGCAAGTTTTGCTCCGATTGTAATGCTGTGTAGTGTAGTTGAGTGAAATTTCGCTTGACCGTATTTTATTGAGTGTTATTATTTGGCGCGTTGTTACTCGTTAGTGTATGTTAAGATAGAAGAAGAAGTTGCAGTTTGGTGTTGTTGTTTCTCAAATTTTCTTCTTTCGCGTTTAAATTATATAAATAAACAGATTATAAACTTCGCGACTTTTTGCGATAAGTGACTTGAGCAACTTAATGTTCAAATATCCCTTTTTTTGGTATTTATTCGTTAACAAAACTATAAAATTAAATAATTTAGCGGAGCACAGAAAAAATGCGACTATGTTAATTCAATTCACAATGTAATATATACATATGCAGTCTACTGATTGATGATAACATTAAAACACAATCAGATCTTCGAGATATTTTCACTTAAAAGAAAGTTTCACATTCGGTTGAATCCACCTTCAACGTTTTTGCTTGTTTAATGTTCAGTTTTAGCGTACCAAAAATCTTCAGAGACCAAAAGTTAGTTTGAGGTAGCAAATTTATCGACATTTGTTGGCCTGTGTTATTGTTAATCTTTTATTAAAATTATAGAATTATTTTTGCGAAACGCAGTGAAGTTGCAACTGGATTAACTCACAAGATTAATCAAGAAAAAAAAATCGATTTTGCCAGCGTGTTATATTCATATATGTATGTATGTGTGTACACAAACATAAACGTTAGTGTTTGTGTGTGACGTTTCCAATCAGCAACACACTGACAGGATTGAACCTAATTTAAAAGACAACAAACTTGAGCCGCAGCCGAACTGCGCTTCCCAACTCTTTACTGTATGCTTTTCCCTTCTCCTATTACCTTTTTCCGTACATGTCGACGATGATGACGACTCATGAATACTTTCAGTATGCGCTCATGCAGAAATCCAGCGATCTGTTCCACGTCTATGCTGCATTTTTCATGCCCCGTACGTTGTGTGCACTAAATACATAAACTCGCTTCCAGATTCTGGCAATGTCCTAGTCACCGCAATCTTAGCTATCCCCTTACCCAATCCCGTTCGTAGTCCCAGCTGAGCTAACGCAATTCATGGACTCAGAACTGCTGGTTAGGGAGCAACGTTTTTTCCTCCCCCTTATTTTTTTTTTAGTCTTTTAGGGTTGCCAGCAACAGAAGAGTCGATTTTTCTGCATCGTGAACCGCATGATGCAAAACTAATTCGAAACAAATGCGTGTGCGCTTTGTTGTTTGCTGGGGCAAGGGATTGTCTGATAAAGAAACGGGGGTTAAAGTTTTCAACCGCTTACCCCTTCCCACAAGCCAACCAATTGCGCACTTGTCACAAAAACGAAAGGTACATAGCATATAAATTATAATATAATCACCAAACCAATAATTAAGATTAAGCAACGTACAATAAAAGTACATACTATAGTCGAATCGAATAAAGTTATCATTCAAAGTTATGGTCTAAGCTAAAAAATTGGTTTTTTCTTTGAGAACCTTTTCTGTAGAATCTTTAAAAAACAAGTAGAAGCGTTGCAGTCGGACGCAACCGACTGCGGTATACTCGATACCAGTAATAAAACGGGTGCCTCAAATATTGTCTGATCTTTTTATGATGTCAATTGCTATTCTCTAACCAAATTTGGAGACTAGTTCAAAGTTAGAAGAAGGGGGGCTTGGGGCGGTATGGGATGAGGGTGGCACCCAGATTTCTTGGGTTTCTTCATCGCTAATCTTGGCACCAAATTTGGTGGTTTTAGCTCAAAAGCTGTGGAAAATATGGGTGTTTTTGATTTTAAAATGCAAAGGGCTGGAGAACGGGGGTACGTGGCAGTTTGATGCAGTTTTTTGGGGGTCATAAACCGTTATCTTCCTACCAAATTTGGTGACTCTAGCTTTAACACTTTAGAAGATACAAGCATTCCCGTTTTTTGCGAAGCATAGGGGCGGTTTGGGGCGGCTAGGGGAGTATGGATGGGCGTGGCATCGAAAGTTTTTTTTGCTTATTTTTGGGGATCGGCAACACCTATCTTGGCACTAAATTTGGTGGCTCTAGCTCTAAAAATGTGGAAGATATAGGCATTTAAATTTTTTTAACCACGGAGGGACTGGGGGCGGAATGGGTGGTTGGGGCTCCAAAAATTTAATGCAACACCTTACTAGGCACCAAATTTGGTAGCTCTAGCTCAAAAACTGTAGAATTTATAGGCTTTTGTGGTTTAAAACTGCGGGGGGGCTGGGGGCGGAATGGTTTCGGCGTAGCTCCAAAATTTTTGATGAATTTTTTCGGGAGCTGTTAATAGCCATCTTCTCCCAGAAATTTGTAGATCTAGCTGCAACTGCGTGTGAATTAGGTGGATTTATCGATTTTCAGATATCGAGTTTATCGACAGTTTAATTTACAATGCCATAGATAAAGACAGTAGCAAAGTTTCAAATCTCTAACTTGAAGGGTGTGGAAAAAATTGCGAACATACAGACGGACGGACGGACAGACACCATGACGGACATTGTACAAACTAATATACTCTTTACCTTCGGTATCGAGTATAAACAAACCCAATATACTCTTTACCTTCGGTATCGAGTATTAAAATAGTTATTCATTGGTTTATCAGTGGCAAAACACATAGCAATATGTCTAACAAAAGAATACAAATTGGTTAAGAGGTTAGATTTTATCCACTGAGCGAATACCGAATTTTATTAGTTTTGTGCAATGTCCATCGTGTTGTCTGTCTGTCCGTCCGTCTGTATAAACGATATTTTAATATGCGTAAGGCTAACAACTTAAAACTTTGCAAATATCTTTCCGAGGTAGATTAAATGTCAAAACTGGGGCTCTACGCCAACAAGGGCGCTGGTAAATCGATAAATTCGATATCTGCAAATCGATAAATCCACATATTTTCCTCATCCTTACAGCTGAAGTTACAATATTTTGTTCGTACATATCTATATTTTATACATGTGTTGAGCATACCGCAGCCGGTTGCGTCCAACTACAACGTTTCCACTAGTTTTTTATTTTATTTATTGACAAGTTAACAGGCTCTAGTCTAGAGATCTCGGCTTAAAGATACCCTGAACCCTAGACGTAACGCATTCTGTCTTTAATGTTTGTTGGTGTGTACGCCTATAAAGAATGTGTATTATCACAGGGGTACTGAATGCTTGATTTTACTTTAATGTTCGATACCTAAAGAGTTTTTTACAGATGATATTTATTTTATCTATAGTTTCAGAAAAACGTTGATGTAGTAGATCAATATATCGGAGGTGTTTGTGTTTTATACTTTTGCACAAAACCATACTCTTTCTAACCATGTCATGGGTTCAGAGCATAAAAACACTTAATTTGGCTTTAAACTTTAAATGATTTATTTCACTAGATATGATGGCAATTACATAAAAACTTTATATGCATACTTATTTATAATCTATAGTGTTCCAATTTTTACTATATTGGGCAAATTCGAATCGAACACTTATTTTAATTGTATGAATTTGGCCAGAAAATTGGCTGAAATTTTATTCATACATTATAGATTTATAGATTTTTAGATTTTGTATGTTTTTGAACCACTTAAGGGTACAAAGTTTAATATAAAAGAGCAAAATGTTTGAATAGTTTTGCTCTTCTTATAATTTCTTGCGCACTTCGACTCGAAAAAATGTCTAGTTTAGTTCTAATTAGTAAGCATTGCCTTCAAGTTGTAAGAAAAGGATTCTTTAAAAACCTGCAAAGTTATCACATCAAGAGTGTTGCTGTAGATAGGCTTTGACAAACGAACTATGTATTAGATTGTGTTTGAGGTGGGATTGTTGCTGACAAGGAAGCGACTGTTGCAAGATGCCAAACATCGCACTTGACTATGCAAACAAGTTCAATTGCCACTGTTTATTTATTTGGACGCGCTGCGTTCCTGTCAGCCTTGTCTGTTTGTGTGTTTGCTTGACTGTCAGTCAAACAAATGGGCTCGAAGCTCAAGGATGCTGTCACCGTTTGCTGTTGCTGCACTTGTGCGTTTTCCTTAAGGACGCCGCTGGCTGCTGTTTGCGTAAGCCACACAGCGACGTTTGAAGTAAGTGCGGGACAATGATAGGGGGGTGGAAATAGTAGAGCAACTCGCGGCATGAGTGTCTGAACTTTTACGGCTGCCAGGCAGGCGATGCCATGCAAAGGCAAGACCGGGGTGAGTGGTTTGGTACACACGCAGAGGGTTGCTGTGTTGCTCTCAATGGTATAATTGCTATTGCAACAACAACAATTACGAATAACGGCAACGCCAGCCAAACATTGATGCAAAGGTTTTTGTGGCAATCAAATGAAGTGTTCCTGAATGGTTTTCAAAGTTAATTTGAGTGATGCTTGAAGCAAGCAAGTTGTTGTAGTTTGAAGCGGTTGCTGGTACTGACGAACCTCCCCGTGCTGTACACATTACCTTCCCTCGCTACCCTGCACGAACTTGCAACTGGCGTCTTCAATCGTTCAATGGTCGCGTGTTTATTAACATGTGTTAACAACAACTTAAAGCGCTCATATGGAACGCTGTGCAATGGCATGAACATATGTATGCACATACAGACCAGCAGTAGCGTCGGGTGGTTGAGTGGTTCCGCTTGTGGTCCAAATATTTCCCTTTTATTCTCGATTTTTTTTTTTGTCAACTGGGTGAAATTTAAGCGATGCTGATAAACACTTCAAGTTTCCTTTGGGCTCGTATTTTTTTGTTTGAATAGTTTTGTGGGTTGGGTAGATGCAAATTTGAGACACTTTGGGTCGATTAC
Source organism: Scaptomyza polygonia (assembly GCA_035044585.1). NCBI lineage: Eukaryota > Metazoa > Arthropoda > Insecta > Diptera > Drosophilidae > Scaptomyza > Scaptomyza polygonia. The sequence continues at coordinate 209,665 of JAWNNU010002004.1, read as the reverse complement.
TAGAATACTTAAAAAAAAAATATTTTGATCTAAACAACAATGAAAAACAAAAAGAAACGTTGCAGTCAGACGAAACCGACTACGGTATATTCGATACCAGTAATAAAACCAATAAAAGAAACCTGTTTACAATAGGGTGCGGTTAAAAGTGGGAAAGGGTGGCTGGGGGCGGAATGGGGGAACGGGGCTCCAAAACTTTGATGCATTTTTTTGGCGGTCATTAACAGTTATCTTCCTACCAAATTTTGCGACTCTAGCTCGAACACTGTAGAAGATACACGCATTACCGGTTTTAGCGAAGCGTTGGGGCGGTTGGGGACGGCTAGGGCAGTATGGATAAGCGTGGTATCCAAAATTTTTATGAATTTAGTTAGGGGTCGTCATCACCTATCTTGGCACCAAGTTTAGTGGCTCTAGCTCAAAAGCTGTGGAAGATATAGGTATTTATGTCTTTAAACTGCGGGGGAACTGGGGGCGGAATGGGTCGGAATGGCTCCAAACATTTTGATGCAATACTTTGCAGGTTATTAGTTACTATGTTCTCCTCAATTTTGCTACTTCTAGCTGTCAAGGCGTGTGAAATACGAGGATTTATCGATTTTGAGTTATTGAATTTATCGATTTGCTAGCCCCCCCAGTAATTGTAGAACTCCAATATTGACAATTTAATTTGCTATGTCATAGATAAAGATATTTGCAAAGTTTCAAGTCTCTAGCTTGAAAGGTGTGGAATAACATTGCCTTCATACAGACGGACTGACGGACAGACACCATGACGGACCTTGCACAAACCCAATATACTCTTTACCTTCGGTATCGAGTATAAAAAACTTAAACTTATCGATTAGATAACTTCATATATTAATATTAATATTAAAGCTCTAGAAAATATATCAAGACTAGACGATACCCTCAACCTTTTCGTAAGCAAAATAATATTAATTAATTAAATCAAAAATCTACTGTTCAACTAATATTAATTACATGTCCACAGAAAAGCAATAGTATGCCAAAGTTTCAATAGAAACTGGTTAAAATTGCAAAGAATGGTTTTTATTTGTACCGATAACAGGTACAGGCAAACCTCGATAGTGTGAAAAAAATTATAATGATCATACTACAGAGGTTTTGATTGTTCACACTCGATAGTGTGAGCACTCGGTAGTCTGAACAAATTATTATGTTCACACTATCGAGTGTGAACAATCAAAACCTCTGTAGTATGAATATTATAATTTTTTTTAGAAAAATGAACAAAACAAAAAAACATCTTTGCCAACTTTGTTCAAAGCAGTGCAATTAACGTTTTTCTTTTCATTTTCAGAACTTTTTATATAAAAACAAAACAAAACAAGTAGAAACGATGCAGTCGGACGCACCCGACTGCGGTATACTCGATAACAGGATACGGCATGGGTGTACGCTGCATCAAATATTGTCTGGTGCAGATGGGGATGCCAAAAAGCTATCTTCCTTCCAAATTTTGGTGACTCTAGCTCAATGTTTGTTAAAGGTAGGGAAAGAGGGGCTGTGGGCGGTATGGGGGCGTGGCATCCAGAAATTTTATTCAGACCTTTGTGGGATGTCAACTGCTATCCTCCTACCAAGTTTGCTGACTCTAGCTTATAGTTTGTAAAAGGTGGTGGCTGGGGGCGGTAGGGAGGCGTGGCATAAACATTTTTGCTGTAGATCTGTGTATGATGTCAATTACTATCCTCATACCAAATTTGGTGAGTTTAGCTCAAAGTTAGTAGAATATGGTGAAAGGGGGGCTGGGGGCGGTATGCGTGGGGGCGGCATCCACATGAATTGGGATTCTTCATCACCAATCTGAGGAAAATATAAGCGTTTTTAATTTCAAAATGCAAGGGGCTGGATAACGGGTGGGAGTAGCTCCAAAACTTTGATGCAGTTTTCGGGGGCTCGTTTTCCTACCTTTAATGACTCTTACTAAAACACTTTGGAAGAAACACGGATTACTTTTTTTAGCGAAGCGTTGGGGCGGTTGGGGTGGCTAGGGCAAAATGGATAGGCGACGCATCCATTTTATTAATTTGGTTGGGGGTTGCCAACATCTATGTTGGCACCAAATTTGGTGGCTCTAGCTCTAAAACTAGGGAAGATATAGGTATTTATGTCTTTAAACTGCGGGGGGCTGGGGCGGAATGGGTGGGCGTGTCTCCAAAATTTTTGATGCAAAATTTTGCGGGTTGTTATTAACTATCTTCTCCTCAATTTTGGTAGTCCTAGCTTTAAGGGCGTTCGAAATAGGTGGATTCATCGATTTTGAGTTATCGAACTTATCGATTTGCCAGCTCCCCAGTTATCTTAAAACTCCAATCTTGACTTTTTAATTTACTTTGCTATAGATAAAGACATTTGCAAAGTTTCAAGTCTCTAGCTTGAAGGGTATGGAAAAAAGTTGCGTTCATACAGACGGACGGACGGACACCATGACGGACATTGAACAAACCCAATATGCTCTTTACCATCGGTATTGAGTAAAAAAAACAGAACTTATATTTCAAATTTTAAGGCGCTTCCGTCCGTGTTTCATGCATGAGAATTACCTCACTTGAGTTGACTGGGACCCATGGTTTCTAGTTTTGTATAAACAAATGCCAATTAGCAAGCGATTTAAAACATTTTTTTTTTAAAGCAGGACAAAAAAGCAAGCAATTTCTAGCCGAAATAGCTCGACAAAAATATACCACGAAACCAACCTTTCGACCATCAGTGTTTTTAGGTATGACTCCTTTGCAATTATTTGCGCTGTCTTTAATGCACAGAGAAAATCTTAATTCAAGAAATTGCATAAAAGTTTTTGTGTAACGCCTAACGCTACCACTACCCGCATTTTGAAAACAAAAACGCCTATTAGTTCCGCAGCTATTGAGCTGGAGCCACCAAAGTTAGTGCCAAGATAGATAATTATGTCTGCATCAAAATTTGAATTCCAAGCCCATTCATTCCGCCCCCCTTTCAAAAAGTAAATAGTTAGTATTCATATCAGTACATATCGTATTTAGCTATATATAAAACAGAATTGATTCTTAAATCAAATAATTTCGATTTTTATAAGATTTGTTTGCTATGCTTTTGCATTTTTTTTTTGTTTAGTTTTAGCAAGTGTTTGCAAGGTACCTCCACCCTCCTTAATCAACAGAGAATTGTACTCGCATTCACATTTGGAGTTTGGTTTTTGTGTGTTGCAAATGCCCGCGCATGTTAAAATAAGAGCAACTTCGCGTCCTGCGCGTGACTTGCGATTCGAAAAGCAGCTGCACTATGGTCGTCATCTGACATCGACTTGTGTGCTGTAGTAATGACAGTGAGTCGCAACACTCTCAGATCATCATTTATCTAATTTTTCCTTCCATTTGCTCAGTTAAAAGTCTGGCAGGTGGATGGATGAAACTTATGCTGCAACTAAGGCTAATGACTCTTACCCGGGCCCCAAATTTGAGGCAAGCCCTGTGACACAGAGCAAAAATAAAAGGCAAGGCCCATAGCGCAGTGCTAGAGTGCAACCCCCGAGTGGCCATGAGTCTACCAAGTGCTGGGCTGCTTGTGGTCCACATCTGCTACGGATTAGGTTATGCATAATAAAGTGTAATTTATTTTTCGGAAACTCTTGAATGCTGCCAACTGGCTGAAAACAAACACACACACTAACAAACCAGTATCTAGGACTTGCACTTTCGCTTTGCTGCCCGCCACCTAGGGAAAACGGCAACGTGCAAGGTGGAGTCTACAAACTGTCCCCAGGGGCACAGGCACAGATTTTTAAAGTGGGGTGGGGTCACAAATATGACAATCAAATCGAGCTTTTGAGTAGGACGTCTTAACGCGATTCCAAACGCTGTAGAGTCAATCGACCTCACGGCCTCGTGCCGTGTTTATCTAAAGCTTTGCAGGATGAAGATGATATGAATGGGAATGCGAGCGACGCGTGTCAGCATTTTATTTGGCACACAGCTAAGCGAACAGAGCTACGCAACCGACGGGTCCAAGCCTATAACCTATGCGCAATGCCCTTTAATCAACTTGTTTGGGCATCAGCAGAGCGGTAAACACCAGAGCGTTGAGGAAATGTATTTGACACGTGACTTGAAAAAGGGGTTGGGTGCTAAAACTCTGGAGGGAGGAGTCGGGCTACTTAGTGCATGAAAAGGCGACACGTGACCGAAACGAATGTTCGTGGCGTAATTTTTGGCTTAGCTCAGCGCAAATAATATCCATTGCAATTGTATTTTAAGTGGTTCTCAGCATTTGGGCATCATATTCGTTTTGTTCAGCAATTTGCCTGAGATTTTGTGCTTATTCATTGCATTTGCATTTTGCCACATACATCTATGTAGATACATACATTGACATTTAATATTTGAAACTCTCGCTCAGATTCACTAATGGGATCGGCGAGCGAAGACGAAGACGACGATGATCCGTCACATTTACGTGGACCGGCGCTGGCATTGGGTGTGCTGGGATCGAATGGGCCAGACTCAGCGGGTGGCCCGCTGGGCACCTCGGATATTTCAGTACAAAGCATGAGCACCGATAGCAAAAATACGCACGAAGATTCCGATCAGGTAAGAGCGCAATATAAAGTGTGAATTGACTGCATCATTAACAGGTTTTCGCTGCTCTCTAGTGCATTTATCTTTTTTGTATATGGATATATATTAGAGAGCTGCATGAATGCCAAAAAAGGCACATTTAAATTAACAACGCTCAAAATGAGTTATATTGAATTGAATGCGAAACGGCATGAATTTGAGTGAATGAATGAGCTCGCGTTAGACAACATTCACAACATTCAAACGAAAAAAGACAAATAGAATGAGTGGGAATGCGAGAGAATGATAGAATGCCGTTTGAGTTCATTCGAATGCCAAACAGTTATTTTTTGTTTTGTCGTGCTGAAAGAAAACGAAGAAGGGTGTTCAGGCATGAACATAAATAGTAATAAAATAAGACTAAAAACATGCCTTGTGCGCACTCAAGGTCAAGCAGGTAGACGAACTGAGAGTGCAAGGGACACATGTGCGTAACAATTGACTCTAACGAAATGAGCGAAACACAAAATGTGTATGCAAAAAATAGAATAATCCGAATGTCTTCGGCTTAGCCAAATTTTTCATTCTGCTTTACGCTTCATTCATTCTAATTCACTCCACTGAGTGACCTTGGTTATGAGTCGCAGCACACAACAAAATTAATTTCATTCAATTCATTGTGTGCCTCTAACTCACTCAATTCAACTCAATTCATAGCATTTAGCAAAACGTACGTTGTGAGTGAAGCCATGCAGCTCTCATAAATATATATATATATATATATATACATATATATATATATGTGGTTATATAAAGATATGAAGATCATCGCTGCCATACATTAATTTGTATTAATTTCTGTGTGTACATAAACATTCAACCTTTAACACAAACATACATATAAAATACAAGCATACACATTTATATTCTTAACTGTAAACTAAGTAATAAAATTGAATAACAATAAGACAGAAAGTTGGCCACACTTTGTAAGCTCGACTTCATTTCTTTTTGATAAATGGTTGCCAAATTATTATTAGCTGATCACTTTATATAAGGTTAATATGTATGTTAATCTTTTTCTCTTGCCGACATGGACTTAGGGCTCTTTGGATGGTGATCCCGATGGCCGCGGCGACTCACAGGCGGAGAACAAAAGTCCCGACGATGCCAATGGATCAAAACGCCGCGGACCTCGCACAACGATTAAAGCCAAACAGCTTGAGGTTCTGAAAACGGCATTCAACCAGACACCGAAACCGACACGCCATATTAGGGAACAACTGGCTAAGGAAACGGGTCTGCCCATGCGTGTGATACAGGTGAGTTTTTCAATTCAGTTTCATTTCCATAGATGCAACAAGGACCCACAAAGAAAAAACATTGTTAGTCGTATACACTTTAATTCAAGAATACTTGGCAATAATTTTTGATAAAAAGTTTTTGTATACTCTGATTCCGAAGGTTAACCGAGAGATAGATAAAGAGGCGCTCTTAATCAATAAAATGAAAAATATTTTTATACTAAATACCGAAAGTAAAAAGTATATTGGGTTTGTCTATCCGTCTGTCCGTTTGTATGAACGCAACTTTTTTCCACACCCATCAAGCTAGAGACTTGTATCTTAGCAGATGTCTTAATCTATGGCCGATAGGTGTTGACGACCTCCAACCAAATTCATAAAATTTTTCGAATGCCACGCCCATCTTTATTGCCCAAGCCGCCCCCAACCACCCCAACGCTTCGCTAAAAACGGTAATGCTTGTATCTTCAACAGTGTTTGAGCAAGAGTCGATAACTAGAGCTAGAGATAACTGGTAAAGACCCAAACAAGTAGAATCGTTGCAGTCGGACGCACCCGACTGCGGTATACTCGATACCAGTAGTAAAATGTGTATGATGTCAATTGCTATCCTCATACCAAATTTGGTGACTCTAGCTCAAAAATAGAAAAATTTGGTGGAAAGGTGGCTGGGGGTGGTAAGGGGGGGCCGTGGCGTCCAAAGTTTTGCTGCAGATCTATTTATGATGATAATTGCTATCCTCATACCAAATTTGGTGACTCTAGCTAAAAGTTAGTAGAATATGGTGGAAGGTGGGCTGTTGGCTGGGGGCTGGTATGGGGGGGCGTGGCGTCCAAAGTTTTTATGCATTTTTTTGGGGGCTATAATCACCTATTTTGGCACAAAATTTGGTGGCTCTAACTCAAAAACAAAAGAAATAAGCATTTCTGTTTTTAAGCTGCGGGGGGAATGGGGCCGGAATTTGTAGGTAGGGCAGTTTTTGGGGGGTCGTTACCAGCTATCTACCTACCAAATTTGGTGACTCTAGCTCGAACACTATGGAAGATACACGCACTACCGTTTTTAGCGAAGCGTTGGGATGGTTGAGGGCGGATAGGGCAGTATAGATGGGCGTGGCATCAAAAGTTTTTATGAATTTGGCATCAAATTTGATGGCTCTAGCTCAAAAACCGTAGAAGATATGGTCATTTTTAGTGTTAAACTGCAAGGGCTGGGGGCGGAATGGGTGGGCGTGGCTCCAAAATTTTTAATGCAGTTTTTTGGGGATTGTAGCTATTTTCTCCCCAAATTTGGTAGTTCTAGCTGTAAGGGCTTGCGAAATAGCTGGATCTATCGATTTTGCGTTATCGAGTTTATAGATTTTCCAGCCCCCTAGTTATCGTAGAACTCTAATCTTAACACTTAAATTAACTATGCCATAGAGTTAGAGTTAGGCCTATCACAAGTTAACAGGGTGCATAACAGTAGTAATAAAATGCTAGATTTAATATTTGTTTCTGACTCTGATTGTAGTACTGTAAGTAGAGTACACCCTTTAGTGCTTCCCGAAGATACCTACCATCCAACTTTAGAACTTTCATTTGAACTTTTTAACCTTAGCTCAACATCTAACAATTGTTTAAAGACACGATGTTTTCGTAAAACTAACTTTACTAAATTAAATGACCTTCTTCAGCATACTAATTGGTCTCAACTGTATTCTTGTACTGATATAGAAACTGCCATTGCCATTTTTTACAGGACTTTGAATTCATATTTGGATATATGTGTTCCCGTCACTGTTCCTTTAAGTGAAAATAAACCACCTTGGTTTACGAGGGAACTATCAAAATTAAAAAACGTGAAAACAAGATCCTATAAAAAATTTAAAAGATCTGGAAATACTTTAGATTTATCCTTGTATATAATTGCAAAGTCAAATTTTATTTCTGTAAACACTATTTGTTATAACAATTATCTCAATCGTTGCAGATCAAACTTTTCTCGCGATCCGAAACAGTTTTTTAAATTTGTTAACTCTAAACGTAAATCTTCTTGCTTGCCTTCCTCGGTTTACCTTGATAATACAAAAGCAAATACCGATCAGGCAGTGGCCGATCTCTTTGCTGAGTATTTTCAATCTGTATACACATCGAGTTCATATAGTTGCACTAATTCCTATCCATTTCAAGTTCAAGCGTCAAACTGCATTTATGTCCCAGTTATAACTGAGTGTACGCTGCTAGGCGACCTCAACACTATCAAACCCAGCTTCTTGCCTGGTCCTGATGGAGTGCCAGGTTGTATACTTAGATATTGTGCGGACTCACTTTGTAAACCCTTACACAAATTATTCAACTTGTCAGTTGACTCAGCTGTGTTTCCTGGTATATGGAAGGAATCTTTTATTATTCCACTCCATAAAAATTCTTCCAAGTCCAACGTTAAAAACTATAGGGGGATATCTAAGCTGTCTGCCATTCCGAAAGTCTTTGAAAAAATTATTTGCACCCAATTGCAGCACTTATGTACTTCAATTTTATCCCCTTATCAACACGGTTTTGTTAGGCGAAGATCTACTACCACAAACCTTCTTGAGTTTACCTCACTAGTTATCAAAGGGTTTCAGGACAAAATGCAAACTGACGTCGTTTACACAGATTTTAGTAAGGCATTTGATTCTGTTAGTCATTCTTTGTTGCTTCAAAAATTAAATATTATTGGATTTCCATCAAAACTCCTGTCGTGGCTTTCTGAGTACTTGTGTGGCCGAACACAAAAAGTAGTTTTTAAATCTTCTGTATCCAAATCTATTTTTGTTACCTCTGGTGTTCCTCAGGGGAGTCACATGGGACCATTGCTATTTAATCTATTTAATCTATTTATTAACGATCTTCCTGCTGTTATTACTAACTCTCGTGTTTTTATGTTTGCTGATGATGTAAAGCTTTGTTTCACCTATAATGATGATTCTCTATGTAACTTACTACAGTCGGACTTGGGTGCACTGTCGGCTTGGTGCCGTTATAACTTACTTAATTTAAATTGTTCAAAATGTAAAATCATGACTTTTTGTAGAGGTTCCCCTCATACTGCTCGATACGTGCTTGATGCTTCACCACTTGTCCGCGTTTTTGAAATTAAAGATTTAGGCATCATTCTTGATAGCAAATTAAAATTTGATTCTCACATATCGTCGATGGTCAATAAGGCCATAAATGTACTTGGATTCATCAAGCGGTGGTCAAAAGAGTTTGATGATCCCTACACCACTAAAACGCTATATACATCATTGGTACGTCCCATCCTGGAGTATGGATCTTGTGTGTGGTCCCCGCAATACGGGATTCACCAGGATAGAATTGAGTCTGTGCAGAGGAAATTTCTTCTGTTTGCGCTCAGATGTTTTGACTGGGTTCCTGGAATAGACCTACCCCCCTATTCAAGTAGACTTCTTTTAATTAATCTTCCTTCCCTGTTGAACCGTAGAATTATGCATGGTGTAGTATTTGTCACTAATCTACTTAATGGTGAAATCGACTCATCAGTTCTTCTAAGTCGAATAAAATTAAATGTTCCCATTAGATCCACACGTAACTTTTTACCCCTCAGCCTCGATCGTTGCTCGAGTAACTATTTAATTCATGAACCATTTCGTGTGTTATGTTCTGACTATAACAGGCTTTATTCCCTTGTCTCTTTGGAGACCTCAACTACATTACTAAAACACTCGATCCTCTTTTCTTTATAGCAACATTGAGTTGGAAAACTCATATGCACGTGCAATATGTGTTGTTTGCGTGAAAATGGGGAAAAACGGAGGAGATAACTTGATTCTTAATACGTTTCATAATAACTTCTCATTATTACACTTTCTAGATTTTTCTAGAATTGAAAGATACATTCCACTGTAGGCAAAATTAAATTTTGAAGTTTTTGTCTAATAACAACACAACACATTAATTTACCTGACAATAAGCAGATTGACTACAAAATTTGTGTTAGCAAGTTATTTTACATTCCTTGATTGTTAATTCCTATATTTTTTTTTTTTTGCTTACACTGAACCGAAAAATTCTATAGTGCAAGTTGATAGTCTCCCATCAATCGTCATATTTCGACATTTGATAGGAAAAACGTTGTATTGAACGGATTTCCCGTAAAATCAACAGTATTTTTTGCGTTGTACTTTCAATTTGTACTATCAATTAAAATGTTGATAATAATACTGTTAAATTGTTATTACATTTATATTTTGGTAGTAATACTGTTTAATTGATATGACAGCGCTGTTTTCAGCGTTAGTTTGTCAATAATACTGTTAAATTGATATAACATACTTATGGTATTTAGTAGCTATGCTATCGTCGTACTAAGTTGTTATTTGATATCTTTAAATAAAACACCGAAGCAAGTTTAACACAGTAAACATGCCCCTGGGTATGTTTGCTTCTATTGTACTATATGTGTTATTGTGTGGTTGCCAGACTATGTATGAAAACATCTATTTTCGAGTTTATGGATGTAATGAAATTAGGTCACACTAGGTGAGTTTTGGTTGTAAATTTAGGTAAATTTTATTTTATTATTTATTATTTTAAAAGCCTAAACTGATGTTTTTAACCGTGGCCAAAGCGACACAAGCAAAGTTTTCTTCGTTTTGCTACAGTTGGTCTGTTATCATGCCTATTGTTCCACCATCTCTTAAGGCTGGTTCGCACTTTGGTAAGTAGTAAGTAGCGAGTCGAGTAGACAGTGTCCGAACAGCAAAATTTTAGGCAAGTAATTTAGTCAGCTCATTCGCTACTCGACTAAAAACAGAATAGAATCTACTCTATTTTTTTGTGCGAGTAGCGCGGCAGAGCTACTGGCCACTCAGCAAGTCAGAACGTTTTGAAACAGTACAGTTCATTATTTCCAAGCTGTTGTGGAGTAAACATGTCTCTTCGGTGGGATGATTTTTTTGCGCTGCACACTCATCTCGCTGCCGACCGCACACTACTAATGCACTGTACTAATCAGTTAATTTTATAAGTGCGAACAGTTTTTGGCGAGTAGCTACTTACCGCTCTAATGTCTACTCGACTCGCTACTTACTACTTACCAAAGTGCGAACCAGCCTTTATTCCAAACAATGTTGCAACTTTCTTGCTCAATTCAATTTCACTGTCGATTGTATTGTCATCGAACTGACAATCAGCTGACTTAGCGCAAATACGACAAAATGAACGTAAAAAGTGCACTCACTAGCTACTCTGTAGTATATATAACACTTACTTAAACTTACTTAGCTAAAACCTCGACAGGCAGGCCCGTCAAGCAACGAAACAAACGCACACACGGCCAAATACAAAAAAATTTTACAGTTATTGGTTGTTAGTCAACATTTGGCACGAACGATGAGCGCAAGGGATAGTAAAACACAAATCTGCTCTCGCGCCTGCTCACACTTGTGCGAAGCATTCAAGGGGTCTACCTCCGGCATCTTGAGATGCGAAAGCTCTTGTTAGCAATTGCACAGTCATATCTTAGACTGTCTGTACTCAAGCTAATGAACTGTAAAATATATTAGGGTATGTGTATTTTAATCGATGTGCACCTCAAAATGTAACGACTAGATATTTATTAATTGTTTATTTATAAGCAAAAAATTTAAAAGCTAACGTCGGCGCTCTCGGAAATTCTACAAGAAAATTAGTGGTCCAACATTTGTTGCGTGGATTGGGCAAAACCCAGCAAACCCAATCATATAAACTGTAGTAGTAGTTAGTGGTTTCGAATAGATAACGTATAAAAGATCGATCCTTTATACAGGAATCGAGGCAACGAAGAAGACAAGACAATAGAGCTTTTTATGGTCAGAGCAAATTACACGAATATGGTTCGTGAAGTAAATATTCGCTGGAGCAAGGTTTAATGTTAGGTGGTAAAAAGTTACGGGCACATCTAATTGGGCCAGTTAGTTCTAGTCGGTTCTAAAGAACTGATAGTTTCACAGTTCATTAGATTAGTATTTAATAATAGTCCATGCATAGTTTTAAGATCCTTGCTTTAAACAAGTGGAAGAAAGTCATGTGAAGGCATACATTTTTTACGTAGAATACGTTATTCGGCAAGGTAGGGGTGCAATTTGAAGTAAAAACTTTTGCGACCATTTTCGCATTTATATAAAAGTTAATTGAATTTGTTAGCTTTCGAATAGTATAAAAAGTATAAAATTGCTGCATATAAAGTTTTTGAATCCATAAGTAAATAAAATTTTGAGCCTAATACATTTTTCATTATTTTTCATATGCGTGTTTTATGTTTACATTTATGAGCAATAAGTGCGATCGCACTCGCTCGCTAGCAATAGCGGATAGAATGTGCATAAAGTTTTGTTCCGGTTTTACTTTATGCATTTTGTGCGTCTCAGCTACGACAAACCAACACGTTTTGTTGCAGGTTTTTGTCTGTGTGAACGCGTTGATTTCAGAGACTACAAGAGCTAGAAACTTCAGATTTTAAATATAAGTTCTCCGATATACACATGGAATCGATTACCAAAAATTAGGAAACACCGGAGATATCGTTAAGTTATGTCAGTTATTAGTGTTGTATAAATTGATCATTATTTTAAGCATACTTTTAGGGCGCAAGGAGTAAAATATTTGTTTCAACTGGGTTCAGGGTATCTTCTGGTCGGGCTCTTCCGACTAGACTTCGTATATATTATGTATATATGTATGTGATTCGTAAGCCAAATATGTGTCTCGTTTATTCACAAAAAATTAGCCAGAGCAAATAATTCGCTACCAAAGTTCAAAAAAGAATGAAAATATAATAAAATGCATCCTTAAAAGCGCCTATATTTAACAAAATATTTTGAAAGTAAAAAAAAAAATTCTGAAAATTTATCAGGAGAGAAAACAAACCCTTCCTGGAACTTATGGAAACTACATTCAATCTTCAATTAAAGATTGTGGATGCCCACAACCAATAAAAGCACATGCATTGATATGGTTTCCAGGCAGACATATTGATGTCGAATGCCAGGTGTTAAAATTACAAATATATTTTACTCATTTTAGTTTTATTGCTAAGTCATTACGTCTATTTGTTTGACAAATCTGAAATGGAACGTATTCTACGTAATAAAGCGAAAGCACAGACCGTCGATTTTTTTTTTTTTTTTTTGCATCATTGACTGAAAATTCTGTGCTTTGAGAAATACCGGTCTTTGTGTAAGTGAGCGATAAATTTAACCGCTTTCCAGTTACATAGAATCATGGTATATAGTAAACACTTAACATTTACTAAACACAGCTAAAAACAAGTAGAGACAGTTCAGTCGGACGCAACCGACTGTGGTATACTCGATACTAGTACTAAAACCATAAAACCACTACAAATAGATCAGATTGGAATGGGATGCGGATACGGCAGGGGTGTATGCTGCCTCAAAGATTGTTTGGTGCAGATGGGGATGCCAATAAGCTATCTTCCTTCCGAAATTTTGGCACTCTAGCTCAAAGTTTCTTAAAGGTGGGGAAAGATATGCTGGGAGCCTGGCATTCAAAATTTGTATGCAGATCTTTGTGGGATGTCAATTGATATTCTACTACCGAATTTGGTGAGTCCAGCTTAAAATTTGTAAAATACGTGGGAAGTTTGGCTGGGGAAGGTATTGGTTTGGGGCAGCATCAAACGTAATTGGGTTTCTTCATCACAAATCTCGGCACCAAATTTGGTGGCTTAAGCTCTAAAGCTGTGGAAGATATATGCGATTCTAAATACAGGAGTTTAGGATCGGGGGGGCGTGATTCCAAAAAGTTGATTGAGTACAGTGGGGGTCGTTAACAGTTATCTTCCTACCAAATTTTATAGCTCAAATACTATAGAAGATACACGCATTCCCGTTTCTAGCGAAGCTTTAGGGTTTTGGGGGTGACTAGAGCAGTACGGATGGGCGTGGCATCCAAAGTTCTTATGAATTTAGTGGAAGATATAGGCAATTATGTTTTTAAACTCAGTGGGGCTTTGGGCGGAATGGGCTGATGGAGCTCCAAAATTTTGAGGCAAATTTTTGAAGGCCGTTACCAGTTATCTGCCTACTAAATTGTGACTCTAGCTCAAACACTAAGGAAGATATGCGCATTACCGTTTTAAGCGAAGCGTTGAAGCAGAAGGGGGCGGCTAGGGCATAATTGATAGGCGTATCATCCCAGATGCTTATTATTTTGTTTGGGTGCCTATCTTGGCACTAAATTTGGTGGCTCCAAAAATTATGATGCAATATTTTGGGGTTGTTAGTAACTATCTTCTCCCTAGTTTTGGTAGTTGTAGCTGTAAGGGCGTGTAAATAGATGGATTTATTGATTTAGAGTTATCGAATTTATAGATTTGCCAGCCCCCCAAATACCGTAGAACCCCAATCTTAAAACATTATCTTACACGGCTATAATTAAAGACATTTGCAAACTTTCAAGTTCTAGCTTGAAGGGTGTGGAAAAAAGTTGTGCACATACACAGACACACAGACGGACAGACACCATGACGGACATTGCACAAACCAAATATACTCTTTACCTTCGGTATCGAGTATAAAAATCAAACCAAAAATATGCATAGTTTTCCTACTTAAGCAAACTAAATTATCCATCAATTACTCTGATTTTTTGGAATATAAGTTAAGATTAGTTAAACAAAAATTTAAACATTCAAATTTGATATACTTTGGCGTGGCGTCCAAAGTTTTGCTGCAGATCTAGCTCAAAGTTAGTAGAATATAGCGGAAGGGGGGCTGGGGGCGGTATGGGTGGGGGGCGCCATCCACATTTTTTGGGTTTCTTCATCACCTATATTGGGACCAAATTTGGTGGCTCTAGCTCAAAAAATGTGGAAAATATGGGCGTTTTTGATTTCAAAATGCAGGAGGCTCGGAACGGGGGGGCGTGGCTCCAAAACTTTGATGCAGTTTTTGGGAATCGTTAATAGCTATCTTCCTACCAAATTTGGTGACTCTAGCTTTAACGCTTTAGAAAATACACGCATTCCCGTTTTTAGTGAAGCATTGGGGCGGTTTGGGGCAGCTTGGGCTGTATGGATTGGCGTGGCATCCAAAGTTTTTTTGTATTTTTTTGGGGGCTATTATCACCTATTTTGGCAAAAAATTTGGTGGCTCTAACTCAAAAACTGTAAAAGAAATAAGCATTTCTGTTTTTAACCTGCGGGGGAGCTAGGGGCGGAATGGATAGGTAGGGCTCTAAAACTTTAATGCAGTTTTTGGGATGTCGTTACCAGTTATCTACCTACCAAATTTGGTGACTCTAGCTCAAACACTATGGAAGATACACGCACTACCGTTTTTAGCGAAGCGTTGGGGTGGTTGAGGGCGGATAGGGCAGTATAGATGAGCGTGGCATCAAAAGTTTTTATGAATTTGGTTGGGGATCGTCAACACCTATCTTGGCACCAAATCTAGCTCAAAAACTGTAGAAGATATGGTCATTTATAGTGTTAAGCTGCGGGGGGCTGGGGGCGGAATGGGTGGGCGTGGCTCCAAAACTTTTGATGCAGTTTTTTGGGGATTGATAGTAGCTATTTTCTTCCCAAATTTGGTAGTTCTAGCTGTAAGGGCGTGCGAAATAGCTGGATCTATCGATTTTGCGTTATCGAGTTTATCGATTTGCCAGCCCCCTAGTTATCGTAGAACTCCAATCTTAACACTTAAATTTACTATGCCATAGATAAAGACATTTGCAAAGTTTCAAGTCTCTAGCTTGAAGGGTGTGGAAAAAAGTTGCGTTCATACAGACGGACAGACGGTCAGACGGACAGACACCATGACGGACATTGCACAAACCCAATATACTCTTTACCTTCGGTATCGAGTATAAAAATCAGTGAAAAAATCATTATTTCTTTTTTAATTGCAAATTTCTAATTCAATATAAAACAAGTAGAAACGTTGCAGTCGGACGCACCCGACTGCGGTATACTCGATACCAGTAGTAAAACAGATTAAAAGAGAGAGCTGATTGCAATGGTGTGTGGATACGGCAGGGGTGTATGCTGCTGCAGGGGTGTATGCTGCCTCAAAGATTGTCTGGTGCAGATGGGGATGCCAAAAAGCTATCTTCCTTCCAAATTTGGTGATTCTAGCTCAAAGTTAGAAGAATATGGTGGATGGTAGGCTGGGGGAGGTATGGGGGGGGGGGGCTTGGCATCAAAATTTTAGCTGAAGATCTGTGTATGATGTCAATTGCTATCCTCATACCAAATTTGGTGACTCTAGCTCAAAAATAGTAAAATTTGTGGGAAGGGGGGATGGGGTTGGTAAGGGGGGGCGTGGCATCCAAACTTTTGCTGCAGATCTATTTATGATGTCAATAGCTATTCTCAAACCGAATTTGGTGACTCTAGCTCAAAGTTAGTAGAATTTGGTAGAAGGGGGGCTGGGTGCTGGGGGCTGGTATGGGGGGGGCGTGGCGTCCAAAGTTTTTCTGCAGATCTGTTTATGATGTTAATTGCTATCCTCATACCAAATTTGGTGGCTCTAGCTCAAAGTTAGTAGAATATGGTGGAAGGGGGGCTGGGGGCGGTATGGGTGGGGGGCGCCATCCACTTTTTTTGGGTTTCTTCATCACCTATCTTGGCACCAAATTTGGCGGCTCTAGCTCAAAAAATGTGGAAAATATAGGCGTTTTTGATTTCAATATGCAGGGGGCTCGGGTTCAGGGGGGGCGCGGCTCCAAAACTTTAATGCAGTTGTTTGGGGATTGTTATTAGCTATCTTCCTACCAAATTTGGTGACTCTAGCTTTAACGCTTTGGAAAATACACGCATTCCCGTTTTTAGTGAAGCATTGGGGCGGTTTGGGGCAGCTTGGTCAGTATGGATTGGCGTGGCATCCAAAGTTTTTATGCATTTATTTTGGGACTATAATCACCTATTTTGGCACAAAATTTGGTGGCTCTCACTCAAAAACTGTAAAAGATATAAGCATTTCTGTTTTTCAACTGCGGGGGGGCTGGGGGCGGAATGGGTGGGTGGGGCTCCAAAACTTTGATGCAGTTTTTGGGGGGTCGTAACCAGTTATCTACCTACCAAATTTTGTGACTCTAGCTCAAACACTATGGAAGATACACCCACTACCGTTTTTAGCGAAGCGTTGGGGTGGTTGAGGGCGGATAGGGCAGTATAGATGGGCGTGGCATCCAAAGTTGTAATGAATTAGGTTCGAGATCGTTACCACCTATCTTGGTACCAAATTTGGAGGGTCTAGCTCAAAAACTGTAGTAGATATGGGCATTTTTAGTGTTAAATTGCGGGGGGGCTGGGGGCGGTATGGGTGGGCGTGGCTCCAAAATTTTTGATGCAGTTTTCTGGGGATTTTTAGTAGCTATTTTCTCCCCAAATTTGGTAGTTCTAGCTGTAAGGGCTTGCGAAATAGCTGGATCTATCGATTTTGCGTTATCGAGTTTATCGATTTGCCAGCCCCCTAGTTATCGTAGAACTCCAATCTTGACACTTTAATTTACTATGCCATAGATAAACAGATTTGCAAAGTTTGAAGTCTCTAACTTGAAGGGTGTGGAAAAAAGTTGCGAACATACAGACGGACAGACGGACAGACGGACAGACACCATGACGGACATTGCACAAACCCAATATACTCTTTACCTTCGGTATCGAGTATAAAAATAAACTTGATTTCCTTTTGTTTGATATATATATGCGGTCATGACGGATATCTTCTTAATGTTGAAATTTCTTTAAGATATTCGGTCATAATTAAATTTTCATACATAAATTCTTCCGTGCTAGGGGTGTACATGAACAAGTTCAGCTTGAGCGTCATTTCCAAACAAAATTAATATTACCATCAAATATTTTCATCCCCAATTTTATAATTTCAGGAAATATGCGAGCAAGTTTTTGAAACCATGTTGTACTGTTTTTGTAGCAAATTAAATTATGGTTTTGCACCAAAACAATTAATATGTCCGTGCAAATGTTGTCGCGGTGCCGTCAGAAGTCAATGTTTGTATTATTTTATTTAATTTTGCAGATGTGTAGATTTTATAAATTAAATCATACTGATATTTCAAGTCAATGATTGTATTATTTATATCAGAGATGCAAATTAGTGTTGCAGTAAAAATCAAAAAAGTAGCCAATTAACAAAAACCAAATGTATGTTTTAACTGTGGCTGTTGTCATTTGGCTTATTCAGTACAAAACCGGTTTGTCAAATATTTAGTTTAAAGTACAACTTTTAGATACAATTTTTAAAATTCTAAGCATTCTATACAATATAAAATAATAAATAATATGTTTACTTCATATTTTTTGTTGCACAAGGACAGACGTATTTTACGGTTAACCTCATTTTCGATACCCGTAAAGCTAGAATCTTGAAACGGTGCAAATATCAATGGCTACTAGGTGGCTGGAAATTCGAAAAATTCGATAACAGAAATTCGATAAGTCCACATGTTTTCTATATCCTCACCGATAAAAGTACTTATTTTCCATTTCTCACCCACTCCCAATTTTGAAATCGAAGACGACTGTCTCTTCCACAGTTTGTGAGCAAGAGCCACCAAATCTGAGGACAAGATAGGTGATAACGTCATCCAAAAAACTACATCAACAACTTAGACGTGGCCCCACTCCGCCTCTTTAAAATCGAAAAAGCCTGATTGAAAATGGGGTAGGATGCGGCAGATTAGTACTGGGTTAAGAGATTGGCTGATAAAGATCTTGAGAGCTAACAGATTAAAAAAAAAAAAACATGAAAATGTTTGTGTGGGGCATAGTAAGGGGAAATGGCTTATGTATAACATATCTTTGTGGGTTGCCACTACCTATCTTATTAAAAAATTTTGTGACTTTAGCTGAAATAGACAAACTCATGCCAGTTCCTAAAAGGTTGCGGGGAGGCTGGGGTGGTATGGTTGGATGCGGCATCCAAAGTTTTGATGTAGATCTATGGGGCTCGTTAGCTGCTCTACAAATTTGATGACTCTAGCCCAAAAGCTGTGAAAGATATACGCATTCCTGTTCTAAACAAGGCGGTGGGCGAATGATGGCGACTAGGACAGTATGCAAGCACGTGGCATCTAAAGTTTTGATGCATTTTCTTGGGGTTCGTTTTTATCTATCTTGGAACCAAATTTGGTGACTGTAAAAAAGCTCAACTCAAAAACTGGAGCAGTTAAGGCGGATGGCAGGAGGAAGATTCGGTGGCCTTGCTTCGAAAATGTTTCATGCAATTTTTTAGGGGACGCCAGTATCTAGCTCGCAACTCAAGCTATAGTGATGAGGGAAACATGTGGATTTGTCGAATTTCTGCTATCGATTTTATTGATTTTCCAGTTCTCCAGTAGTCGTAGAACTCCAATCATGACACTTTATCTTTGCAAAGTGGTAAGTCTTCAGCTTGAGGGGTTCCGAAAAAATTATCGTCTATACAGACGGACATACACCTTGATGAACATTGTACACAACCTAGTAGCTCTTCAAGCACCAAGTTCTTATTGGCAAGATCGAACGTATGCAGCGGTAGGTGATAAAGCGAGCGAAATATGAGACAAATACAGTAACTTTTTAATGTACATTCTGCCATCACAACCGCCACTGGGAAGTGAAAAACAAGCGCTTTAATTATTTTTTGATTTTCGCTGTACAATTTATTGTTGCGACAGCCGGCGTCAGTGAAAATTGTGTTTGGTTTGTTATAAAGTTATTCCATTTCCAACGGTATTTTTTTCAGAATTAAACAAATTTTATTAATTTATTTTAACTAACAGTTCGTTTTTGGACGGGATCGGCAGATCGGATGGGCAGCCTTGTAAGACCTCTCGCGAGCTGATAAGGGTGCGATGAAACCTTGCTAAAGTATTTTACCTCTTGTTTCACTATTACCTCCTTGGCTGGTAGATGTTCAAGTCACTCTGAATGTTTTCTTCTGAACAAACCAAGGTGCCCCGATGATGGTTCTCTGGACCTTCGACTGGCCACTCTGGACTATGTCGATGTTGCCACTGCTAGCGTTCCCTCGTAACTGGGAGCCATCAGTCCAGATTGCTTTAAGACCAGAACTGTAGAACTGTGCAAGGTCCTGCAGTCCAGAGTAAGTGCAATTGTATATCAATTGTTTTCACAAAAGCCAAAATGGGGTGGTTGACAAAAGGTTAATCCGGGTCAGCAAACATTTTTAAAAATGACTTAACGCTTTTGTGAGTTTACGTGTGGCGTTATTTAGCTTTTGCTTTGCCGACGGCGATCTATTGGATTGCTTTAACGAGCTGTACAATTTGTAGATTTGTTTTCTGTTGCTTGTATACTATTTTAATTATTTAAGGCGATAAGATGTAAGCTGTGGCAGGTCAACGTCAGCTTCATCTTTAACACGTGGCTTCAGCTCACGTGCTGTTATATAGAATTTTAATACTCGATACCGAAGGTAAAGAGTATATTGGGTTTGTGCAATGTCCGTCATGGTGTCTGTCCGTCTGTGTGTCGGTATGTGCGCAACTTTTTTCCACACCCTTCAAGCTAGAGTCTTAAAACTTTGCAAATGTCTTTATCTATGGCCGTGTAAGATAAAGTGTTAAGATTGCGGTTCTACGATAACTAGGCGGCTGGCTAATCGATAAATTCAATAACTTAATATCGATAAAGCCAGCTATTTCACACGCCCTTACAGCTAGAACTACCACATTCGGGGAAAAGATAGCTACTAACAACTCCCAAAAAACTGCATCAAAAATTTTGGAGCCACGCCCACCCATTCCGTCCCCAGCCCTTCCGCAGTTTTAAACAACAAATGCCTATATCTTCTACAGTTTTTGAGCTAGAGCCACCAAATTTGGTGCCACGATAGGTGTTGACGATCCCCAATCAAATTCATAAAGATTTGGATGCCACGCTTATCTATACTGCCCCAGCTGACCTAAGCAGCCCCAACGCTTCGCTAAAAACGGTAATGCGTGTATCTTCGATAGTGTTTGAGCAAGAGTCATCAAATTTGGTAGTTAGATAACTATTAACGATCCCCAAAAAACTGCATCAAATTTTGGAGCCCCACCTATCCATTCCGCCCCCAACTCCCCCGCAGTTTAAAAACAGAAATGCTTATATCTTTTAAATTTTATGCGTTAGAGCCACCAAATTTTGCGCCAAACTAGGTGATTATAACCTCGAAACAAGATTATAACCTCAAAGATTTTCTGGTGCAGATGGGGATGCCAAAAAGCTATCTTCCTTCCAAATTTGGTGACTCTAGCTCAAAGTTAGAAGAATATGGTGGATAGTAGGCTGGTGGTGGTATGGGGGGGCGTGACATAAAAATTTTAGCTGAAGATCTGTGTATGATGTCAATTGCTAGCTCAAAGTTAGTAGAATATGGTGGAAGGGGTGCTGGGGGTGGTAAGGGGGGGCGTGTCATTAAAATTTTTACTGCAGATCTATTGATGATGTTAATTGTTATCCTCATACCAAATTTGGTGACTCTAGCTCAAAGTTAGTAGAATATGTTGGAAGGGGGTCTGGGGCGGTATGGGTGGGTGGCGCCATCCACATTTTTTGGGTTTCTTCATCACCTATCTTGGGACCAAATTTGGCGGCTCTAGCTCAAAAAATGTGGAAAATATGGTAATTTTTAGTGTTAAACTAAGTGGGGGCTGGGGGTGGAATGGGTGGGCGTGGCTCCAAAACTTTTGATGCAGTTTTTTGGGGATTGATAGTAGCTATTTTCTCCCCGAATTTGGTAGTTCTAACTGTAAGAGCTTGCGAAATAGCTGGATCTATCGATTTTGCGTTATCGAGTTTATCGATTTGCCAGCCCCCTAGTTATCGTAGAACTCCAATCTTAACACTTTAATTTACTATGCCATAGATAAAGACATTTGCAAAGTTTCAAGTCTCTAGCTTGAAGGGTGTGGAAAAAAGTTGCGTTCATACAGACGGACAGACGGACAGACGGTCAGACGGACAGACACCATGACGGACATTGCACAAACCCAATATACTCTTTACCTTCGGTATCGAGTATAAAAAATGCATGAAAACTTTGGATGCCACGCCAATCCATACTGCCCAAGCTGCCCCAAACCGCCCCAATGCTTCACTAAAAACGGGAATGTGTGTAATTTCCAAAGCGTTAAAGCCCCTGCATTTTGAAATAAAAACGCCTATATTTTCCACAGCTTTTGAGCTAGAGCCGCCAAATTTGGTGTCAAGATTGGAGATGAAGAAACCCAAAAAATTTGCCTGGCGCCCCCCAGCCATACCGCCCCAGCCCCCCTTCCACCATATTCTACTAACTTTGAGCTAGAGTCACCAAATTTTGTATGAGGATAGCAATTGACATCATAAATAGAACTGCGGCAAAACTTTGGACGCCACGCCCCCCCATACCTCCCCCAGCCCACCATCCACCATATTCTTCTATTTGAGCTAGAGTCACCAAATTTTGTATGAGGATAGCAATTGACATCATAAATAGATCTGCGGCAAAACTTTGGACGCCACGCCCCACCATGCCAGCCCTAGCCCCCCTTCTATTATATTCTACTAACTTTGAGCTAGAGTCACCAAATTTGGGATGAGGATAGCAATTGACATCATAAATAGATCTGCAGCAAAAGTTTGGATGCCACACTTCCCCTTACCACCCCCCGCCCCCCTTCCCACAAATTTTACTATTTTTGAGCTAGAGTCACCAAATTTGGTAGGAGGATAGCAATTGACATCATACACAGATCTTCAGCAAAAATTTTGATGTCACGCCCTCATACCGGCCCCAGCACCTACCTTTAACAAACTTTGAACTAGGGTCACCAAATTTGGAAGAAATATAGCTTTTTGGCATCCCGATCTGCACCAGACAGTCTTTGAGGCAGCGTACACCCCTGCCGTATCCGCACCCCATTGCAATCAGGTCTCTTTTAATCTGTTTTATCACTGGTCTCGAGTATACCGCAGTCGGTTGCGTCCGTTTGCAACGATTCTACTTGTTTTATCTGAACCAGTTATGTTTTTTTTTTTTTCTTTAGATGATAGATCTGAAAGGCAGTCGCTTCTAAACAGATCACGAGAAATAGGGACAAGGGACAGTAAGTTTGGATTAATTGGTTCAGTTCAATCGGTTCAGCATTCCTTATTTATTTTATTATTTTTAGCCTGTCACCAAGTTTGGTAGGAGGATAGCAATTGACATCCCACAAAGATCTGTATAAAAACTTTGGATGCCACGCCCCTATACCGCCCCCATCCTCCCTTTCCCACTTTTAACAAACTTTGATTGTGAAGGGAGATAACTTTTTGGCATCCCCTTCTCAATCAGACAATCTTTGAGGCATCGTACACCCTTGCCGTATCCGCACCCCATTGTAATCTTTGAATGTCAAATTATGGATGCGATTTTAAACATTTCCAATTTGGCATCGACATAAATTATGTTTTTTCAATGCTTTTTTTTCCGCAAAGACCGAAAGCAATGGAATGGTCATTGCTTCAGTCGCTAAAGCGTGGTGCGGAGTAGGCAAGGGTGTGACACCTTTGATGAGTCATTGGCTGCGTTCAGGGAACTAAGCGATTATAAAGCTAACTGCTAAGCGCTTAGTATTAATCGCTGAAAACTTGTGAACGCACTGCTAAGCGTTGCACATGGTTTTGCACATATTTTTGGATAGCATTTAACAGACTTTGCAATGTAGACACATATGTATAAGATTATACAAATTCAAAATGGTATATGTATAGTTTTACCTCGAATGTGGTTCTGTTCATTCGAAAGTGTACCATTTGCACAAAACAATTAACAGCTGATCAACTAGTAAGCGAACAAATTTTACGCTTTTAAAGATTGCGACCGCTGACTAAACATGTTTGAAGTGCGCTTAATAAGCAGAGCGTTCAGCGAACCATTACTAAACATGTATTGTAAGCCCTTAGTTCCCTGAACGCAGCCATTAATTACAATTCAAGGAAATAACAGATGAAGATATAAGCGAACTGTTTGACACAGTCAGCTTTCAGCAGCTTACTTACAAGAATATACATATACAGGGCTGTTCTACATTTCGAGTCGAAACGGAATCGAAATGGATTCTCATTTCGATGGTTGCATTCCCAGATTTCGATCGACTTATATTCTTCTTATACTCAATTTCGATACCAATTTTTTATCGAGACAAACAGTTGATTGAGTAAATCAAACAAAAAAATAAAAAGTGCGTTTATTTAAATAAGCTATTCAACATGCCGGCAGCACTTATATTAGCAGCAAGAGAAAGAGAACGTCTTGCTAAATTAAAAGCTAGAAGCGTTAATCGATTGCTAAGAGCCCAAGAAAGCACCAACGTTACGGAAATGTTGGATTCTAAGTAAGTTGGTCGTTATTTTCATAGTAAACATATTTTATTTGAAATTTATAGATTTCAGGAGTCGTTTCGGGTTAGTAAAGAAACATTTAAAATGCTACTGGAATCTATAAATGCCAAAATAATAAACAATAATCGGCTCATCGACCCAACAACGAAGCTTGCAGCAACTCTACGCTTTTTAGCAACTGGCACATATCAGCTAGCAGCGGCAAAAGATTTCAACATCACCATAGGCAGGAGTACTTTTTCAAAAGTGCTACATAACGTCATCGACGCTCTTGAATCCTCTATATGTAACGAACATATTAGCATGAAGATGTCTGCCGGCAAAATAGTTGAGTCGAAAATGTTTTTTTTTGAGATATTTGGATTTCCGGGTGTCGTTGGTTGTATTGTATTTGTATTTTTGCAAGGAGGCCCACTTGCATTCAAGTTTTTGGCAAGTGCTTCCCACATTGCACCAATTACCACCTTATCCCCTTTGGTAAAACCTTTTGCCACGTCCGGATTTTCCTTCATGAAACTCAATAGCAAGTTTTCTTGCTCTGCGTTTCGTTTTTTGCCCCTAAAAACGCAAAAAATCTTATTAAATGTTCACAAATAATTATTCGTTTACTTACATTTTGAATATTTGATTGAGTTCAGCTGTTTACCGCACCGATAATTCATATATACTCGATAGATAATTACTCGTTTTTGCTTAAGCTAAAGTTTTATCATATATAGTAATCAAGTTTTTATAGTTATTTTAACAAAAATCTTGTGTAAATAACAACAATAAAAAACATAAGACTGTTTCCGATCGATTTGGCTTTGCCAACGCAAATAAATTTTAGGTGTACAACTAAAAAAAAATAGTACAAATGAAAAAGAATATGCAGGCCCTACGAATGATAATACAAAATTATTGCCAATAGTATATTTATTAAGTAAAAAATAGTTTCAGGGTTCAAAAACACACATTAGTTGCTTAAAAGGCACAATCGTTTTCATTTCGAGTGATCATTGCCACTCGTTTTCAAAACGATCTGATCGTACTCGGAATCGAAATGTAGGAATGCAAAACGCTCGGAATCGATTTGATTCCGAGCAGTTTACTCGGAATCGAAATGTAGAACAGGCATGTATATTGGTCACTTTTAACCATTACTTTGACCAACAAATGACCAACAAAAAATTATATTGGTCAACAAAATACTTCAAAATTTTTATTTATTTTGTTCAGCCAACAAATTTTTATGTTCTTTAATACTCGATACCGAAGGTAAAAAATGTCCGTCATGGTGTCTGTCCTTATCCGTCCGTCTGTCTGTCCGTATGTTCGCAACTTTTTTCCACACCCTTCAAGTAAGAGACTTCAAACTTTGCAAATCTCTTTATCTATGGCATAATAAATTTAAGTGTCAAGATTGGAGTTCTAGAATAACTGGGGGACTGGCAAATCGATAAACTCGATAACGCAAAATCGATAGATCCAGCTATTTCGCAAGCCCTTACAGCTAAAACTACCAAATTTGGGGAGAAAATAGCTGCTACCAACTCCCAAAAAACTGCATCAAAAATTTTGGAGCCACGCCCACCCATACCGCCCCCAGCCCCCCCGCACTTTAACCCCAAGAATGCCCATATCTTCTACAGTTTTTGAGCTAGAGCCATCAAATTTGATGCCAAGATAGGTATTGACGACCTTCAACCAAATTCATGAAAATTTTGGATGCCACGCCCATCTATACTGCCCTATCCGCCCTCAACCACCCCAACGCTTCGCTAAAAACGGTAGTGCGTGTATCTTCCATAGTGTTTGAGCTAGAGTCACCAAATTTGGTAGGTAGATAACTGGTAACGACCCCCCAAAAAATTCATCGAAGTTTTTAAGCCCCCCGCAGTTTAAAAACAGAAATGCTTATATCTTTTACAGTTTTTGAGCTAGAGCCACCAAATTTTTTGCCAAGATAGGTGATTACAACCTCCAATAAAATGCAAAGCAACTTTGGATATCACGCCAATCCATACTGCCCAAGCTGCCCCAAACCGCCCTAATGCTTCACTAAAAACGGGAATGCGTGTATTTTCCAAAACGTTAAAGCTAGAGTCAACAAATTTGATTTGATTTGCATCAAAGTTTTTGAGTCACGTACCCCCGTTCCCCAGCCCACTGCATATTGAAATCAAAAATGCGTATATTTTCCACAGATTTTGAGCTAAAAGCACCAAATTTAGTGCCAAGATTAGCGATGAAGAAACCCAAAAAATTTGGGTGCCACCCTCATCCCATACCGTCCCAAGCCCCCCTTGCACCATATTCTACTAACTTTGAGCTAGAGTCACTAAATTTGGAAGGAAGATAGCTTTTTGGCATCCCCATCTGCTCCAGACAGTCTTTGAGGCAGCGTACACCCCTGCTGTATCCACACCCCATTGCAATCAGCTCTCTTTTAATCTGTTTTACTTCTGGTATCGAGTATACCGCAGTCGGGTGCGCCCGACTGCAACGTTTCCACTTGTTTTTTTGTGGCATTTCAAATAAAATATTTTTATAAAATAAATGTGACCAAATTTTTTCATCTTAATTAATTATTTAAATATTTTTTTGGTTTACTAAACCTTTTCAGTTGAATTCGCAAAAATAATAGTTATTTCAGTCCCTGAACAAAAATGGGTTAAATTATTTCAATTACTTCTAGATATCGCTGACACATAGTATTTGAACGTTGCTAACACTTATGCATGATACAATAGAGCATCTGCCGTATCACTTCTTCTTATTGGAATATATAATAAGCTCTTTTTGCGTTTAATGCACTTATACCCCGATTCCACTACAAGCCGAATGCAAGTATGGAATTGGAACTCGGAATGTAGCATCCGTTTGTATAAGATTCCCCTTTGCACAATGAGAATCTTGTTCAAATTTCCCGGTTGGTCGGTTTTCGACCAACTGGGAAATGCAACTGATGTTAGAATTTAACATTACAGAGCACTGAACAGCACTTTTACATACTCGATAGTATGAAGTTTCCTATCGATACTTGGTTTAAACAGTGCCAATTTGGGTAAAACAGCAGCTGGTCATCAAGTGCATGAAAAACAAAACAAAACCCCTGTTAAAACAGGATGTCAGATGAGTTGGATTTGTAGTGGAATCACCTACATCCGCGACTTGCTGTTAATGACAAATGCAACCTAATGGAATTAGGGTATTAATGAGCTCTCACAGTCTTGAAAAGGATACCTTAAATTTTCAGGTGAGACATTAGAAGTATAGCTTAATAAAAATCATAGTCCTTATAAAATTTAGCCTCGTATCGTATTCAAAATTGAGCTCGAAAATGTTAAAATGACAATAGTACAAAACAGATTTAATTATAATAATTTATTTAAGTAGAAAACAAGAGATATCCTAGAGAATTAAATGATCATTGCTACTAATATTGACAGTTAACTTTCGTAAGCCGGCGCGCCAAAATGGGCTGAACAAATAGCATCCAAGAACACAACGGGGTTCCTGGCTTACCCCGTATGCCTGAATAAACAAAATAAAAATAAAAAAACTTGAAACTGACAATTTTAGACTTTTATTGGAATATACCCACTGCTTTCCATTATGGAAGGGCGGTATCGACTTATATGAACTTTGTGCAATTCTACAGCTTAAAGTGAGAACTTAAATGTTATTTCTCGTCAACATGTTTCCATGTTCCATTCCAGCAATACGGTTTGGTATTCATATTCAATAAAAGAACTTGTTTAAAAAAACTAATGAGTGTTATAACTCACGAGCGATGTGTTAACACCTGTTTGTACCTGTTTGATTGCTATATAATAGCAAAAAAAAAGAAAAGAATAGTTCATTGAATTTAATTATTTTTGCAATGAATAAAATTCTTGGACATGAACGATAGCTTGCCTGCTTTACGACCTTTACGACTATGACCTTTTGATAACTGTCCTACCCCACAAAACACATGCACTAGCAACTGATATGCACCTAGCCCATCAAGTATCTTGAGCTAAAAACTAGGCTTTTGCAAACACTTGTCCACAAAACTATTTTTCTTCCCCCATATGTGCGCTTGAGTAAGAAAACAAGATTTTGTCTTCCAAGGCAGTCAAACATCCCAATTTTTACCTTATGACACTTTCTGACAATCCTTGCCATACAGCTATGCAAAGATGTACACAAATTACGAAAGTGTATTCAGTAGTGCATTGGTACATATGTAATTGTAAGCGCGCGTTTGCCGCTGACACAGAAAAAGGAAAAATATCAAAAATAACAAAAACCTCGATAAGCAGGCACAGCAAGAAATATATGTATGTTTCAAACGCACTTGTATACAGTATGTACCAACAACTTTTTACCGTTCTTGCTGTCCACTGACCCGCCGCCTATTCTTGAATCGACTGGCCACTGAACGCAAAGGGAAACTAAAGAAAACAACAAAGAAAATTGCACAAAGAAATAAATACCCCTTGAACCAACATTCAATGATTGTCAATGAAAACTTTAAAATATGATTTTAATATACATATATATGAACTTTGTGCAATTGAATTGCAAAACTTGAGATTCTATAATATAATTTCAATTCTACATGTTTTTTTATATTCTAGCATTGTTTATTGTTTGTATTCTAGCATAAACTATACATATATATATATATATTTATTGTTTGTATTCTAGCATAAACTATACATATATATATATTGTTTATGCTAGAATACAAACAATAAACATAAATAATATATTTTAGAATCTCAAGTTTTACTATTCAATTGCACAAAGTTCATACTAAGTTTATACTACCCTTCCAACTTGGACTGTATCAAGCAGATTGAGGCAAATCTCTAAAATTTGTTTTTACAGTTATTCTCTACCGCTACACCAATACAATCATACTCAGATGAATATGTATATGAAATTTTTCAGTCGGTCCACGACAGCACTCTAAATTTATTCGTAGGTCGAAACCAGCGCAGCACGGCACGCTGCATTGTTTGCATGTATTCAAATGGCAGAAATAGATACCCGTGCCTATAGATGTTAACACATCAAAAAAAGAATTGAGCTCGCGAATCTATACCAAAATTTATATAGCTGTACTTCAATACGAAATTCCAAATGCCCAGGTTGATATTAACAATGTTCTGTAGACAGCAACTTTCTGAGTTTGCTTAATTTTAGTAGGATCCAGTTGAGCTATGTCTTAAGATCTACACTGCGTTAGGTTAGTTTTCAGTATGAAAATAAGTTGTCTTTGTTCTCCTGCGGTATGTCCATGCTGCTGAGCTTGAAAGTTGACAGCATTGTAGAGACTTGTTCTACTGGATATAAACAAAATTTGTTTATCCATAGATTATAAACAATTTTCATATTAATCAACAATAATTTAAGGAAATAGAGTCGTTAAACTGCGATATTCTAACTTATAGTTGGGAACAAGGTATACCTAACAAGGTGTCGCCACTCGCTCTCGTGTTGCCTTAAATAAATGCGAAATGGAGCTAGAGCGAGAAGGTTACAAATTTCTGGCTTCCGTGAACTCCATGAAATTTGTGCGTGCCTGCATATATGTATATATATGCATATATATACATACATATGTATATATAAACATATGAATGCAATTTTCGGCCTGCAATTGAGACCAATATGATTGAATAAGTGGCACAAAATCAGTTTTACTTTGACCTTCTTGGAGACCAGACGTGTTACTTCTGCGATTACCGAGGTGATCAAAGAGCAATCGAAAAAACCTTATCAGCTAATAAGCGAACACAAACAAGTGCACATAACAAAATACGAAGAAAACAACAAGAACAAGCAAAAACACAGCGGAGTGCTGGGCGCAAGCCCTAAAACAAAAAAAATGGACAAACCGCCAGACATATACAGACTTACAACAACACCATTTCACAGCAAATATGCAGCGCAGAAAACCTTAAATACATTGTGATCAATAGAAACGACGACGAAACATTCGAAAAAGTATCACCCTTTCTAATTAAAAAAACAATAGACTACACATGCAGAGGAGAAGTTGGCTCTTGCAAAAAAGACTCGCGCCGGCTTCTTACTAGTAAAAACGAAAAACAACACACAAGCAACAAAATTACTCAAACTAAAAAACATGACAAATATGGAAGTGACAGCCTCTGAACATAAGTCTCTCAACCATTCTAAATGAGAAATATACAGCAACGAACTACGCAACATTGACGAAACAGAAATACTAACCGAATTAAAACCGCAAAACATAACCGAAATCCGAAAAATACTAAGAAAAACAAGCAGCAACAAACAAAAAAGCTCTGGTAGAAACTGGACTCATAATAATTACATTCGCCGCACACACTGTGCCAGAATCAATAAGAATTGGGTATGAAAGAGTAAGAGTTCGCCCTTACATACCATTGCCTCTGAGATGCAGAAAATGCCTCCGATTTGGTCACCCAACACCGATCTGCAAAAGCAACGAAGAAATCTGCAAAAACTGTTCTAGAAAAGTACACACTCAGGAAAACGAGACCTGCACGAATTTAAAAAGCTGCATAAATTGCATTACCAACCCAGATGTGGACTACAAACATAGCCCACTATATCCAAAATGTCTAACATTTATAAAGCAGCAGGAACTTGTGGCAACAAAAACAGCAGAGAAAGTCGACCACAGAGCAGCCCTAACCATATACCACACCCGAAACATCCACCAACTAAGAAAAAATTACGCCACAACACTATCCAGCACCACACCAAACAAAAACAACAACTCAAAAACAATTTATAAACCTACAACTACATCAAATGGAACAACAATCACACAATCCCACTCCCAAAAGCCGCTAACAACGAGCAACAAAACACACCACGATCCGTCAATAAATCCGCCAACTACATCAGCCCACACACACAACACCCTAAAAATGTACGTCCGCAATGGATATGGATCAAGACTGCTCTGGCTTCAAAAAAGACCTTGCAAGTGAACAATCCCAAGAACAAAAACTACGAATTTTCTCTAAAGAAAAAAACACCCTAGAAACTAACCTTAAGCCTCAAAAACCTAACCAACTAATAACAAAAGCCCTCCATAAAAATAAGTACAAAAACAACAGCGAAAGCGACAGCATTTAACACTAACGATTGCCCTCTATAAATATACGCTGTAAAACATCCTACGCAACCAATCCAAAAATAAATAAAAAAAAAACAAGCACTTAAATGACTATTAAAATCATTCAATGGAACATCAATGGATATGTCAACAACTACAGTGAACTCAAAATATTAATAACAAAACACACACCATCATATCCCTACAAGAAACCCACAAATCGAACATCCAGCACACTTCCATACCTACCAACTGCTAACAAAAACAACCGCCCCATATTATGGAGGGGTATCACTACTTGTACATAAGTCACTACAACGCCAAGAAATAATCCTCAACAATGACTTCGACGCGATTTGCGTCGAATGCATATCAAAACAAAAATTTAGACTAATATTAGCATACATCGCACCAACCCAAAAATTCTCCCTAATCAACCTCCAAAACGTCCTAGAGATGTCACACACACCTACGATAGTAACTGGTGACTTCAACAGTTGGCACAAAAACTGGGGCTCAAATACAAACAACGCAAGAGGGAAGCTTATAGAGAAATACATTGCCTAATCCAACTTTATTCTATTAAACGACGGATCACCAACACACCTCAGCACCAACAACACACTAACAAACATCGACCTCACCTTTAGCAGCCCGATACTAAAAATTGACAGCTCTTGGCAAACAGAAGACGACCTGTATGGCAGCGATCACTTCCCAATCATTATATCCCTTTTCACCTCCATAACAAAAAAAAAAACACAATACACCACATCAAAACCTAACTTTATCACTGACAAAGCAAACTGCGAAAAAATCTCAAAACTTACAGAAGATTACTCTTCTCAGACACCAACAAGCTCAAATATAAACAAAGAAGCAGCTACAATACACAAAATAATTATTTCGAGCGCGCACAGAGCAATCGCCCAAATACACCCCATGAAACACAACCACAATGTCGCCTGGTGGAATAAAGACCTACAAAAACTCAGAACCGAAAAAAAAGAAGATGACACAGAGCAAACAGAGATATTACTACCGAAAACGTCATACAACGCTAAAAAAATAAAAAAAAGTGCACAAAAAAATTCACTGAACAAATAGCACCCGACACGCCACCTAAAAGTATATGAACCAATATAAGAAGATTTTGCGGACTTAACCCCCAAAACTTATCCACTGCATTCTAAGCCCAAACACAAACTTACACTCCTCCGACAAACAAGAAATTGCCGAACTTTTCTGCAAAACCCTATCAGAAGTAGCATCCGACGAGCTCAAAACACACAAATCTTAACAACATACACAACCTCACTTACACCCGAAAAGAGAGAGCATTAGAAATGGAAAAACCAATAACCTTATTCGAGTTCACAGCAGCACTTAACACATTCAAAGGTAACACACCCGGACTGGACAGAATCAACTATACTAAGATAAAAAATCTCGACAAAAGAATTATAAACATATAGAAAGCCATACTTAACAATTACATTCTCCAAGCCTACAAAAACAGCATAACAATCCCAATCCCAAAGCCTAGCTCAGACAAAACCTCACTAAAATCCTACCGACACATATCACTAAATCCATGCTTATCAAAAGTCTTAGACAAAATAGCAAAACGACTGTGGTGATGATAAACTCATCCATAACAGTCAAACTGGTTTTAAAAATGGGAAATCAGCTTTAGACAGTCTACTTCTAGTAGACCATCTACTAGCTAGAAGTATCTCCAAAAAAAGCCACACATCATATCGCTTGACTACGTCAAAAACTTTATGACCATCCGCGAAACAACAGTGCGCATTCATACAACTTTCTCATCCTTTCAACCCCTCCCGAACGGCATTCCCCAGGGATCGCCGCTCTCGGTAGCTCTATTTGTTATAGCATACCACAAACTCGCCGAACTGCTCACCCAAACATCAATCTAAGTGCTTACGCGGACGACTTTAACCTAATATTTAAACTAAAAACAAGAAAAACATAAATATAAATATAGTCCCCATCCTTGAAACAATAACTGATTGGGGCGACTACTCTGGCGCTATGCTCTCGAGTACAAAATGCAAACACCTGCATGTCTGCAGAAAACACGACTGCATCTGTACCTAACCACAGGACAAATAAAAATTAAAAACGAGACATGAAAAAAAATAATTGGCCTACACTTCGACAACAAATACAGATGTAAATCTCATGCAGAACAACTCACAAATAACCTCAAACAAGCAACTAATACCCTAATTCCATTAGGTTGCATTTGTCATTAACAGCAACAGTAGGTGATTCCACTACAAATCCAACTCATCCGACATCCTGTTTTAACAGGGGTTCTGTTTTGTTTTTCATTCACTTGATGACCAGCTGCTATTTAACCCAAATTGGCACTGTTTAAACCAAATATCGATAGGAAACTTCATACTATCGACTATGTAAAAGTGCTGTTCAGTGCTCTGTAATGTTAAATCCTAACATCAGTTGCATTTCCCAGTTGGTCGGTTTTCGACCATTACAGCATAAACTAACTATGTAAATAGACTGGAAAACAGAGCTGGTATGTTATGTTAAAAAACATTGTGCGTTTTGGAAGCGAATGGGGAAAATAATGGCAAAGGCCAGTATTTGTTTTGTCACTTTACTCGCTACAATGCCAGCTAGAGCGAAGGCGGCCACCATTGTTTAACTATTTGTTGTGACCGAAAGTGTGCGATGCGTACGGCCCAATTAATAGTTGCCGCACTTCATTTCTCTTGTTGTTGTCACAGAATTTTATAAAATTGTGAAACTCGCAGTTTAAGACTTTTGCTCGCAGCCAGTGTGAGCTGGTGAAAATTTTGTTAGTATTTGTATACATGTTTGTTTCATTTCTTGCTGGGTCGCGATTTTTGATATTTTTCTATTATTTGCCCTGCATTGAATGTCTTAATACACCAACATACTTAGGTAGCCGACAACTCAGCAATAGGCGCACAGCTTAAAAAGCAAGCGTCGGTCGGTCGTTTGGTCGGTGTCTATGGCTAGGCCTGCCGTCCATCGTTGCCAAAGTGTAAGCTAAATTACAACAACCATGAGTACTTTTTACTACATTTTGTTGCTTTTTGGCAACACTGCTGCCGGCACATTTTTGTATTTTGCTTTACTATATTCAGAGTTCGGGGCAAATGACTTTTACATATGAGTTACTGAATACACTTTCGCTATTTGTGAAGGAACTTGGCCAAAAAGGGTTGAAAGTGTCATAGAGTAAAAATTGGGCAGAGTATGTACGATGATCAGCACCAAAACTGATTTTTGCCTGCCTTCGAAGACAAAAATGTGTGTTTGTTAAAGAGAAGGCACACGCACATGCACACATACACACAAGGCATAACTGACCTAGTCTAATTTGCACTCAGCTGAAGCCGTTTTGCCGACGGCACATCAAAATGTTTGATTTGTGCTAATATTTTTTTACAAATATATCTATATTATTTGTATTACAGTATTTAATACTGATTAAAGTTGTATAATTTTTATACTTTGTCATAAATTTTATGAAATTAAATTAAATTCGAATTACAGACGAAATCAAGACGATTTTTTCTGTAATAAAAACAAAAAATTAACTACATTTATTATATTAATATGATTTGCATGCATACAAATTGTCTTCATACCATATGATCGAAAAAGGTCAATAAATCACAAGGCAAATTCTACGCATACAATTAATATTGTTCATGTATACAAAAGGGACACACACACTATCTCATGCGTGCTAGTCCAAACGAAATATCAAAAAATCATTTCAAAGCCCATATCGACCAAATTTGAGAAAACACATCTAACTCACAATTGCACGTATATATTCATACATATATATACGCACTAGTGCTTTGCTACTCTACGGCACGCGTTGAAAGCGATAAGCAAGCAGGCAGTGCAAAACACGCACAAACCAAGTAAATCACGGCTGCTTTGTGAGTTGTAAACAAAGAAGCACTAATCAAAACAAGAGAAACGGCGAGAACCCGACGTTTTTACTCGCTACTTCATTCGCTTGCATCTTGCGCCCATTTCCACAGGGGTAGTAACAGAACCAGTTCTGTTTACCCGTCTAGTTAACATTATTAGTCTATGCATTACAGAGCACTGAACAGCACTTTTACATAGTCGATAGTATGAAATTTCCTATCGATATTATACAAACGGAAGCAACATTCCCGAGTTCCAATTACATTTTTGCATTCGGCTTGTAGTGGAATCGGGGTATTACATAATAAAATGCCTCTCTAGCTTTAAATTTAACTGCAACACATCCACCCTACTAGACGTTACCAAAGCCATTCTGACCTCAAAAGCAGACTACGGACTCCCCATATACGGAAACTGCCCAAAATCAACCTTACGCACCATTAAATCCTCGCTTAACACAGGCTTCAGAAACGCTCTTGGAGCATTTAAAACAACTGCCATCCAAAACACCCTATATGAAGCACGAGCTGCTACATTAGAGGATAGAAGACAACTCCTAACAGCCAACCTCATTAAATCCCTGATCACAGCAAAGAATTCACCAATCAACAGAATACTAAAAACATATCGACCAGCAAAAGGACAGAAACACAAAGACAGGCAATATTTAAAACCACCAAGCCACTACAACACCTCTCTAACCCCACACCACCAAACATGTTAAAAATTCTACAGTATCTCAAAAACACTAACCTATACTTTAACATATAAAATTATCATACAATACAAATTTAACACTCAACTAAGAAACTTTGTAAATATGTATATACTTAGACATAGACTAGACCGAGCTGAAGGCCACTGATGCCATAGCCAAAAAAGAAAAAAACACACGCTAGCATATAATTTTAGTTAGCTCTAAATAATAATAATAATAAAAAGTGGCACAAAATAAAGACGCATTTCGAAAAGTGTTGTTAAAAACACAATGCAAAACGCAAAAAATTCGTCAGTGGGGATGCGTCTCTCACAACGTTCGACACGAAACTGAAATATAAGGCAAAAGCAAGAGGGCCACAGAAAGAGTGCGACTACCTTGTTATAAATACCTGGGTCAGAAAGAAGAATGAAGGCTCAGTTACCCGAACTTAACTTGATTTGAACTTCGAAATCACCTTATCTGTTCAACTTAACGTAAAACACTGCCTTCTGGATACCCTAAAATAAACTTGACTTGACTTGACAACCTGCAGAAAACAGAATTTCAAACTCA
This sequence comes from Scaptomyza polygonia, assembly GCA_035044585.1. Lineage (NCBI taxonomy): Eukaryota > Metazoa > Arthropoda > Insecta > Diptera > Drosophilidae > Scaptomyza > Scaptomyza polygonia. The sequence goes on along the minus strand of JAWNNU010002004.1, from coordinate 173,094 downwards.
AGTTCCAGTTCAAACAGCTGATTGTTAAAAGGATGAGCATAAGCTAATTTAATTGGTGCATTAAAAAGAGTTTTTGAATAATAAAGCTAGCAAAATTTTAAAGATATACATATAATTGCTCAAAAACGTTCGCAACAATTTAAATAATGGTTTGGACATTCTAATGCAAATTAAAAATTCCGAAGCATTAAAATTTTTAATTTTGCTGAACTTTTTCTGTAGTAGCCAGGGGTCGGATGAATTTTTACCCATTTCATGGGTTCAGGCTATGAAGTTAGCAAAGATGTTTTCTGCCTTCCAGGGTTTCTTTTAATATTTCCTAGTAAAATCTTTTTCTTAGTGTACAATCACGGAAACAAAAACAGCATTTAATGGACTGCTTATTGCGCCCTTTGAGTAATTTGATCTTACGCAGTGTCATCAAAGAGTTGCCACAAAGATAACAAATGGCTGTCAGGTTTTGAGTTTTATGCGCAGACCTAAAATAATCTTTACGCCGCCAAGGTAAAGGTTAAAAGACAAGGAAGCATGCTGTGAATTTTATAATTCATTTCACAACAGCAGCATCAGTATCGAGAAGCGCATCAGCAGCAGTGTGGCATAAAAACTTCTTAAGAACTTTGCCGACAGTGCGCAACGGGTAAGTACCGCCCTTGCTATGCCACCCCACTCCACATTACTTTAAAAGGGGCATATACAAAACAAGCTGCTGTGGTAAAAGAGGCAGGGTTGCTGGGACGGGGGTTAAATAAGAAATGTGGTATTGCTCACAACGATTCAATGCTTAGCCAACACTAAAATATTAAAATGCAAATAGATCAGCATCCTAAACAAGAACGGCAGAGTGCAGATAAAAATATAAAAATATATTACAACAGCAACAGTTGCTGGAGCCGCAAGACATGTACATCACCATATTCATGGTTTAAAAAAGGCAATAACAATGTAAAAAAAATGGATATATTAATTGTAACAACGATATAACAATATCAAATTTGAACGCTCTAGTCAATAAAGCTTGGTTAGAGATGACCGAAGCACGAATGAAAATTATTGCGGTCCATCATGACACTAAAATAATAACAAAAAATTTATATTTCATCATTATTTTGCATTTTTACATATTGACGGGATTGAACCTTTGAACCTTTTGTTAATGCGAGGGCCTTAGCTGTTAAGCCAATTCCAAACACATCATGACGCTACCAAGCTCTATACATACGTTTGCACTTGTAAACAAAAAAAGATAACTTAACAGTATACAATTAATTTGTATCGAGTTACAAAATGTAATATCAAATCAACTGAACAACATATCAGCCTGAACTGTGTTATACCCCGATTCCACTACAAGCCGGATGCAAGTATGTAATTGGAACTCGGGAATGTTACTTCCGTTTGTATAAGATTCCCTTATGCACAATGAGAATCTTGTTCAAATTTCCCCGTTGGTCGGTTACGTTTCCCAGTTGGTCGAAAACCGACCAACTGGAAAATGCGACCGATGTTAGAATTTATCATTACAGAGCACTGAACAGCACTTTTACATAGTCAATAGTGTGAAATTTCCCAGATGGGTCGTCGAGTGCAATAAAAACACAACAAAACAAACTTAACTCAAACAGATTGTTAAAACTGTATTTTGCGCACAAACTAAAGAAATGGTTTTTGCTTTTAGGCTCCACTAATTTTATTTGTCTTCGAGCTCATAATTGTTTTCAATTAAATACACACAAATAATACACAAACAGCTGTCAGCTGACACTTAACAGACCCCTGTTAAAACAGGATGGCGGATGAATTGGATTTGTAGTGGAATCACCTACAACCGCGACTAGCTGTTAATGACGGATGCAACCTAATGGAATCGGGGTATTACAGTATGTTATATTAAATGAACAGTAGACAATATCGGCTCTAAATATTGTTATGAAATAGTTTGTGCAGTGTTACATAGCAGTGTCATATAAATTTATCAGTTTTTATTGGAGTATAAATAGTTTATCACGCCTTTAGTATACTTCTTCTAATTAATAACACAATAGTTAATAATGATATTTTATATTTTATATTTTATATTTAATGATTATTCTTTTGTGCCGCACACAACCAGCCACTTACATTTATGAAAACGGAAGTGAGTTAAAGAAAACAGTGTCCCCAGACATTCATCATTTGGGATTTTCACTAATGTGCATGTTTGCTGTTTACATCACATAGCAGTGAGGAGCGATGTGATGTTCAACACACCCCCTCTAAAATTACATTATAGTATTTAAAATTAATTATTACATTTAATGTGACTGGTGTGTATTCTGGGAAGTATTATAATTTGATCCAGCATTTGCTGCTAGGATTGGGAAAACCCAGATAAAAACCCAATCAGATCATTCGTACTTACAATTTTTCTTATTTAATTAAATTAATATATACATATATGACTCCAATATGTTCAATGTGTCTTCAATATTGTTGTTGATTTCAGTCTTCCTGCTGTATTCCCATCTTGCTTCTCAATTCGATGAACCTCCCGCCAGGTAATGGCTTTGTAAAAATATCTGCCAGCTGTTTTTCTGTAGGAATATACTCAATGGATATAAAATTATTTTCTTTCTAGCAAAATAATATTTCATATCAATATGTTTTGACCTTTTATGACATGATGGATTGTTGGCTATGCTAATACAACCCTGGTTATCTTCAAATATTTTTATTGGCTTATCAAGTTTAATACTAACACTTTTTAAAAGAGACTGAAGCCATAATGCTTCTTTTACAGCTTGAAACAAAGCCATGTATTCTGCTTCAGTTGATGAAGCTGCTACTGAATTCTGTCTCTTTGTATTCCAACAAATAGGATTTGAGTTTAACATTTTAAATAAATAACCTGTTGTACTTTTTCTGTCATTCTCATTTCCCCCCCAATCTGAGTCAACATAACCAACAAATAAGTGTTCATAATCTAAGTTTTTCTTAAAAATTAGTTTTATGTCAATATTGCCTTTAAGATACCTCAGAACTCTTCTTAAACCTTGCCATAATTCAATATTATTTTTATACTATATCTACTTAATATGTTTATAGCAGTAGCTATATCAGGACGCGTACAAAGCATTATGTACATTAAACTACCAATTAAATTGCGACAGGGGGTATCCTATATGTCGTCTGAGTTTAACATTTCATAGTTTAACTTGCTTGGAAGTGGAGTGCTTACAGATTTGCGTTCTTCCATATTAAACTTACTTAAAATCTTTTTTATGTAAGCAGATTGGCTTAAAGATTTCTGATCACAGCCTATTTCTATTTTCATTCCAATAAAGTACCGTATTTCGCCCAAGTCAGTCATTCTAAACTTTGTCATCATTGTTTGAAATTACATAAAATATCTATGTCTGATGTCCACATATAACAAAACATATAAATTCTTCTTGATATCACCTTTATCTTGAACATATAAACATCGATCAACAGGTGAGTTATTAAATCCACATTCTTTAAACGCTTGCTCAAATACTTCAAACCAGCATCGAGCTGCTTGTTTTAGCCCGTAAACTGCTTTATTTAATTTACATACATTTTCACTATTGCAAACAATTCCTTGAGGGAATTTCAAGTATATTTCCTCTCTTAGCGTACCATTTAAAAAGGCAGTTTTAACATCCATGTGATGTACTATAAAGTTATATTGGTTTGAAATAGATAAAATAAACCGAAGACCATTTTCAATGTACAGATTAACTACTTTGAGATTAAAATGTGCGTCACTTTTGGCCATAAAGTCTTTAAACATATTAAACACATCCTTTTTATGTTTTATTAGATAAGCAATACCTACGCAATAATGTGTAAATTTATCCACAAAAATTACATAGTAATTTTTATCATCAATAGTAGTAGGACTTATCGAACCACAGACATCTGAATGAATAACAAAAAGAGCTCTGTTAATATGTTCTTTATTTTTGTATTTATCGAATCGTAATCTGGCTTGTTTTCCATATAAACCAGCTTCGCATATGTCTTCTGTAGGGTTAACACTATCAAGAAGCCTATTATCATTAAATAAATTCTTTCTTTTTATTTCTAACATTTTTCCTTTACTAATACGGCCCAATCACTCAAGCCATAATTTATATAAATTAGCATTATTTGCAATAATTTTGTATGCTTTGAATTCAATAATTGGCATATTGTACGCACCTGACTCTTCAGCAATAGTGATACCATTTTTTGACAATTTTACTCCATTTTCATCGAAAACAACAGTTATGCCTGCCGCTATCAGGTTTTCTGCGACTTCTCCGCACTAGAAGACTTCCTCGAGTGTTATTTCATATTCACTTTGAAGGCGAACGACTCCACGCTTAGTTGCAGTCATATATTCTCCTTGTTTGGCTACAGCTATCTTTATTGGAGCTTCTAGTTCGATAGAGTCTACGTATAGTTTATCATCGTTAATAAGATTGTCTGTAGCGCCCGAATCCAGAATACAATTCACATTCATGTTTGATTTATTATTATTATCAGATGAACTCTTCACCATGAACGCGAAACCTGGCTTGGTTGTTGCAGTGTCGGCTTGTTTTTTGTTTTCTGTATTATTTTCATTATTTATTTGCCTTTTATACCTGTAACAATCCTTTTATATGTGTTTCCGCAACTCTCCAAACCAGTTCGGATATCGAATCTCGAAATAAAAACGCCAAGTGGTGCTGGCTTGACCGAGTCGGAATTCAATTATTTTAATACTGATCTCTTGTTAGATATGCTAATCACTTCTTATATCGATAATTTACATATTACATACATGCTCTATAGCACAAGCTTCTGTGAGCATGCACTGTACGTACTTTCATGCAATTAAATCTTTTTTTTTTCTAATACAAATTACAATTTAGCTTCCGGCCATAAGTCCTTTGCGCTAATTTGGCGTAAACATGCTCCCGGCCTTGGAAGCTCCTTCCAACAATTCTAATCGGTATCTTTATTAGGCAGCGGGCAGATCTTGTGTATGTTGCGCTAATAAAATCCTGATTTGGTTTTGATGGTAACTACACGAACTACGCCATCAGCTCCAGGATGAACTTCATGTACCCGACCCAGAGCCCATTGGCCTGGGGGAATGTTGTCTTCTCCAATTAAAACCAAGATGCCTGGTTGAATGTTGTTGCATACGGAAGACCACTTACTTCGCTCCTGCAACAACGTCAAATATTCCAGTGACCAGCGTTTCCAAAATGCATGGTGTACTGCGAAGATTCTTTTCCATCGATTGGTAGCAGACAACGTCAAAATGTCCTCATCAAATGGTTCAGGCATGCAGTTCAGCGGTCGACCAATTAGGAAATGACCCGGCGTCAATGCCTCTAAGTCATTACTGTCCGATGAGAGTGGATAAAGCGGCCGTGAGTTCATCAGTCAATTAGTCTGTGACTAATTCTTCGTAGTTAAGCGCTGTACTATTGAAGCTGCGAACTAATAATTGCTTCGCAACTTTCACCGCGCTCTCCCAAAGACCTCCAAAATGCGGCGATCGTGGTGGAATAAAATGAAAATTGACACCGAGATGGCTGCACTGATCCACAATTCGGTGCTTGCCACTGTCATTCCATAATAAATCCGCTGTAGCCTTCAGCTCCCGTGAAGCCCCAACAAAATTGGTGCGCTGATCCCACGACGAGCAAAAAATCGCTTGAGTGCGGCTACAAAGGCGTTTGTGCTCAGGTCTGACACAAGCTCTAGATGACAAGCCTTGGTCAAAAAACACACAAAAACGCATAAGTACACCTTGATAAGCCGTCGTCCTCTTTGGTTGAAGTGCATCCATAGCGGACCAGCGTAGTCGAGTCCTGTACGTTCAAACGGCTTAGCTCCCGTCTGCACTCGGCCTGCTGGTAAGGAACCCATAATTTGCGTAGCCAATACTGGACGTTGTCGAAAACATGCAATGCAACTCCTTACCGTTCTGCGAGCTAGCTTTCTAGCATTGATGACCCAAAAACGCTGTCGCACAAAAGCACATAGCGCATGTACTCCGACATGCATGTTGCATCGATGCGTATATACAAACAATGACTTTACAACATTATGATCATTTGGCAAAAGCATGGGGTGTTTGGTGTCAAATGGCACATTAGCCCTAGACAATCTGCCACCCACACGAATGATTTGTATACCCTCAGAATTGTCTAGAAACGGATTGAGTGCTTGAATTTTTGAAGAACTTATAATTTTTCCGCTGCGTATTTTTTCTATCTCAATATAAAACCTTAACGCTTGCAAGTTAAATACCACATAATTCAAGCCACCTTCTAGTTCGATTGCAGTTAGCTCTTTGGCGCTAGTCGAATCAATCTTTTGTGCAATTCGACGCCAACGATAAACATAACCAAATACTCTTGTTAGCCTTAAAAAATCTTTAGCATATTTACTACCTCCTATTATATCCTCTACTATAGCCCTTGGGGAGGCTAGCAGGCTAAATTTGTTGTTCCGCTGTTCGGGGAGCCCCTCGGGACCTCGCCATTCCACAAGTGTCCACTGCTCCTTAGGTAATTGCAAGAATTCTGGCCCTTGCCACCACAACGACGACACCTTTAGCTGACTTGTGTACAGCCCCCGAGAAACAATATCTGCTGGATTTTGTTTTGATTCAATTTTATACCACTCCTGTGCATTCGATAGCTCTTGAATTATAGCTACTCTGTTGGCAACAAAGGTTGTCCAACGACTTGCATGCGATGCGATCCAACTCAGAACGATTGTTGAATCTGTAAAGTAACTGACTTTAGAAATAGCTTTAGGGGCACACTTTTTGATTTTTTCCATAAGCTTAACTAACAACTTAGCACCTTCTAATTCCAATCTAGGTAGCGATACTACTCGAACAGGGGCAACCTTCGATTTGGCTGCCAACAAATTTGCTGAAATGCCTCCCTGCTTATCAATGACGCGCACATATACCACCGCTCCGTAAGCCCTACAAGAGGCATCTGAAAACCCATACAGCTCAACTCTGTCTGCCGCTGTATGGACTGGAACTACAGCTCGCGGCAACGAACACTCATGCACAAGTTCTAATTCGCTTCTGTATTTTTGCCATTGAAACGCATAGCTTGGCGGCAATTCCTCATCCCAATGCTGCTTAAGCAGCCACAGCTCTTGCATGAAGATCTTGCCCAAAATCAAAAGCGGGCTTAGAAATCCTATTGGATCAAACAACTGTGCTAACTCTGATAACACCATACGCTTAGTAATGCACTCCGAATTACTTGCGACATAAGAGAACTGAAACCTGTCTACCTTCGAAGCCCAATATATTCCAAGAGTCTTTGCTGTATCTGTTACCTGTAGCTCCAACGGTTCTACTGCTTCTGTACGATCTCCCTCACAAAAGCTATTAGAACGCCACTTATGAAGCTCAAATTGCCCCAACTTTAACAACTCGGTAACTTCATTTTTTAATTGCTTTAGCTGCTCGTAAGTGTCCGCTCCAGCTAGCATGTCATCCATATAGAAGTTTTGTCTAACAGCTGCAGTCGCTAATGGAAACGATTTCCCAAATTCATCCGCTAAATAATAAAGACATCTGACTGATAAAAAAGGTGCTGAATTCGTTCCATAAGTAACCGTTTTAAGACGAAGTACCTTCGTGGAGTCAGTACTACAATCCCGCCATAAAATGCACAAATAATTGCAGTCACTTGGCTCAACTAATATTTGCCTATACATCTTAGCGATGTCAGCGGTCAATGCAAATCGGTAAAACCGAAATTGAGTAAGTGTCTCGAACAAATCCGGTTGCAACGTTGGCCCTACTAGCAGTGTATCGTTTAAAGCAACTTAGTCGTCAAACTTTCCGGGCGAACCACTGGATGGTGAGGCATGAAATATTTCACCTCGTGTATTTTGTCAGCCGCTACCTCCTCTAAATGATCCAATTTTCTGTACTCATCGATAAACTCAGCGTAAGCTTTCTTGAGCTCTGGGTGTTTGTCAAGCTTTCGCTCTAAGTTCAAAAACCTAGTCAAAGCGATCTTATACGAATCTCCTAGCGGTTTCTGTGGCTGTGCAAAGGGCAAGCGTACTACTATTCGATTTTCCTTTGTCCCCTTTACTGAAGCCACGAACATGGCTTCGCAAAGCCTTTCAGATTCTGTTAATACCTTTCCTGGTAGCGACACCTCCTCGCACTGCCAGAACTTTTGCACCAAATTTTGCAACTGGTCAGCCTCCTGTTGCGATGGACCATCAGATTTATGAACCATCAACGCTACGTTCTCTTTCGGAATGCACTCGCCTACCACTATCCAAACTAACAACGATCTCTGTAGTACTGGCTTGTTTAATCCCATTTTAATCTGACCAGCTACTATAAGCTGAAAGAACAAATTAACTCCAAGTAGCATATTTATTTCTTCTGCCGAATCAAATGAAGGATCTGCAAGCCTTACCTTCTTAGGAACTAGTGCTCTAAGAACTCCTGTAGCTGTAGGATTATACTCTGTGATTTCTGGTAAAACACTAAACTTGCCTGCTGCCACGAAATTTGTCACTCTGGACTTAAATGTTGTTTCAATCTCCCCGACAACCTCGGACTTAAGGTTTCCAATACCATTTAGAGAATACTGCACTTCGGTGACTGGAAGGTTTAGTTGCGAGGCAAATTTGGCGGTTACAAATTATTTAATTAATTTAACTACCCGAATCCAAGACGCATCTGCTTTTATAAAATCTACCATCGGCACCTCTAACCAGTACGATCGCAGTAGCTAAAAAACTGCTTCCTCTATTTGTAAGAAGAGAACTCTGCAACGATGCCTGGCCACTGCCAAGAGTTCTTGTTAAATTTGCATTGATTGCTTCTCTATGCAGCAAGTTATGGTGTAGCTTGTTGCAAATAGTGCACGATTGCGCAGTGCATTCCTTGGTTTGATGCCGCTTGCTAAAACAACGAAAGCATAAACCATGTTTCTTAATTTCAAAATATCTTTGCAGGGGTGTCAGAGCAGCAAATTTCTGACACACCTTTATGTTATGCGAACCTGAGCAGCAATAACATGAAGTTCCGTTTGCTTCCACTGCAGCCGTTAAACTTGCTCTCTTTCCGCTATTGCTAGTCCTGCTTATACCTGGCTTTCTCACTTCTCGACCCGCTAGATTAATGCCTCTGTTGACTATAAACAACGAAAGCCCCTTCCATGATGGCAATTGGGAACAATCGAATTCGTTCTCCCATTTTTCCAGTGAGTCTTCATCCAACTTATTTTGGACCAAGTGGAACAAAAGCGCGTCTAAGATTTCACTCTCACTCCCTAATGAGCGTAAAGCCTCCAACTGAGAGTTAACCGCATCAACTAATCCTTACGAATCTGAGTTTGCATGTTTTAGCTTATTAATGCTAAAAAGCTCCTGCACATGAGCTTGAACAATAATCGGCTTATTTTCAAATCGATTTTTAAGCAACTGCAATGCCCTTCTGTAGTTGTCTGCAGAAAGTTCCTGACACTCAATCGTACGCAAGGGAATTGAGCCTAAACATGACCTTAAATGGATAAATTTCGACAGCTCATCCACTTCACAATCAGCTTCTATCAACGTTTTAAAAGTGTTGAACCAACTTGTCCACTCTGTAACCTTTCCACTAAATTCGGGCAACTTCAATTTAGGTAACTTCGACGCACGCGACTTTGCAGACGGCTCTGACAGCGTAGAATTTGCAGATGGACTTGCGCCAATCGCAATTTGACGGCCCCTTTGGGCTAACTGTGCCAAAATTGTAGACTTTATCTCACAATATAAATTCTCAATTTCTTGTCTAGCCCCAAATTCACTAACATCTTCACTACCATTTTCTATTTGTTGTTGAATGCTGCACAATTGCGTAAAAACTGATTCGACCAGACTCAACCGCGCTTCTAACTCTGATTAGACCATGTTAATGTAGCCATCAAACTTTCTTGGAGCAATTTTGCTCACAATATTATTAACCAATGTTAATACAACCGATTATAGCTATTTGAGCAAGGTGTTACAATACTCACACGCTCAATTAGCTACCGAAGCTAAATCAGCTTAACTAAATGCACTTAACGTTGTGCCAAAAAACTGAAGTCACTCAAAGCGTCGACTTGATCTAAAGAGCAAATGACTCAATAATGCCCTCAATGTAAGGCTCGAAATTACTAAATCACTCAACAAACGAACTTATGAGGATAAGCAATGCAAAATATAACGGCTTAATATGTTTGTATGATCTTTCTTTGATAGCGTCAAATACGTGTGAGCACAGCTGCAGCTTATTCTGTTCTTCTTTAACTATTTTCTGCGGCTGCGCTTGCACATGCTTTTTCAAGATCACTTCAAGGTTATGCACTCTATGTACTTGTTGAAATATGTACCTATACACAGTGTACATACATGCATATATGAATATCTTTTTTTTTCTACTCTATTTTCTAACCTGAATTAACTCGCGATAGCCGTACAATATATTAATCACCAATATGTGTATAACACCTTTCACCAAACACACCCGCCTATATGCCAAATTTTTAATTTGCCTTTAAATTAAATTTAATAACTTTATCGACTTGCAACATACATAAACACTGTGCAGCTCTTTTGGCTACACCAAGCTATATGCCACTCACAGTACGATTACAGAGCCGACACTGCTGCTTCCAATGCGCTAGCAGCTCCAAGCCTCCGTAGGTAATTACTCCAAAAACGAACTAAGCTCCAACGATGAGCTTCAAAATGGGACGTGAACTTTTTCCAAGAAGTCCCTGCTCGGGCGCCAAATGTTTCCGCAACTCTCCAAACCAGTTCGGATATCGAATCTCGAAATAAAAACGCCAAGTGGTGCTGGCTTGACCGAGTCGGAATTCAATTATTTTAATACTGATCTCTTGTTAGATATGCTAATCACTTCTTATATCGATAATTTACATATTACATACATGCTCTATAGCACTAAGCTTCTGTGAGCATGCACTGTACGTACTTTCATGCAATTAAATGTCTTAATGCTATAAATTCATTTTTTTTCTAATACAAATTACAATTTAGCGTCCGGCCATAAGCCCTTTGCGCTAATTTGGCGTAAACAATATGTGTCCTGGTTTGCCACAGTGGTGACATTTTGTATTATTCGGTTTGTTTTTCCATGATATGGTGTGCTTGTGTTATTATTATAACTTTGCCTTTTAAATTTAAAGTTATTATTATTTTAAAATTGTTTTTATAATTTTTATTAACATTATTATTATATGCTTCAGCATGCATAACCTTTTTACTTGTGTCATTATTTGCGTTTTTTATTTTTACTTCTTTATCTAATAAACGGTTCTTAACCGAGGCTAGTGTTATATTTTCCTCTGACAATGTAATTATTCCGTCGTAGGATACTGGTAATGTGAGTAGCAAATGAGATACCTTATCCATTTCGTCGATTTTAGCGCCTGATGCTAATAGTTGACCAACTAGTTTATCAAAATAAATAAAGTGGTTCACTAGCGTCATCTCGCTCTTTAGTTTGTGCGACAACAACCGTTGAGATGGACTCTTTCGTTATTAAAAAATTTTTATGCACTTTTTAATTCCTTAAAATAACGTATTCTGGGCCCATAACCTGTTGAAATATAAATAATTTATCGCGTAGTATTCTTCTTCTAATTAATAACACAATAGTTAATAATTATATTTTGTGATTGCTTTTATATTTAATGATTATTCTTTTGTGCCGCACACAACCAGCCACTTACATTCATGAAAACGGAAGTGAGATAAAACAAAACAGTGTGCCCAGACATTCATCATTTGGGATTTTCACTAATGTGCATTTTTGCTGTTTACATAACATTGCAGTGAGTAGTGAGGAGCAAGGTGATGTTCTACAGTTTTATTATCAAACTAACGCAGAACATAATTGATATTACAAATGTAAAGTACAACGTTTAATTATATCGTTGATTGTACGGTGAATTTGTTCATAACAAGGTTTTCTTATCAAATGTTGAAAAATTACATTTGATAGGATATTATCAATTTGTAATGTAGAATCTTTTGGTTCAGTGTACTACGTTTAAGTTTTGCATATGACTAACATAAAAGTAACCATACAAAAAAGGAATATTGTTTATACCGGATACTGAAGCATTAATCAAAGAATATTCTAAATAGATCATCTCTAAGACTGTTTTTGTTTGCAGCGCTCTCAGTGACCACACCCAGCGGCGAAAATATACCCACAAGATTGATTACCTCTTCAAGAGTATGTATGCCCAATACCTTCGAGAATCGTGCACGATTTCCATTAAATTTCATGTTTCTTGGCCGCTTTTACGAGTGAACGCCTACAATCTCATCGAGAAAGTTGGCAATAAAAGCCGAGTTCATTTTGGACTTCCATTACACTGGGCATTACAAAATCAGATTTGTAATGTATGTTGTGGGCAAACCGACCACTGTACGATACACAATATAAAAAATGTGTGCGTACTTGTGGACATGTTCGATACTTTTATGCACACTAGGTGCTCTATGGTGTAATGCTAATACTGCACTTCATGCTAAGTAGTATACAAAATGGTGAAATGTATTTTAGGCTGTAATGTGAATACTGCACAAAGGGATGCGATGTATATTAGGATGAAATGCAGAAAAAATATTTAGTTTGAAAGAAGAACACAAAATACAAACATGTTTTTACATAAATAACATTTTTTAATTCATATTTATTTTAAATAATTTTATATTATTCTTTATATATTTTCTTTATTTATTTCTACATGTTGTGATTTTATTTTTGTGCGTATTTGTGTTTGGATAGGCGTCCTTTGTGAACTTTAAATGCCAGCCTTGCGCCTGCTAATGAAAAATATTAATTTATTGTTATTATTATGAACTTTTGATTTGTCACACAAAACTTATTTTTCTCTTCAACGTTCAAATTGATGCACACAGCACGGCAGACATTTCAAACTGACGACAGGTGCCAAAAGCAAGGTCGAACAATTAGTGCAAAGGCATAAACCGAAAAAGCCACGTCTGACTTACATACATGCATTAATTTTTACACTTGTATGCGTAACGGCACACAAAATAAAAAAAAAAAGTAGAAACGTTGCAGTCGGAAGCAACCGAATGCGGTATACTCGATACCAGTAATAAAACCGATAAAAAGAGACCTGATTGCAATGGGGTGCGGCGGGGTGCCTCAAAGATTGTCTGATCTTTTTATGATGTCAATTGCTATCCTCTAACCAGATTTGGAGACTAGCTCAAAGTTAGTAGCATATGGTGGAAGGGGGGCTGGGGGCGGTATGGATGGGTTCATCAACAATCTTGACACCAAATTTGGTGGCAGGGGGCTGGGGAACGCCGGGGGCGTTGCTCCAAAACTTTTATGCAGATGGAGGTCGTAACCAATTGTCTTCCTACCGAATTTGGTGATTCAAGCTCTAACAATTTGGAACATACACGCACTTTGATGCAGTTTTGTGGGGGTCGTCAACAGTTACCTTCCTATCTTTGGTGACTCTTGCTCAAATACTATAGAAGATACATAAGGGCTTGCGAAATAGGTAGATTTATCGATTTTGCGTTATCGAGCTAATCGATTTGCCAGTCCACCAGCTATCTTAGAACTCCAATCTTGACACGTTTACTTACTATGCCATAGATAAAGACATTTGAAAATTTTTAAGTCTGTAATTGGAAGGGTGTGTAAAAAGTAAAATTGAATTATTAAAACTGAGATATTGTTATGTAAAAACATGAGCTATGAGAATTGCGACGGTTTTAGAAATTATACACAATTGCCACGCACACATTTTACGGTGCATCACATGCATACATGAACACCAAATTTCAGTTTTCAATTAATGGTCATAAATACTCCTTCATGTTTTAATTTTTATGACACTAGTTAAGAATTTTGCCAACTCAACTGCCATACTGTTATGCAGAGTTGCACACAAATTCCGAGAGTGTATTCAGTAGTGAATTTGTCATATGCAAATGCGTTTCATAGAAATATGGAAAAATATATAAATAAATAAATAGGCCCGGCAAGAAATGAAACAAACGCACATGCACCCAAAAACAATAAACATTTACCGTTCTTGGTCGTCGGTCAATGGACGGTTCGGGAAACAAAAATCTGATCGCGCGCTTGCGGACGCTTGTGCATAGCTAAAAAGTGTACCTCTTTGGAACCCTGTGGAAAGCTTTCCCTGCCATTGCAATATCTGTTAAATTGAAGGTCAGGTATCAAGTATACCGCAGCAACGTTTCTACTTGTTTCAGTTAGATTAGCTCGGGCAGCTGGTTTTTAAGTTTATACATATACATTTTGGCATTTGCGGTATGTCAAGAAACCAAATTTTAAATAGTTCCAAACACATACCTTACTTTACTGCCGCCACGTTTTGTGCATATTATGTATTTGCCGCTTAACCATTTTAACATTGTTTCGCCTGCACTGCTTTAAGTCGAATTGTTCTTAAATTTCTGTAAATTTTAAAGCGCCAACGTTAGAAAAACGTTTCGGTTGCTGAGAAGCATGCAGTTAATGTGCTTGTGAAGTCAAATCAAAATATTTTGTATAATAATTAGGGTGACCACCTGGGGCTCAGGCCATTCCGGGACGTTCGAACACCCCCCCCCCCTTCCCAACCCAATTTTAATATTGATATATTTATTCATTACAAATTTAATGATCACATATTTTTATTCATTACAAACTGAAATAAGCCATTTAACTTAACAGGCCTTATGTCATTACAACTACGTAAATTTATTATTATTTATTAGTTATGTTAACTTACTTATTATTGTACTTCTCCACACTGCCTATTTTTTTCAATACACTAATATTCTTGTTGTCCATCAATTCTTTATAAAAGTTTAAACAACTCATGTCTAGAAAATTTAATTGATTAATCATTAAGTATTCAACATTCTCCAACAGTAACCTATTTCTTTCGTCTGACCACTGCGAATTTATCAACGAAAAAAACCTTTTGCAATTTGCATTGTGCGGAGGAATTGCATAAAAGAATTCTGCTATTTTCAATACTTCCGACTCGGAAGTTCCGAGTAACAGCTCGAGTTTACGTTTGCTGCAAAAAACTCTACCAGCTTATCTGCGGAGCCTTTCTCAAAAAAGTCTTCACTTGTCGTGACAAAAACTTCTTCAAGTTGGCAACTTGGTCGAACAAGAGTGAATCGTCTTTCGAAATGTTTTTCTCAAAAAATTATTCAACACACTTCGCTACACTTTCATCATACGAAAAGTTCGCGTCGTCTAGTTGCAGCCATTTAAAAATCCGTTACTCATCGAAACAATAGAAAACCGGGACAATTTCGTGTCGGGTCGGGACACCGGGACATAACCTGCAAAAGCGGGACATGTCCCGGAATTCCAGGACGGATGGCAACCCTAATAATAATATAACATATACAATGCAAGTGACGGCTTGAATCAGGTAGTTGCCTAACGATGGTCTTAGCGATATTTATATCGGCTCTTTAGCGGACGATAAATGTTAGCCAGCACTCAGGCATCGGTTAAGTTTATCGCACGCTAAGCCCTAAACGAACATTGAGAAACTCAATTTCAACTAAACTTGGGATAGTTACGCTAACCGGACATTAAGAAATCGACCCTAAAAGCATCAAACACTTGAAAGCACTGCATCGAAAGATCTTCAAATTATGTTAGTTGATATCAGCCATCTACTGATGTATAGTGCTGGAAAGTACTGCATAGTAGAAATTTTGGCGAAAAGAAGTAATTGTGTCGCTCCTTAGTATATATTCCGATTATCGATTCCGAGCGTTTTGCATTCCTAGTAGGAATTTCCTACATTTCGATTCCGAGTACGATCGGATCGTTTTGAAAACGAGTGGCAATGAGCACTCGAAATGAAAACGATTGTGCCTTTTAAGCAACTAATGTGTGTTTTTGAACCCTGAAACTATTTTTTACTTAATAAATATACTATTGGCAATAATTTTGTATTATCATTCGTAGGGCCTGCATATTCTTTTTCATTTGTACTTTTTTTTTTAGTTGTACACCTAAAATTTATTTGCGTTGGCAAAGCCAAATCGATCTTAAACAGTCTTATACAAAAAGTAGAGTTGTCATGCTTAACCAAAGAATTAGATGTGTTTTTTATTGTTGTTATTTACGCAAGATTTTTGTTAAAATAACTATAAAAACTTGATTACTATATATGATAAAACTTTAGCTTAAGCAAAAACGAGTAATTATCTATCGAGTATATATGAATTATCGGTGCGGTAAACAGCTGAACTCAATCATATATTCAAAATGTAAGTAAACGAATAATTATTTGTGAACATTTAATAAGATTTTTTGCGTTTTTAGGGGCAAAAAACGAAACGCAGAGCAAGAAAACTTGCTATTGAGTTTCATGAAGGAAAATCCGGACGTGGCAAAAGGTTTTACCAAAGGGGATAAGGTGGTAATTGGTGCAATGTGGGAAGCACTTGCCAAAAACTTGAATGCAAGTGGGCCTCCTTGCAAAAATACAAATACAATACAACCAACGACACCCGGAAATCCAAATATCTAAAAAAAAACATTTTCCACTCAACTATTTTGCCGGCAGACATCTTCATGCTAATATGTTCTTTACATATAGAGGATTCAAGAGCGTCGATGACGTTATGTAGCACTTTTGAAAAAGTATTCCTGCCTATGGTGATGTTGAAATTTTTTGCCGCTGCTAGCTGATATGTGCCAGTTGCTAAAAAGCGTAGAGTTGCTGCAAGCTTCGTTGTTGGGTCGATGAGCCGATTATTGTTTATTATTTTGGCATTTATAGATTCCAGTAGCATTTTAAATGTTTCTTTGCTAACCCGAAACGACTCCTGAAATCTATAAATTTTAAATAAAATATGTTTACTATGAAAATAACGACCAACTTACTTAGAGTCCAACATTTCCGTAACGTTGGTGCTTTCTTGGGCTCTTAGCAATCGATAAATGCTTCTAGCTTTTAATTTAGCAAGACGTTCTCTTTCTCTTGCTGCTAATGTAAGTGATGCCGGCATGTTGAATAGCTTATTTAAATAAACGCACTTTTTATTTTTTTTTTTTGATTTACTCAATCAGCTGTTTGTCTCGATAAAAAATTGGTATCGAAATTGAGTATAAGAAGAATATAAGTCGATCGAAATCTGGGAATGCAACCATCGAAATGAGAATCCATTTCGATTCCGTTTCGACTCGAAATGAACAGGCCTGAATATTATTTGTGTCTATCAAATGTTTTAATCAGAAACGGAATGAGCTATCATTAATTTGAAGAAAGATGAATTTTGCAATTAACCCAGTAGTGCACAAGACCGCCTCTAGACGGGCAAAGTTAAAAACACCGTTACTCGCCTTTTTGTCTTCGTTTAGCGTTTTTTTTTAATTCGGGGAAGTCCAAAGTTTATGCTCGTTGCGTTAGCAATACATGCTAGAGCTAGAATCAGCTGCTACATTCGTTTGAAGCTGAAAATTTGTGCAATTCGGTCGCAATCATTATCTTGTAAAAAGTGGGAATTGAACATTTTTTTTTTAAATATTTTAAAAAGATCGCTGCTGGAAACTAAATTATTTCCGTGTTGATGATAGTCTCAAGGACGCAAAATAAAAAACCCCACTAAAAAAGTTTTCGTTAGCTTTTTACCGCTTTTATAAGGTTCCCCGTCTAAAGGCCGTCTTGGAACAATTCTGGAAAAAACTTTGATGGTAAATTTTAAAGTGGAACAATCTAAGATATATACTGGTTCAAATGATTGCTTCAGTAGACATGGATAAATGACAAATGCATAAGCTATCAGCTCTTTCTGAAGTTGAGTATTTTTTGAATTCGGAATTGAAAGAGTGGTAAATATGTTGGATTCTATGTTGGCTACAGAGATTTGCGTAGCTTCAAGCGGAAGTCCTACTCTGTTTTCGAAATTGTTGTCACCTTAAACTTCAATTGCTATGAAATCACCTCAAGCACAGAAACGCAAACGCGTAAATTAAAGTCACTTAAGTTTGAATTGTTATACAGTACGACCTCGCTTAACGCAACCTATTAGAATTTGGCCTGTTGCGAAAACTGAGGTGGTTGCGAAAACCGAGGTATAATCTTTTGTTGGCTACGAGACCTATTTCCAAAAGTAAATGCATTTTCTTATCATTTAAATCAAAGTAAATCGAGTTTATCTGCAAGCAATTCATTTTAATTAATTAAGTTTTTGATAAAATTAAAAATTGTGGTCTGTACTTTGTATGATTTCCTTAGAAAGTTGCGTAAAATGAGGTCAATTTTTTTCAAGTTAATAATTTTAACGAGGGTTGCGTTGAGCGAGGTCGACCTGTATTTTTGTTTTTGAGCCACTTTAGTTTGAATTGTTATCTTTTTGTTTTTTGAGCTTTTCCTACATAGTAAAACGTCGAAACACCAAAATTTTTTAATGCATTTTTTTTTTGCCTACTTACCCAATTCCGCCTCTAGGCGGTCTAAGGCTTTAGTCCTATAAAACTCGAACCGTGCAAAAGTAACCTAACCTTTACTTTCAAGACAAAATTAACCCAAAAAAAATTTTTGTGGTGGGAAAAAAATATTTGGGCACTGACGGCTAAGCACCGTTCGCAAACTTGCCCATGTTGCAAGCTATTTTCCCCATGACGGAACTAATAGGCTGGGCTTGGTTTTAAAATTTCGCTGATCTTCGGGTTGAGCAAGTCCAGTCGCCTAGCTATTTTTAGTGCCCTGTCTTGAGTATTAGATACAAAAAAGACAGATAACGCATTGCGCATAAACTGCTGTTCGCGTGACGTCACGTGTGATGCAATGGGCTTGATTTGTATATTGCATACAGACATTGTAGCTTTTAGCTTTTGAGCTAAAGTCACCAAATTTGGTGCCAAAATTTGTGATGAAGAGACCCAAAATATTTGGCAGCTGCCCCCAACCCATACCGCAACGTTTCTACTTGTTTAATTTTGTTGAATGTTACTGCTGTTGTTTTGATGTTCAAGTATAATACATATATGTTTTTTGGTTTATAACTTGTTTTGTCTGTACTGTTTAAGCTTAGCTTAATAACTGTGTATTTGTGACCTGTCTATAAGTGTCTTAACATTGACTTCCGTTCTTTGCATTCTTCTATTTTCTTAAGCACGAAAACTAAACAACATCAAACCGGCGTGACATTCGAATGCATTCAAAACGCAAAATTTTATGCTCACGCATTCCCACTGATTCAATTCGTCTCAAATTCACTTAACTCATTTTGCGCATTGTTAATTCGAACATGTTTTTTGTGCCATTCATGCAGACCTCTAGTGCAAATGTATGTAAATTGCATGTGGGGTTTATACCCTTTTGAGTTTATATATACAACAGTAAGGTCGATTTGGTCATGTCCTTTTGACTGTTTAACTGTTCATATGTATGAACGCGATACTATAAGAGCTAGAGACTTCCGATTCGGATTATAGGCCATAAGCAAAACAAGTAAGTTACGAACTGTCGACCGATTACCATCCCACCACCGATATACAAACATTTTTGGCTGCAGCTAGATCCTCACTTGGCCCCAAGTTCGCAACTAAAAACAAGACTTACGCAAGCGATTTTGATCAGCACCGGCTCCTCTTGCCTTAAACACAACTTATTCACAAGAAAAACAAGTAGAAACGTTGCAGTCGGAAGCAACCGAATGCGGTATACTCGATACCAGTAATAAAACCGATAAAAAGAGACCTGATTACAATGGGGTGCGGCGGGGTGCCTCAAAGATTGTCTGATCTTTTTATGATGTCAATTGCTATCCTCTAACCAGATTTGGAGACTAGCTCAAAGTTAGTAGCATATGGTGGAAGGGGGGCTGGGGGCGGTATGGATGGGGTCATCAACAATCTTGACACCAAATTTGGTGGCAGGGGGCTGGGGAACGCCGGGGGCGTTGCTCCAAAACTTTTATGCAGATGGAGGTCGTAACCAATTGTCTTCCTACCGAATTTGGTGATTCAAGCTCTAACAATTTGGAACATACACGCACTTTGATGCAGTTTTGTGGGGGTCGTCAACAGTTACCTTCCTATCTTTGGTGACTCTTGCTCAAATACTATAGAAGATACATAAGGGCTTGCGAAATAGGTAGATTTATCGATTTTGCGTTATCGAGCTAATCGATTTGCCAGTCCACCAGCTATCTTAGAACTCCAATCTTGACACGTTTACTTACTATGCCATAGATAAAGACATTTGAAAATTTTTAAGTCTGTAATTGGAAGGGTGTGTAAAAAGTAAAATTGAATTATTAAAACTGAGCTATGAGAATTGCGACGGTTTAAGAAATTATACACAATTGCCACGCACACATTTTACGGTGCAGCACATGCATACATGAACACCAAATTTCAGTTTTCAATTAATGGTCATAAATACTCCTTCATGTTTTAATTTTTATGACACTAGTTAAGAATTTTGCCAACTCAACTGCCATACTGTTATGCAGAGTTGCACACAAATTCCGAGAGTGTATTCAGTAGTGAATTTGTCATATGCAAATGCGTTTCATAGAAATATGGAAAAATTAATAAATAAATAAATAGGCCCGGCAAGAAATGAAACAAACGCACATGCACCCAAAAACAATAAACATTTACCGTTCTTGGTCGTCGGTCAATGGACGGTTCGGGAAACAAAAATCTGATCGCGCGCTTGCGGACGCTTGTGCATAGCTAAAAAGTGTACCTCTTTGGAACCCTGTGGAAAGCTTTCCCTGCCATTGCAATATCTGTTAAATTGAAGGTCAGGTATCAAGTATACCGCAGCAACGTTTCTACTTGTTTCAGTTAGATTAGCTCGGGCAGCTGGTTTTTAAGTTTATACATATACATTTTGGCATTTGCGGTATGTCAAGAAACCAAATTTTAAATAGTTCCAAACACATACCTTACTTTACTGCCGCCACGTTTTGTGCATATTATGTATTTGCCGCTTAACCATTTTAACATTGTTTCGCCTGCACTGCTTTAAGTCGAATTGTTCTTAAATTTCTGTAAATTTGTATTACTTTAAGATTATTTTTATCAATAAAATCACCGATAATGCTAACAATAATATGTACTTACATAAAGCAATTCATTCATTTTTTTGTTTATAGCAGTTCAAATGTTCAAATGCACTGGCTGCATTTTGCAGAGCTTTGCTGCAATGCAGATTTTGTTTTCAATTTTTGCTTCATTAAGGGCCGGTTTCTCAATGTCCAGTTAAAGTGCCAATTAGTTAATCTCGGCATAACTTTAATGCTCGTGCTAAATCAGTTTGGTTTTCTTAATGCAAAGTTAACCTTATTCGTTCAGATACTATCGCTCTAATGGTGCTGCCAACTAATTACGAGGAAATCAGCTGTTTGGTGTGGTCTTTGTTTTGTTTTGTGACTGTCAAATTCGAAACAAATGCTTAAAACATTAATTTTATTGAGCCCGGCTAAAAAATATAAGCGCCAACGTTAGAAAAACGTTTCGGTTGCTGAGAAGCATGCAGTTAATGTGCTTGTGAAGTCAAATCAAAATATTTTGTATAATAATATAACATATACAATGCAAGTGACGGCTTGAATCAGGTAGTTGCCTAACGATGGTCTTAGCGATATTTATATCGGCTCTTTAGCGGACGATAAATGTTAGCCAGCACTCAGGCATCGGTTAAGTTTATCGCACGCTAAGCCCTAAACGAACATTGAGAAACTCAATTTCAACTAAACTTGGGATAGTTACGCTAACCGGACATTAAGAAATCGGCCCTAAAAGCATCAAACACTTGAAAGCACTGCATCGAAAGATCTTCAAATTATGTTAGTTGATATCAGCCATCTACTGATGTATAGTGCTTGAAAGTACTGCATAGTAGAAATTTTGGCGAAAACAAGTAATTGTGTCGCTCCTTAGTATATATTCCGATTATCGATTCCGAGCGTTTTGCATTCCTAGTAGGAATTTCCTACATTTCGATTCCGAGTACGATCGGATCGTTTTGAAAACGAGTGGCAATGAGCACTCGAAATGAAAACGATTGTGCCTTTTAAGCAACTAATGTGTGTTTTTGAACCCTGAAACTATTTTTTACTTAATAAATATACTATTGGCAATAATTTTGTATTATCATTCGTAGGGCCTGCATATTCTTTTTCATTTGTACTTTTTTTTTTAGTTGTACACCTAAAATTTATTTGCGTTGGCAAAGCCAAATCGATCTTAAACAGTCTTATACAAAAAGTAGAGTTGTCATGCTTAACCAAAGAATTAGATGTGTTTTTTATTGTTGTTATTTACACAAGATTTTTGTTAAAATAACTATAAAAACTTGATTACTATATATGATAAAACTTTAGCTTAACCAAAAACGAGTAATTATCTATCGAGTATATATGAATTATCGGTGCGGTAAACAGCTGAACTCAATCATATATTTAAAATGTAAGTAAACGAATAATTATTTGTGAACATTTAATAAGATTTTTTGCGTTTTTAGGGGCAAAAAACGAAACGCAGAGCAAGAAAACTTGCTATTGAGTTTCATGAAGGAAAATCCGGACGTGGCAAAAGGTTTTACCAAAGGGGATAAGGTGGTAATTGGTGCAATGTGGGAAGCACTTGCCAAAAACTTGAATGCAAGTGGGCCTCCTTGCAAAAATACAAATACAATACAACCAACGACACCCGGAAATCCAAATATCTCAAAAAAAACATTTTCCACTCAACTATTTTGCCGGCAGACATCTTCATGCTAATATGTTCTTTACATATAGAGGATTCAAGAGCGTCGATGACGTTATGTAGCACTTTTGAAAAAGTATTCCTGCCTATGGTGATGTTGAAATTTTTTGCCGCTGCTAGCTGATATGTGCCAGTTGCTAAAAAGCGTAGAGTTGCTGCAAGCTTCGTTGTTGGGTCGATGAGCCGATTATTGTTTATTATTTTGGCATTTATAGATTCCAGTAGCATTTTAAATGTTTCTTTGCTAACCCGAAACGACTCCTGAAATCTATAAATTTTAAATAAAATATGTTTACTATGAAAATAACGACCAACTTACTTAGAGTCCAACATTTCCGTAAGGTTGGTGCTTTCTTGGGCTCTTAGCAATCGATTAATGCTTCTAGCTTTTAATTTAGCAAGACGTTCTCTTTCTCTTGCTGCTAATGTAAGTGCTGCCGGTATGTTGAATAGCTTATTTAAATAAACGCACTTTTTATTTATTTTTTTTTGATTTACTCAATCAGCTGTTTGTCTCGATAAAAAATTGGTATCGAAATTGAGTATAAGAAGAATATAAGTCGATCGAAATCTGGGAATGCAACCATCGAAATGAGAATCCATTTCGATTCCGTTTCGACTCGAAATGAACAGGCCTGAATATTATTTGTGTCTATCAAATGTTTTAATCAGAAATGGAATGAGCTATCATTAATTTGAAGAAAGATGAATTTTGCAATTAACCCAGTAGTGCACAAGACCGCCTCTAGACGGGCAAAGTTAAAAACACCGTTACTCGCCTTTTTGTCTTCGTTTAGCGTTTTTTTTTAATTCGGGGAAGTCCAAAGTTTATGCTCGTTGCGTTAGCAATACATGCTAGAGCTAGAATCAGCTGCTACATTCGTTTAAAGCTGAAAATTTGTGCAATTCGGTCGCAATCATTATCTTGTAAAAAGTGGGAATTGAACATTTTTTTTTTAAATATTTTAAAAAGATCGCTGCTGGAAACTAAATTATTTCCGTGTTGATGATAGTCTCAAGGACGCAAAATAAAAAACCCCACTAAAAAAGTTTTCGTTAGCTTTTTACCGCTTTTATAAGGTTCCCCGTCTAAAGGCCGTCTTGGAACAATTCTGGAAAAAACTTTGATGGTAAATTTTAAAGTGGAACAATCTAAGACATATACAGGTTCAAATGATTGCTTCAGTAGACATGGATAAATGACAAATGCATAAGCTATCAGCTCTTTCTGAAGTTGAGTATTTTTTGAATTCGGAATTGAAAGAGTGGTAAATATGTTGGATTCTATGTTGGCTACAGAGATTTGCGTAGCTTCAAGCGGAAGTCCTACTCTGTTTTCGAAATTGTTGTCACCTTAAACTTCAATTGCTATGAAATCACCTCAAGCACAGAAACGCAAACGCGTAAATTAAAGTCACTTAAGTTTGAATTGTTATACAGTACGACCTCGCTTAACGCAACCTATTAGAATTTGGCCTGTTGCGAAAACTGAGGTGGTTGCGAAAACCGAGGTATAATCTTTTGTTGGCTACGAGACCTATTTCCAAAAGTAAATGCATTTTCTTATCATTTAAATCAAAGTAAATCGAGTTTATCTGCAAGCAATTCATTTTAATTAATTAAGTTTTTGATAAAATTAAAAATTGTGGTCTGTACTTTGTATGATTTCCTTAGAAAGTTGCGTAAAATGAGGTCAATTTTTTTCAAGTTAAGAATTTTGGTGTTGCGATTATCGAGGAGTTGCGTTTAACGAGGGTTGCGTGGAGCGAGGTCGACCTGTATTTTTGTTTTTGAGCCACTTTAGTTTGAATTGTTATCTTTTTGTTTTTTGAGCTTTTCCTACATAGTAAAACGTCGAAACACCAAAATTTTTTAATGCATTTTTTTTTTGCCTACTTACCCAATTCCGCCTCTAGGCGGTCTAAGGCTTTAGTCCTATAAAACTCGAACCGTGCAAAAGTAACCTAACCTTTACTTTCAAGACAAAATTAACCCACAAAAAATTTTTGTGGTGGGAAAAAAATATTTGGGCACTGACGGCTAAGCACCGTTCGCAAACTTGCCCATGTTGCAAGCTATTTTCCCCATGACGGAACTAATAGGGTGGGCTTGGTTTTAAAATTTCGCTGATCTTCGGGTTGAGCAAGTCCAGTCGCCTAGCTATTTTTAGTGCCCTGTCTTGAGTATTAGATACAAAAAAGACAGATAACGCATTGCGCATAAACTGCTGTTCGCGTGACGTCACGTGTGATGCAATGGGCTTGATTTGTATATTGCATACAGACATTGTAGTGGGTTGGAACAATTTACAATTGGTATAAGTGAGTAATAATGTGTTGTGCCGTTTTTGGATGCAAGAATAATATCAATTATAAAAACAATTTGCATAGTTGTATCGCATTTACAAAGAATAAACAACTTTTAAAAACGTGGAAACATTTTTGTCGACGACAAGAAAAATCTAATATTAACGCGGCGCGAAGTAAAATAAAGTAATTTAACATGTAAACAAGGCAAGTGCACAACACATGCATAACATGTTACTTCATCTTCGCAGAACGAAAACCTGTAACTGCGCAATCTGAGCTCAATCGTTCACTCCCAAGGTATTCTTGCATACCTTACACACTCCGAAGTACATCAAAGTGAGAGCGGTAGCGAGCTTACAGCTAGAACTACCAAATTTGGAGAGAAGATAGCTACTATTAACCTCCAACATACTGCATCAAAAATTTTGGAGCCACGTTCCCCCGTTCGCCAATGCATTTTGAAATCAGAATTGCCTATTTCTAACACAGCTTTTGAGCTAAAGTCACCAAATTTGGTGCCAAAATTTGTGATGAAGAGACCCAAAATATTTGGCAGCTGCCCCCAACCCATACCGCAACGTTTCTACTTGTTTAATTTTGTTGAATGTTACTGCTGTTGTTTTGATGTTCAAGTATAATACATATATGTTTTTTGGTTTATAACTTGTTTTGTCTGTACTGTTTAAGCTTAGCTTAATAACTGTGTATTTGTGACCTGTCTATAAGTGTCTTAACATTGACTTCCGTTCTTTGCATTCTTCTATTTTCTTAAGCACGAAAACTAAACAACATCAAACCGGCGTGACATTCGAATGCATTCAAAACGCAAAATTTTATGCTCACGCATTCCCACTGATTCAATTCGTCTCAAATTCACTTAACTCATTTTGCGCATTGTTAATTCGAACATGTTTTTTGTGCCATTCATGCAGACCTCTAGTGCAAATGTATGTAAATTGCATGTGGGGTTTATACCCTTTTGAGTTTATATATACAACAGTAAGGTCGATTTGGTCATGTCCTTTTGACTGTTTAACTGTTCATATGTATGAACGCGATACTATAAGAGCTAGAGACTTCCGATTCGGATTATAGGCCATAAGCAAAACAAGTAAGTTACGAACTGTCGACCGATTACCATCCCACCACCGATATACAAACATTTTTGGCTGCAGCTAGATCCTCACTTGGCCCCAAGTTCGCAACTAAAAACAAGACTTACGCAAGCGATTTTGATCAGCACCGGCTCCTCTTGCCTTAAACACAACTTATTCACAAGAAAAACAAGTAGAAACGTTGCAGTCGGACGCACCCGACAGCGGTATACTCGATACCAGTAGTAAAACAGATTAAAATAGAGCTGATTGCAATGGGGTGTGGATACGGCAGGGGTATAGGCTGCCCCAAAGATTGTCTGGTGCAGATGGGGATGCCAAAAAGCTATCTTGCTTCCAAGTTTGGTGACTCTAGCTCAAAGTCAGAAGAATATGGTGGATGGTAGGCTGGTGGATGTATGGGTGGGGGGGGGGATGTTGTGGCATCAAAATTTTAGCTGAAGATCTGTGTATGATGTCAATTGCTATCCTCATACCAAATTTGGTGGCTCTAGCTCAAAGTTAGTAGAATATGGTGGAAGGGGGGCTGGGGGCGGTATGGGTGGGGGCGCCACTTTTGGGTTTTTCCACACTCTTCAAGTTAGAGACTTAAAACTTTGCAAATCTCTTTATCTATGGCATAGTAAATTAAAGTGTCAAGATTGGAGTTCTACGATAACTAGGGGGCTGGCAAATCGATAAACTCGATAACGCAAAATCGATAGATCCAGCTATTTCGCAAGCCCTTACAGCTAGAACTACCAAATTTATGGAAAAAATAGCTATTTACAATTCCCAAAAAACTGCATCAAAAATTTTGGAGCCACGCCTACACATTCCGCCCCCAGCCCCCCCGCAGTTAAACACTAACAATGCCCATATCTTCTACAGTTTTTGAGCTAGAGCCATCAAATTTGATGCCAAGATAGGTATTGACGACCTTCAACCAAATTCATTTTTTGATGCCACGCCCATCTATACTGCCCTTTCCGCCCTCAACCACCCCAACGCTTCGCTAAAAACGGTAGTGCGTGTATCTTCCATAGTGTTTGAGCTAGAGTCACAAAATTTGGTAGGTAGATAACTGGTAACGACCCCTCAAAAACTGCATCAAAGTTTTGGAGCCCCACCCATCCATTCCGCCCCCCCCCCCGCAGTTCAAAAACAGAAATGCCTATATCTTTTACAGTTTTTGAGTTAGAGCCACCAAATTTCGTGCCAAAATAGGTGATTATAGCCCCCAAATAAATGCATAAAAACATTGGATGCCACGCCAATCCATACTACCCTAGCCGCTCAACCCGCCCCAACGTTTCGCTAAAAACGGTAAGGCGTGTATATTCCATAGTGTATGCGCTAGAGTCACTTAATTTAGTAAGAAGATAACAGTCAACGAACCCCACAAAACTGCATCAAAGTTTTGGAGCCGCGCCCCCTCCCTCCACCACCGCTCCGCAACCACTTTCATTTTGAAATCAGAAATGCCACCAAATTTAATGCCAAAATTGGTGATGAAGAAACCTAAAAAATTTGGTTGCCACTCCAACCCAGACCGCCCCCAGCCCCCGTTCGATCAAATATTAATAACTTTAAACTAGAGTCGCCAAATTTGCTAGGAAGATAGCAATTGACGACCCCCAAAGATCTCAGAATAAATGTAGATGCCACGCCCCAAATACTACCCCCAGCCCTTCTTCACACATCCTTTACAAACTTTGAGCTAGAGTCATCAAATTTCGTTGGGAGATAACAATTGACATCCAAAAAAAACTCATAAAAACCAGACCACCACCAGCCACCCTTTCCCCACCTTTCACAAAATTTGGAAGGAAGATAGCTTTTTGGCATCCCCATCTGCATCAGACAATCTTTGAGGCAGCAAGTACA
The DNA here is from genome assembly GCA_035044585.1 of Scaptomyza polygonia. NCBI lineage: Eukaryota > Metazoa > Arthropoda > Insecta > Diptera > Drosophilidae > Scaptomyza > Scaptomyza polygonia. The sequence goes on along the minus strand of JAWNNU010002004.1, from coordinate 144,994 downwards.
CCCCTGCCGTATCCGCACCCCATTGCAATCATGTCTACCGCAAGTATCAAGTATACCGCAATTGATTTTAACTAAAATTGCACAAAATGCCGATAGCGAGAATATTGGAAATCGAAAAGCTTCGGCAGCACAAAATAAAAAAGAGTCCATGCAGCAAAAGCTTTTCAGATGTCATAAGTAAGTAGTTTGTTATGGCTTTGCCTTTTTCAGATGATGCCGCTTTTAAGGCGCTCCCACCTCGCAGAATTAATACTCATTCTTCCGAATTCTGTTTCTGTGGCATTGCTGAACTTGTCATCAAAAAATTTTAATCGGACTAGGTGGCATCATCATACTTCAGCGGTTTGAGAACAGAATCATTCCGCTCAAAATAAGTGAGCGTTTTGGTTTGTGGCAGGGCGAAAGTGAATTGAAGTGATATTCAAGCGGATGCGTTGTCTGTGGCACCCCTGTATATCTTTTTACTTATCCGATGTATACATTCAACCGTTATCACAATAAAATATTGATCTTGCAAAACTTGAAATTATGACAATCTGTACAATTTTAATTTTAGGTAGATGAGAAACACCGGAAAAATCGAAGATTAAAGTTTAGTCTACTAGAGGTAGTGCAGGAATGCACGGGTGAACACACTCACGTACATTCATGCAATAACTGTCATAAAGTAAAGGGGTCAGAGAATATCGTAGTCGAGATATCTCAACTTAAGTTTGCTCACTTGTTTTGTAAGCATTTAAATGTCTGTTTGAAGAGACAAACTTGGTTTCATTAAAATCGCGCTTTAAGCTTACAACAACAATCGACAAAAACAACATACGGGCTTGGAATAATGGCAACTTAAAATGTTTTATGATTTCAAATTGACTTAAAAATATTTTTTGTTTTAGTGTCATGAATTGGCATTTAATACTCCCGAAATTATTATTGGTCAACCCGATACACAAAGAAAGCTGGGATTTCAATTTATTCTTAATTTAACCCAACGAAATCACTTTTGAGATATTATTCTCTTGGCTCTTAAGTCTAAACTCTTTCCGTTGAGAGGAACTTTTAGTTTTATGGCAAAGCTAACGAGTATGAAAGCATCCGCTCCATTTGCGCCAACGTGCAGAGCACCGGCATCAGCAGAGTATTCATACAACAAATCTTTTAAAATTATAAACAAATAAAGCAGGGGCAGCAAAAAGTCGACCGGTTAAATCACCGTTTCGGTCGAGATATGGCTCAGTTAATGTGGCGTGCGTTAAACTGGCGCCATTCGGCGGCAATCGGCAGATACAAATACGACATTTCATATGTTTAATGGGCAAAGTCTCCAAGCACAAGCCACTTAGATTTAAGCACAAGCATTTCTATGCCAACATACTAATTAAGATCGCATATAAAGTATAACCATACATATTTCGATTGCAGCACAATATGTTTACAAACGATTTTTACTTTCGACTACATTTTATGTTTCGATTTGTATTTTTCTCTCGTGTTATTTATTTACGGTTTGTTGAGAGCCCTGTATGAAGCCAAAGAAGCTTAACTAAGAAAATATACCTTATAATATTAAAGACTATGCAATAGCTAACCAGAGCGCTCAACGGCCCGAACAGTCTATTGTCCGACAACCAAAAACGGTAAAAATTGATTGTTTCATTTCTTACCGGGCCTGCTTGTCGAGATTTTGCAATTATTGGGCAGTAATGTGTTTATAGTTTGGATCGATTACTGTGTGAAATGTACAGAGTTGCGCATTAATGCATTAAATATTTAGTGCATTAAATCAACGGCTATGTTTTGTGCTCTGTACAGGACACAGTAGTTGAGGTTAAACCCAATTCTTTGAATCGCAAACACAAGGAAAAACGCAAGTTATACTGCTATAACATGATATAATACAAACGCATTCTAGTAATGGAATTGTATGCTTTTCGCCAATACAAACCTACATGGTTTCAACAACTGATGGTTATAATATACATACATATAAAATACATAATATACATATAATTTCTTTCATTTCTTTGACGACTCACAATTTCATCAAAAACGGCTACAAATGCGCTCGCTGAGAGCATTTTAGCTGTGATACCACTTCCCAACTCTTTATCAGAATTTCAGCCAGTGAACACTCTATTAATATGGATTCTTGTTGATTTCACCTAACACAAACACCAATACAAACATTTCTTCATTCACTTTATTTGATGCCATTAACTGATGCTCGAGCTTAATTACTTATCCAATGTTAGAATTCACTACCCCTTCTATTAAGTGAAGATTTCAGTATTACTTTTGCGCATCAGTCTGCCAATCTGTTCCTAGAATTTTATCAGATAAATTAAAATAAAAAAACTAATGAGTGTTAGAACTCACGATCGATGTGTTAACACCAGTTTGTACCTGTTTGATTGCTATATAATAGCATAAAAAAGAAAACGATAGTTTATTAAATTAAAACAAAACTATTTTTTCCCCCATAAGTGCGCATGAGTAAGAAAACAAGATTTTGTCTTCCAAGGCAGTCAAATATCAGTTTTGCTATTGCTTCCCAATTTTTACCTTATGACACTTTCTAAAAATCCTTGCCATACAGTTATGCAAAGATGTACACAAATTACGAAAGTGTATTCAGTAGTGCATTGGTACAAAAAGGTAAAATATCAAAAATAACAACAATAAATAATAATAACAATAAATAACAATAATTCTTGAAAAAAAAAAAAACGAATGACTGTTAGAACTCACGAGCGATGCGTTAACACCTGTTTGTACCTGTTTGATTGCCATATATTAGCATAAAAAAGAAAAGAATAGTTAATTGAATTTAGTAATTTTTGCAATGAATAAGATTCTTGGATATGAACGATAGCTTTCCTGCTTTACGTATTCTATGACCTTTTGATACCTGTCCTACCCCACAAACACATGCACTAGCAACTGATATGCACCTAGCCAACCAAGTATCTTGAGCTAAAAACTAGGCTTCTGCAAACACTTGTCCACAAAACAATTTTTCTTCCCCCATAAGTGCGCTTGAGTAAGAAAACAAGATTTTGTCTTCCAAGGCAGTCAAATATCAATTTTGCTATTGCTGCTCTTTCATACTATTTCCAAAATTAACCCCATGACACTTTCCAACAATCCTTGCCATACAGTTACGCAAAGTTGCGAACAAATTTCGAAAGTGTATTCAGTAGTGCATTGGTACATATGTAATTGTAAGCGCGCGTTTGCCGCTGACACAGAAAAAGGAAAAATATCAAAAATAACAAAAACCTCGATAAGCAGGCACAGCAAGAAATATATGTATGTTTCAAACGCACTTGTATACAGTATGTACCAACAACTTTTTACCGTTCTTGCTGTCCGCTGACCCGCCGCCTATTCTTGAATCGACTGGCCACTGAACGCAAGGGAAACTGAACAAAACAACAACGCGCTGGCTTGTCGTTGCTGAGACGCACAAGCTGCACAAATAAAAAATACCCCTTGAACCAATTTTCAATAATTGTCAATGAAAAATCGAATATATGATTTAAATATATATATTGTTTATGCTAGAATATAAACAATAAACATTGCTAGAATAAACATGTAGAATTGAAATAATATTAAAGAATTTCAAGTTTTGCTATTCAATTGCACAAAGTTAATATTAAGTTTATACTACCCTTCCAACTTTGACTTCAATAAGCATATTGAAGCAAAACTCTAGAACTGCCGATTTACAATTTTGTGAAAATAACAAGAATACAGACCACGCCTACAACGTTGCCGAAAAGTAACAAAAAATATCAAAAAGTACTTTCGGTTGTTGTACTTTTTGTTGCATTTTGGCAACGATGCGCGGCGTATACACAGGCGTACACACATATAAACTTGCTGTTTGTGGGCAAAGAAATATGCGTTGATAGATTTTTGGTTGGCGAGACATTGTTGTTGCTGCTTGTGAGAAACACTTTATCTTGCATGGATTGCTTTGATATGATTCGATTATAAATTTCAGACATTTATATGCAATCATCACATCGGTTATAATGTGTCATTGTATTTTTAATATATTTGCGGATAAAATTTAATTATTTTTGTATATCACTTATTAGTTCTAAGTTTTTTCAATAGTTATAAGAAACCTGTAATAAATAGTTATAAATATAGCAATCAATAATAAATATACACATATTGTTAACATTGCACTTCTTTATGTTCCTCAACCAGTTTATAAATTGCCAAAATCCTAAAAGTGCGGCAGGTCAGTTAATGCCATAACAATAACCACTCATACAAACGAGCTGGATATACATACATGAACACACACATGCAAATGCAAGGCATAGAGAAAAATATAAAAAATCTAGGCAAAGCACAAAGCAGGTAGCCCAACCCATGATACAATTAAGTATTATTAATTATTGTATCATGATCTCACTGGTACTGAATGATAAACTTCGCCGTACTGAATAAATGATCTATATTATTTTCTGCTTAGTGGTTATACTCTATGCGCCCTTAAAGTATGCTTCAAATAATCAATTGAAACAAAACTCAAAACTGACTTAACTTTACCTCCATTGTTTCTAAACCGATTTGGACGAAGTTTTGACATAAGTTCTATCGTAACCCATTTTTCCAACCCCCATTTTTAGATTTTTCAAATTCTATAGTTTTTGTAATCGGTTCCATGTGTATATCGGAAACCAGAATAGCTATCGATAATTTGAAACAAACTAGTTCTGCTCATGGTATGGGAGAACTTATACTCGAAACCTGAAGTCTCTAGCTCTTGTAGTCTCTGAGATGTACGCGTTCATACAGACGGACAAGGCCATATCGACTCGGCTATTGATACTGATCAAGAATATATATACTTTATGGGGTCGAAGATGCTTCCTTCTGCCTGTTACTTACTTTTGCACAAAACCATTATACCCTGATTTACCCATTTTTATGGGTTCAGGGTATAAAAAGTCTGCTCGAAGGCGGAACAAAGTTCGCTGGGCTTGCTAGTAAATAATTAAAATTTATTTATTTATTTATTTATTTATTTATTGTCAGCTATGAACAGCTGACATGAGAATAAAACTAATTAAAATAATCATAATGAAAATAATTAAGTTTAAAGTAAAATTTAAAATTATGTGAAGTGCTGAAAGTAAATTAAGGTTGAAACAATTATAAAGTTAACGTTAAAGCTCTGGGAAATTCAACAAGAAAGTAAGTGGCCCAACATTTGTTGCGTGGATTGGGAAAAACCCAGAAAAACCCAATCAGACCAGTGGTAGATTAGTGATTAGTGGTAACGATTAGATAAGGCAGAAAGGATAGATCGTTTTAGTACTGGAGTCGAGGTCTCCAAAGAGACAAGAGAATAAAGTTTGTTATAGTCAGAACATAACACACGAAATGGTTCATGAATTAAATAGTTACTCGAGCAACGATCGAGGCTGAGGGGTAAAAAGTTACGTGTGGATCTAATGGGAACATTTAATTTTATTCGACTTAGAAGAACTGATGAGTCGATTTCACCATTAAGTAGATTAGTGACAAATACTACACCATGCATAATTCTACGGTTCAACAGGGATGGAAGATTAATTAAAAGAAGTCTACTTGAATAGGGGGGTAGGTCTATTCCAGGAACCCAGTTAAAACATCTGAGCGCAAACAGAAGAAGTTTCCTCTGCACTGATTCAATTCTATCCTGGTGAATCCCGTATTGCGGGGACCACACACAAGATCCATACTCCAGGATGGGACGTACCAATGATGTATATAGCGTTTTAGTGGTGTAGGGATCATCAAACTCTTTTGACCATCGCTTGATGAAGCCAAGTACATTTATGGCCTTATTGACCATCGACGATATGTGAGAATCAAATTTTAATTTGCTATCAAGAATGATTCCTAAATCTTTAATTTCAAAAACGCGAACAAGTGGTGAAGCATCAAGTACGTAGTGAGCAGTATGAGGGGTACCTCTAGAAAAAGTCATGATTTTACATTTTGAACAATTTAAATGAAGTAAGTTAAAACGGCACCAAGCCGACAGTGCTCCCAAGTCCGACTGTAGTAAGTTACTAAAAGAATCATCATTATAGGTGAATCATCAGAGGTAACAAAAACAGGTTTAGATAAAGAAGATTTAAAAACTACTTTCTGTGTTCGGCCACACAAGTACTCAGAAAGCAAAGACAGGAGTTTTGGTGGAAATCCAATAATATTTAATTTTTGAAGCAACAAAGAATGACTAACAGAATCAAATGCCTTACTAAAATCTGTGTAAACGACGTCAGTTTGCATTTTGTCCTGAAACCCTTTGATAACAAGTGAGGTAAACTCAAGAAGGTTGGTGGTAGTAGATCTTCGCCTAACAAAACCGTGTTGATAAGGGGATAAAATTGAACAACATAAGTGATGCAATTGAGAGCATATAATTTTTTCAAACACTTTCGGAATGGCAGATAACTAACAGATAACCTATAGTTTTTAACGTTAGACTTAGAAGAATTTTTATGAAGTGGAATAATAAAAGATTTCTTCAATATACCAGGAAACACAGCTGAGTCAACCGATAAGTTAAATAATTTATGTAATGGTTTACAAAGTGAATCCGGACAGTATCTAAGTATACAACCTGGCACTCCATCTGGCCCGGGTAAAAAGCCCGGTTTGATAGAGTTAAGGTCGCATAGTAGCGTACACTCAGCTATAACGGGGATATAAATGCAGTTTGACGCTTGGACTTGAAAAGGATAGGAATTATTGCAACTATATGAACTCGATGAGTATACCGATTGAAAAAAATCAGCAAATAGATCGGCTACTGCCTGATCGGAATTTGCTTTTGTATTATCAAGGTAAACCGAGGATGGCAAGCAAGAAGATTTACGTTTAGAATTAACAAATTTATAAAACTGTTTTGGATCACGGGAAAAGTTTGATCTGCAACGATTGAGATAATTGTTATAACAAATAGTGTTTACGGAAATAAAATTAGACTTTGCAATTATATACGAGGATAAATCTAAAGTATTTCCAGATCTTTTAAATTTTTTATAGGATCTTGTTTTCACGTTTTTTAATTTTGATAGTTCCCTGTAAACCAAGGTGGTTTATTTTCACTTAAAGGAACAGTGAGGGGAACACATATATTCAAATACGAATTCAAAGTCCTGTAAAAAATGGCAATGGCAGTTTCTATATCAGTAGAAGAATAGAGTTGAGACCAATTAGTATGCTGAAGAAGGTCATTCAATTTAGTAAAGTTAGTTTTACGAAAACATCGGGTCTTTAAGCAATTGTTAGTTGTTGATCTAAGATTAAAAAGTTCAAATGAAAGTTCTAAAGTTGGATGGTAGGTATCTTCAGGAAGCACTAGAGGGGATACTCTACTAACATTACTACAATCAGAATCAAAAACGAATATCAAATCTAACATTTTATTACTACTGTTATGCACCCTGTTAGCTTGTGATAGGCCTAACTCTAAAAGGCCCTCGATAAAATCATCAGAAGTGGCCGGTAATTGCGCCGAAGATGTGTCATTCACAGACCATACAACATGTGGCAAATTAAAATAACCAACCACTATAAGTTGATCAATATCCGTCAACAATGACGCTACAAGTTGCAGGGCATTCAGATGGGATATGTAAATGTTATTATCAGAATTGGGAGGAATATATGAGCAAGTAATATACAATGAGCGGCCGCTACATAATATTTTAGCACAAGGAAACTCTATACCCGGATGATCATGTGAATGAATCTGTTCAGAGGAAATACAAGAGTCAACAGCTATGAGAACACCGCCCCCCTTGTGGGTGGTGCGATCGCATCTGTACAAGTTATACTTATTAGGCAAAACGGAATAATCAGATATATTAGGTTTTAACCAGGTTTCTGTGAATGCAACTATCTGTGAATCAAAGGACAAGCTGTTTACATAAAGTTCAGACAGTTTAGTGTTAAGGCCTCGAACATTTTGATAGGCCAAGCTAACTACTTTTATTAGTTTTTTGCCGTCGAAGTAGAGGCAACAGGATGGATAACAGGCGGTGCTCTACTGATTCTAATACCGTCATTAACATTGATTCGCCGATTAACATACTCCTCTACCACGAGCTTTGGTGGCCAAAACTTTTCAGAACATATTGTTGCGAAAAGTTCGGGCGGAACACTCAACTTGAAGGAAGATATGCTTCTGGCATGTTTAAACTTAAACTTTTCAACATTAATAAGCGGGGAGTCTATTTTATTTTTAACATACGCACTAACAACTCCGGAAGCTAGCCTAGACACGAATATAAATTTGTTGATAGGCACAACAACAAGAGGTTTGGGGGCCCCAAGTGTACCTATAGGAGAATTAGTAGGGACGCATGCTGTTGAAATTGAGGGTTCATTTATGGGATTGGGAGTAGGGTCATTTACTCTGTTTAAATCGGGGTTGCGAGCAGGCGAATTAAATAACATCAATGGGCTTGTTAATGTGCCCATTGGAGGATTTGCACCAGGGACTAAAAGAGGTTTGATAGGTTGGGTAGGTGGCGCTTTTAACGATAAAATGGTCACAGAAAATTAATAACACTTGCAAACCCTTGCAAATTTAATTTGTGTTTTGTCAACTATGTTAGTCTGTGTGTATTCACGAAAAACCACTTAAGCAGTGATTCTTAAAAACTATCTTTGGTCGCTAACGCTGTTTTTGCAGCGTAGAGCATAGAGTTGGGTAAACACTACTCATTTTAATGAACATGGTCACTAGTGATGTATTTTAATTTTAATGTGTTTTAATTTACTTCCAGATTTACTTATAATTTTTGATTTTACTTTTAATTGTATTATTTTATAATATTTTATTTTTCATTAGTTTTCATTCCATGTCAGCTGCTTATAGCAGACTATAAATAAATACATAAATAAACAAATATCGTTATCTATGGCCTGGAAAGTTAAAGTGCCAAAATTGGGGCTCTACGATAATTGGGGGGCAAGCAAGTTGATAAATTCGCTAACTCAAAATCGACAAATCCACCTATTTCACACCTACACCTAGAACTACTGAATTTGGAAGGATAAATATAAGCAATTCCCAAAAACCAATCAAAAATTTTGGAGCCACGCCCACACACGCCACCACAAGTGCCTCCGAAGATTGAAATCGGAACGATTTCAGATCCAGATTCATCAGATTACTGGTAGCGACCCCCAAAAAACTTCATCAAAGTTTTGAAGCCATCCCTTCCCATACCTTCGCCAGCCCTTTTTCCGTCACGTTCTAGAAACTTTGAGCTAGAGTCAACTGATTCGGAAGGAGGATAGCTGGTGCCATCCCATCTGCATCAAATAATTTTTGATGCAGCGTACTTTCCTGCCGAATCCGCACCGCTTTGCAATCAGGCCTCCTTTTATCGATTTTATTACTGGTATCGAGCAAACCGCAATAGAATGCGCCCGACCATGGTTGAATTATACATGGTTAAGTCATGCGTAGCAGAAGGAGCCTATTGATAAGACCATGCGAGTGCAAGAGAGATAGCATAATTGCTTTCTCGATATTGCTTCATCGTCTTGTTTTAGTGAGCAAAAAAGAGAAGAACGATGTGTGAATTTGTTTACATTTTTCAACAGAGGTTCTAATTTCAGAGCGTTCTGTGTTTTTGGCTACATGTGTAAACAACAATTTAAACTAATTATGTAAATTAAATAAAATGACATGAAACATGTATAAACGTATAAAACATATTCTAAAAAAGTAACATAACCTTAAAATTCCACGAAAAATTCGTCCGCACTCACAACTTATCACGTTGACAGCTGCTTTGCGACTAACAGCAGGCTCCTAAAAATTGAGCGAGCATGCTCTCTCGACTTAACCATGTATAATTCAACCATGCGCCCGACTGCAACATTTCTACTGTTTTGTGTGCTAAAGCGATGCTCTAGTAATGAAGCGTACTGTTTTTCCGCTTCAAGCGCTTCATTTAAGCTTCAAAAATTTCGAATCATGACCTGATTGCAAAGTTACTGCAGCTCAAAGCTTGCAAATTTGGTGATTTTAGATCAAAAACAGTAAAAGGTGTGGGAAAAGAGGTTGGGGGCGTTTTGGGTAGGGGTGGCATTCAAATTTTTGCTGCAGATCTTTGTTGGCCGTCAATTGCTATCCTCCTAACAAATATGGTGACTAGCTCAAAATTATTCAAAGGTGGGAAAAAGCGGCTAGGGCAGTATGAATGGGCTTGGTATCCAAAGCTTTTATGAATTTTTTGGAGGGTCGTCATCACCTATTTTGGCACCAAATTTGATTGCTCTAGCTCAAAAACTGTGGAAGATATAGGCGTTTTTGGTTGTCGACTGTGGGGGAATTGGGGATGGAATGGGATGGGCGTGGCTCCAAAATGTTTGAGTCCTGTTAATGCTTTGGAGAATATTGGTAGCCATCGTCTTCCCAAAATTGGTAGTTCTAGCTGTAAGGACGTTCGAATTAGATGGACTTATTATATACATATTCAATTGAAAACTCCTAACAAAAAAAGACGGACTTATCGATTTTGAGTTATCGAATTTATCGATTTGCTGGGCCCCCAGTTATCGTAGGGCCCCCAGTTATCGTAGGGCCCCAGCCTTGACTTTTTTTACTTGGCCATAGATCAGGATATTTGCAAAGTTTTAAGTCTCTAGCTTGCGCACATACGGACGGACAGACACTATGAAAGACACTGCAGATACCCAATATTCTCTTTACCTTCGGTATCGAGTATAAAATTACAATTACAAAAAGTGTGAAAATGGGATCAAGATTCGACAATTATATTATAATTAATTTGTGTGATGACACCATGCCACCTGGAGAACCAAAATGCTAGAGCTGCCAGGTGTACGCTGCCTCAAAGAGTGTCTGGTGCAGATGGGATGCCCAAAGTTATCTTCCTTTCAAATTTGGTGACTCTAATTTGTTGAAGGTGGGGAAAGAGGTGCTGGGGGCGCTATGGGAACGTGGCATCCAAATTCTTGCTTAGGATCTGTGTTTCATGTTAATTGCTATCCTCATACAAAATTTGGTGACTGTAGCTCAAAGTTAGTATAATTAAGTGGAACGGTGGCTGGGGGTGGTATGGATGGGGGACGGCATCCACATTTTTTGGGTTTCTTCATCATCAATCATGACACCAAATTTAGCCTTTAGATTTTAGCTCAAAAGCTGTGGAAAATATAAGCGTTTTTGATTTCAAAATGCATGGGGCAAGGGAACGGGAGATTCAGTTTTTTGGAGGTCATTAACACTTATCTTCCTACCAAATTTGGTGACTCTAGCTCAAACACTTAGGAAGATACACCCATTACCGTTTTTAGCGAAGCGTTGGGGCGGTTGGTTGCCGCTTGGGCAGTATGGATGAGCGTGCCATCCAAAGTTTTTAAACTTTGTTTTTAGGGTCGTCATCACCTATCTTGGCACTAAATTTGGCTCTAGCTCAAAAACTGTGGAGGATATAGGGATATATATTTTTTAACTGCGGGGAGGCTTGGGGCGGATTGGGTTGGCGGATATCCAAAACTTTTATGCAGTTTTTTGGGGCTTATTAATAGCTATCTTCTCCCCAAATTTGGTAGTTCTAGCTGTAAGGAATTGCGAAATAGCTGGATCTATCGATATTGCGTTATTGAGTTTATCGATTAGCCAGCTCCCTAGTTGTCGCAGAACTCCAATCTTTACTCTTTAATTTGCAATGCCATAGATAAAGAGATTTGCAAAGTTTCAAGTCTCTAGCTTAAAGGGTGGGGCAAAAAGTTGCGTTCATACAGACGGACAGACACCATGACGGACATTGCACAAACCCAATATACTCTTTACCCTCGGTATCGATTATTAAAATTTGAGCATATTGCTCACCAGAACGCACAGATAAGAATCACTTTTCTGATTCAATATCGTGCAGCAAAACTTTCTGGTGAACGCATCCATTTTTATCTGCAATTGGTAACATTAAAACTTAAGTTGTTGACTGTACAAAAGCCACTATTAGACGCGTTGCCGTCAAATCAAACAACCGATCAACAACATCAAATTTATTGAAAGGAATCGCAAAAGCACAAAATACAATAATAAGAAGGTTGCCACAGCTGGAAGTGAACTTGTTAGTTACGTCTACAGCTAGGCGGCGCTTGAGCAAAACATGACATGGCAACAAACGCAAAGTAAATATTGTAACAGTTTTAAATAAAGGCAAAATACGAAGCAGCGACTCTTCAATTAATAACTTTAACAACTCATCAGCTCGCAATCAATCATATATATAGGCAAGACTTTTCTAAGGCACCGCGAAGCGCTACCATCATAGACAAAAATTCAGAACGAAAACCCGCACCGAAATCGAAGCTGACATTAGGATCATTTCATCAAGATAAAAATGTATTTCAAAACTGCGTTGTAACGTGGTCTCAGGTGCCAAATTAGCCCCTTGAACCGTGACTGCAACGCTGACGATGACTTAAGCTGACTGATGAGCAGCGGCAACACCTATGATTAAAACAATAACTATTATGAGCAAAAAGAGTATAATCATAAGAGTAAGCAATTGGCAAGAAATGCGTTTAAAGCTTTTTCGTCTCAGGGTGCCGATGGTAGTCCACTTCTCTGCTTTGCTGTGTTAGCAACAAGTGTGAACGAGCGCGAAAATGGATTTTTGATTCACATGCCCTTGCGCTCAACGGACAAAGGAGGATAGAAACACAAAAGATCGCAATTGGCAAAAATAGCTCTTTCTCATGTATTCGAGCTGGGAACTTCTCTTGGTTTTGCCTTGTTTTGCATTCGCTTCAGAAGTGTGAGCTACCGCAAAAGCGAATAGCATTTGCAGACGGTTTTTTTTTACACTTATTTGTTAGTATCTGCGTTTGATACATATATTTCTTGCTGGGCTTGCTTGCCGAGATTTTTGTTATTTTTGATATTTTTCTTTTTTCTGTGTCGGCAGCAAGCGACATCGATAAATGCGCTACTGATTACACTTTCGGAATCTGAGGACATCTTTGCATCACTGTATGGTAGTTGAGTTGGCAAAATTATTGACTAGTGTCATAGAATTAAAAACATGAAAGAGTGTATGACTAGCAATTGAAAACTGAAGTTTGAGTGTCTGTGTTCATGTATGCATATGTAGAACCTTGATATGTGTGCGTGGTAATTGAACATATGTGTATAATTTCTTAGCCCGTCTCAATTATTTTATCTGACAATAAATGATTGAGTTAAAGAAATTCATAAAAAAAAATCATTTAAATTAAAGCCAAACTCGAACTTAAAAATACCAAAGATTCTTTACAAACATCAATTATATATTTTGTGTTCAAGTATTATAAATTTAAGAGCAATATAAAGTTATTTTCAACAGTTCAAAAATATGTAAAAAATAAATAAAACATAATAATTTAAATAAATTTGTTTTTATGAATTTCTTTAACTTGTTCACAAAACTTTATCAATATCGAAAAAACAAACGCACATGCATACAAAGACAAACAAACTTTATAAGCCACGGCCATCCAATCTGCCATAGCTGATTCCAAACGCCCAAGCGCTTCGTTAACAACGGTAATGTGTGTATCTCTGATAGAGTTTGAGCTAGATACAATCATTGAGACAGCGAACACCCCTGCCGTATCCGTACTCCTTTGCAATCTGCCTTCTGTTTCCCTCATTTTATGCAGGTATCGAGTTGGCTTATTAATTTTAGAAACTGTTTTATTCTGCTGCCCAGCGGGTTCTATTGGATTTCTTGTTAATGGTAATAGATTATTTTTTTCAAACAGGATTTGTGGTAAATGCCCAGTCCTGAACTCTCAGAAAGTTATGCAGCCAATCTTATAACAATCTCAAAAGACTTGCATTTAAAAAAATTAAATACTCATTTGTACGTTTTGCACAATTCCATAGCTAGCAAAGCAAGTGCATAATAAAGCATTGAAACGTAGAGCCATTTTTTTTTTTTTTTTTTTTTGTAGCACAAGGGATTATTGAGAAGTACTTATTGGGCTAAAAAAAAAAAAAACTAGGAAAAGTTATAAAAAGAGTAAAGTAAAGTAGCTGGTTTTTTTTTAGCGAGTTATGGAATGCGATGGTAAACAGTGTTAAAATAGGGCGATAAATGTGCCCCACCCGCGAGAGAATAACGTTTAACATAATTTTCTTTAATTTGTAACACAACGTCAAGCTGGACAGCTTCCAAGCAACAGTACATCGCCCCTCCTCTTATTAACTACTATGGTTGCTGCTACTAGGTCTCTCTTTTGGTCAAAACTACAATTATCATTTTGTTATGTTTTGCTTGACGGTATAGAGCAGAGTGCTAAGGTTCTGTGCCTGATTGCTACTATGGCTATTATGTTACGTTGTTTGCCCTTTTATGTCAGAGCCTAACCTATAATTTCTCTAAATGTTGAAATACTCAACATTTGGCGAGCAGCGGAGCCCCACCGTAAATGGCCACAGAGCAAAAAATTTGTTGAAAGCTACACAAAATTGGAAACAAATTTTGTATCTTCTGTTGTTTCGGCTTGTTCCGACATCAGTACTTAAGCGCGGAAACAAAATATAAGCGATGCGCAAATTACACCATCAGAGAGCAATTTGGCTGGCACAGCAAATCATATTATTTTGGAACATACCTTAATTTCAATTCTTGATCTTGTGAGGCGCAAGTCGTAAGTCAAGATTAGCAAACCAGCACTAATACTATCATACGGTCGTCCGCACACGACTACTATTACCATCACATAAAGCACGCCGTACTATAGCCATTCTTTTTTGTCGAACTTTTATATATAATACATATTAATATACACTAGCTGTTCTCCGCGCGCTTTGCTACGCCACCACTAAAATAAATTTAAATAATATTATTAATTATTATTAATTAATAACATGAAATTTCATTTCTTTTCATGTCATTTCAAAAAAAGATTTTTACGTCGTTGCGTTTAATTTCTTGTTTTTCCATTTGGGTGCTAAAAGAATAAATATGAAGGTATTCTTACGCGTGAGCAGGCAACATGCTGCCCATGTGAGGAGCATGTATTCTTCAAATTTAGTCCACACACTTGAAACGATTGTCCTTGTGCTTAGTTGATAGTCTCATAGCAAAAACGATTCGCACCGGGAACAGCAAACGTTTGAATTCGAATGTCATATATGTATGTCGCGATCATTGGAATACGTGGCAACCGTAATTCTTCACCTTTAATTTTTTCCGTCAAAATTGCTGCCTACATTACATTGTTTACAATTTTTTTGGCTGACAATTTGGTACCGTTCCAAAGTCGTAGTGGATAAATGTTTCGTAGAGTGATGATGCCACGTGCGGTGGCATGCCTGGCAAATCTGATTTTCGCTTTGGAGGCATAATTTTACAGTAACGTCGTGAAAAATGCGTTTGAGTTGATAAGATTTCAATCCGTAATCAGAATCTCACAATGTCTCCAGTCCAGTTGAACAGATTTTTCACCCACGGATTTAAATATTAATATTGCCGGTAAAAATGTGCTTGTAACAATTTTTGAATTTTCTTTTAACTGCACCCACAATTAACTGGCAAGACTGAATGTGAGAATTTCTAGCTTCACACTCCGTAGCAAAACGACTTTTTGAAAAACCTACTGCCATAGAGAAATTAATCCAACTTACAAAGAAATGAACTCATGCCACTGCAAGAATTGATCGTGCCAACACAGATACCATTCCAGGCTAATGCATAACAACTGTGCTAAAAATCATCACATGATCAAATGTTTACTTTACGATTCTATAATCCTTACACAAACAGAAATTCATTTTTTATACTCGATACCGAAGGTGAAGAGTATATTGGGTTTGTGCAATGTCCGTCATGGTGTCTGTCCGTCTGTCCGTCCGTATGTTCGCAACTTTTTTCCACACCCTTCAAGTTAGAGACTTGAAACTTCAAACTTTGCAAATCGCTTTACCTATGGCATAGTAAATTAAAGTGTAAAGATTGAAGCTCTACGATGACTAGGACGCTGGCAAATCGATAAAATCGATAACGCAAAATCGATAGATCCAGCTATTTCGCAAGCCCTTACAGCTAGAACTACCAAATTTGGGGAGAAAACAGCTACTATCAATCCCCAAAAAACTGCATCAAAAATTTTGGAGCCACGCTCACCCCGTTCCCGAGCCCCCTGCATTTTGAAATCAAAAACGCCTATATTTTCAACATTTTTAGCTAGAGCCGCCAAATTTGGTGCCAAGATAGGTGATGAAGAAATCCAAAAAATGTGGATGGCGCCCCCCACCTATACCGCCCCCAGCCACCCTTCCACCATATTCTACTAACTTTGAGCTAGAGTCACAAAATTTGGTATGAGGATAGCAATTAACATCATAAATAGATCTGCAGCAAAACTTTGGATGCCAAGCCCCCCCCCCCCCCCCAATGCCAGCCCCCAGCCCCCCTTCCACCATATTCTACTAACTTTGAGCTAGAGTCACCAAATTTGGTATGAGGATAGCAATTAACATCATAAATAGATTTGCAGCAAAACTTTGGGAGCCAAGCCCCCCCCAATGCCGGCCCCCCAATGCCAGCCCCCAGCCCCCCTTCCACCATATTCTACTAACTTTGAGCTAGAGTCACCAAATTTGGTATGAGGATAGCAATTAACATCATTAATAGATCTGCAACAAAACTTTGGACGCCACGCCCTCCTATACCAGCACACAGCCCCCCTTCCACCATGTTCTACTAACTTTGAGCTAGAGTCACCAAAGTCGGTTTGAGGATAGCTATTGACATCATAAATAGATCTGCAGCAAAAGTTTAGAAGCGACGCTTTCCCTTACCAACCCCAGCCCCCCTTCTCCCAAATTTTACTATTTTTGAGCTAGAGTCACCAAATTTGGTATGAGGATAGCAATTGACATCATACACAGATCTTCAGCTAAAATTTTGATTTGACGCCCCCCCTCCCCCATACCTCACCCAGTCTACCATCCACCATTTTCTTCTAACTTTGAGCTAGAGTCACCAAAGTTGGAAGGAAGATAGCTTTTTGGCATCTCCATCTGCACCAGACAATCTTTGAGGCAGCATACACCCCTGCAGCAGCATACACCCCTGCCGTATCCACACACCATTGCAATCAGCTTTCTTTTAATCTGTTTTACTACTGGTATCGAGTATACCGCAGTCGGGTGCGTCCGACTGCAACGTTTCTACTTGTTTATATGTAGATTAATGAAAAGCACCATGCATGACGAAAAGCTTCCAATAGTTAGTTGCTTGTCTGCCAGCATTTGTAAACTCTTATTTTGCAGGTAAAAAGTATTTTTTTTATTTGTGCAATGTTCGTCGACCTATATAATAGCTTGTTTCTTCGACACTCTAAGCAGGATGTTTGTAACTTTGCAAATACCTCTGTCTATGTCTGAGATCGACAATGTGTTAATATACTATATACTTACTAAACAAACATCAACAACATGTGTATATCGTAAATGGGAAAGATTATAGATAATTTCAAATAAACTTGAAAAGCCAATGGCTTCACCTTGCCTTCACCTTCGGTATCAGTGTAAAAAAAAAAAAGTTCGTCAAGGGCTAGGAGATACCTTAATATTTATTTATTTATTTATTTATTTAATGTCGGCTATGAGCAGCTGACAAATCAAAATTAACTATAATTATAATATTAAAATAATATAGTATAAAATAAAGAATTATAATATCTGAAATAAAGTTCAAAATTAAGATAAAAAATTTAAAAAGTTAACGTTAAAGCTCTGGGAAGTTCCAAATAAATATAACTGGTCCAACATTTGTTGCGTGGATTGGGAAAAACCCAGAAAAACCCAATCAGACCAGTGGAAGATTAGTGATTAGTGGTTACGATTAGATAAGGCAGAAAGGATAGATCGTTTTAGTACTGGAGTCGAGGTCTCCAAAGAGACAAGAGAATGAAGTTTGTTATAGTCAGAACATAACACACGAAATGGTTCATGAATTAAATAGTTACTCGAGCAACGATCGAGGCTGAGGGGTAAAAAGTTACGTGTGGATCTAATGGGAACATTTAATTTTATTCGACTTAGAAGAACTGATGAGTCGATTTCACCATTAAGTAGATTAGTGACAAATACTACACCATGCATAATTCTACGGTTCAACAGGGAAGGAAGATTAATTAAAAGAAGTCTACTTGAATAGGGGGGTAGGTCTATTCCAGGAACCCAGTTAAAACATCTGAGCGCAAACAGAAGAAATTTCCTCTGCACAGACTCAATTCTATCCTGGTGAAGCCCGTATTGCGGGGACCACACACAAGATCCATACTCCAGGATGGGGCGTACCAATGATGTATATAGCGTTTTAGTGGTGTAGGGATCATCAAACTCTTTTGACCACCGCTTGATGAATCCAAGTACATTTATGGCCTTATTGACCATCGACGATATGTGAGAATCAAATTTTAATTTGCTATCAAGAATGATGCCTAAATCTTTAATTTCAAAAACGCGGACAAGTGGTGAAGCATCAAGCACGTATCGAGCAGTATGAGGGGAACCTCTACAAAAAGTCATGATTTTACATTTTGAACAATTTAAATTAAGTAAGTTATAACGGCACCAAGCCGACAGTGCACCCAAGTCCGACTGTAGTAAGTTACATAGAGAATCATCATTATAGGTGAAACAAAGCTTTACATCATCAGCAAACAAAAAAACACGAGAGTTAGTAATAACAGCAGGAAGATCGTTAATAAATAGATTAAATAGCAATGGTCCCATATGTCTTTGTATATACATAAGCGAGTGTGTTCTCATAGGAAATACGAAATATACGCACTTTCTACTAGGTTTGAATACATTTTAACCACGGTATCTTTGATAAAAATTAACCACTACACTGATAGAAAAAAAGCCGAACATGAATTAAGTATTTGCCATTCTAGTACTTCGTTCTTGACTTAAAAATGGAATACTTGAAATGAATATACAAATACTTAAATCAAGAATGGAATATTTAAATTGAGTACAAAAGTTCTTAAAATAAGAAATAGAGAACTTGAATCAAATATAATTAAAGGAATACTGAAATCGAGTACGAGATTTTTGATTCGAGTTCGTGTTTCGGGTTCAAATCTCAGTGGTAATTTATAAAACTTTTTTTTTTTGCTGTTAAAAATTTTGTATATGAGAAAAGCGAACTTTTGCTATAACGTTTATTTAAAGTCTTTAATAAGGTTACAAATTTCAAAAAAGCTGATCTAAATCAAGATCACGTAAAACAAGCATTGTTTGGAATTGGCTCAACAGCTTAGGCAATCGACGCAAAATCAATCAAGGGGGCAAATCCTGTCACGGTAAGCTTAGGCAGCTTAATTTGCAATGGTTGTATCTAATTTCCTACATTTCTAGCATAAGCATGACAATGATTGGTAGATTTAAAATGCCTTAGCTGCGCTTTGTATTTATCTTAGAGCTTCAGGAATTTATAAAATCAATTGTCATACATTGATCAAGTATTTTCACACTTGAATCAAGTATTGTCACACTTGGATCAAGTACACAAATTCTTGGAGCAAGAATAAAAATACTTATTTTAAGATTTTTATGAACATAAACTTGAAAAACAAAAACTAAAATCGAGTTCTATCATTGCTTGAATCAAGATTGGAAGGACTTAATTCAAGTTCAAAGAGAACTTTCATCAAGAACAAACGATCTTAAGAATCCGTACTTGAATCAAGTAATTCCGTACTTAGTGAGAAATCAAATGCGGAATATGGGGTTTTAAGTTCGGAACACTTGATTTTTTCTATCAGTGTAAAAAAAAAAATATATTTATATATATATAATTCTCATGTCACCCTGTTCGTAACCAACCTCTTTCGAAACGGCTTGACCGATTCTTATAAAAATTTGTATGCCTATGAAGACAGTATGAAATTTGGCTACTATCTATTTTTCAAATCCCTAAGTGATAAGGGGAGTCTACCACAAAATGATTATAAGATAAGTGTCAAGTAAGTAACAAAGAATCTAATTTTCAGTTGGCTTCTAACATAATTTATCGAGAAAGCAAAGTATAGTTAGAAATTTTAACATTCAGTAAAGCCATTTTATTGTGTGTTGAACTTAAATAAATTTCAAAAAGTGACGAAAGCTGATTTTTCGTTGAAAAATGCCTGCAAAACGTAAAGGGGCCAATTTGAGGGGCCATCGTTCGGAGCAACTGAAATCATTTAAAACACTTATACATTAATGGCAAAGTTATCACAAAATAGGCAAATTTTTACTCAAAAAAAATTTTTTTTAATTTTTATATGTATATGTATATTATACATATGTATAATATACATATAGATTTAAAAAATTTTCTGAACGTTTTGGATTTACACCGTTTTGTTTTTCCGCCTCCAGCCCAAACCACAAATGCCTATATCTTCTACAGTTTTTGAGCTAGAGCTACCAAATTTGGGGCCAAGAAAAGTGTTAACGTCGCCAAAAAATGCATAAAAACTTTGGATGCCATGCCCATCCATTTTGCCCTAGCCGCCCCCAACCGCCCCAACGCTTCGCTAAAAACGGGAATGCTTGTATCTTCAAAAGTGTTTAAGCTAGAGCCACCAAATTTGGTAAAAAGATAACTGTTTATGACCCCCAAAAAACTGCATCAAAGTTTTGGAGCCACGCCCCCCTGTTTCCCAGCCCTCTGCATTTTGAAATCAAAAACGGCCCATATTTTCCACAGCTATTGAGCTATAGCCACCAAATTTGGTGCCACGATTGTTGATGAAGAAACCCAAAAAATTTTGATGCCACTCTCCACCCATACCGCCCACAGCCCCCCTTCCACCATATTCTACTAACTTTGAGCTAGAGTCACTAAATTTGGTTGGAGGATAGCAATTGACATAATAAATAGATGTGCAGCAAAGCTTTGGTGTTAGGCCCCCATACCACCCACAGCCACCTTTTCCCTACCATTAACTAACTTTGAGCTAGAGTCACCAAATTTGAAAGGAAGATAGCTTTTTGGCATCCCCACCTGCACCAGCAATCTTTGAGGCAGCGTACACCCCTGCCGCATCCGCACACCATTGCAATACGGTATCTTTTTATCGGTTTTTTTTACTGGTATCGCGTATACCGCAGTCGGTTGCGTCCGGTTTGCAAGGTTTATACTTGTTTTTATATAAAAATTTTACAGTACGGGCGCTGTTTAGTCGTCTGCGTATAGGTCTTTAAGGCCCATTCCCAGCAAAAAATTTTAATTTCTAGAAAAAGCTGAATTTTTACAATAGGTTCCACATAAAGTTAGAGTGACCAGTAGTGCCAAATACTTGTATGGCAAATGTAAATATTGGTTGGTCACCTTGTTTGATTTAATTGTTTATTGTGCCAGGAAATTTTTAAATTAATTTAAATAACATGGAAAATAGTGATTTTGTGGTGGGATTAGCTGTTTTCATTCTTCTTAGGAGAAGGAGAAAAGCTAAAGAGCTAAAACGAATTTTGCAAACTGATTATAGATCTCAGGATCAAGAGGCGTATCAAGTTGAAAGCACTTCTGATCTTGGGTCGGATAGCATTAGGGGACGCCTGGAAGGTTATCCAAAATTTGTTAGAAATAATATTGAGGAATATGTTCTCTTAAGCGAAGGTTCTGTTCCTTGGAAAAATAATTTGGCTGGTGTTTTAAATTAAATAAAACTTTGAATTCAATTTAAACTAAAATTTTATTGTTTTTCTTTTTCTTCTTCATATTTTTTAATTTTGCTTTATATTAAATTAGTAATTTGGGGCATTCAGAAATTTGTCTAATATGCCCACCAGTTGGTGATCGGTGTGATCAACCGCCTTCGTCTTTGGCTTATTTGCCCTATACTAATAGGCACTAGATGTGCTGAGCTCGGTATTTGTCTCAACGTCGAATAAAAAATCCAAAGACTCGGCAGCCTGTGACGCCAAAGAGTCAGCAGCCGTTGACCCCAAATTCGGCAGCCGGTGACGCTTAAAACTCGGCAGCCGGTGACGCTCAAGGGGTCGAGCAAGTTGCTGGGCTCACACTTTCAGTTAAAATACTGGAAAATGTGCACCTTTCTGCTGCCAAACTTGGCAAAAAATCCATATATTGGGCAAATTCCCAATCGACGGCGTCCCCAACACTCTGCTCTTTTTGCCGTGTTCCAACAGCGCTTCCACTTTTCAGTTTTCTTCCCCGATCGTAGCGTAAGCTATCCTTCAACCCGTTCCAAACGGCCTTGCATTCGGCAACTATAATATGATATTTTTTGTTTAATAAATGCCTATTATAAAAGTAAACAATCAACTCACCATCTTTGGCTATTTCAGCGCCAACACATTCCCAAGCGCTTCTTATAGCTTCCTGGTCCGACTATTTTTTAGATTTAATATTCCAGATAGCTTTGTTTTTTCTTACCGCATTGATTAATGCGATTTTATCTTCGCGGAAGAAGCTTTGGAAACGCGTACGTTTATTTTCTTTTTTTGCGGCCATTCTCTATGCTGCTCGTAAAATTTTTGATGCCCGTAATAATTGTAAAGCTGTTATTTCGTTTTAAAGAACAGCTGGTTATGAAATCCACAACTGTTCCACTATCGGAATTATTGATTAACTTTACTGATGGTTGCTGGGAATTTAAAAACGGGACGCAGAACGGAAGATTTTTGGTAACTCATAAAAATTCTTTTTCGTAGCTGCTGGGAATGGGCCTTTTCAAATTTTCAACTTAAAATATTTTATTTTTGATTAAGAGTGCCTTCATTTTAGTATTTAATATGAAACATTTTAGATTTAAAATGAAACATTTTGGATTTGAAAATTAAACATTGTAGATTTTAAAATGAAACCTTAAAGATTTTAATTGCAAGACAGATACATAGCACTACTAGAGCATTTTAAGATCTGTCAATCATGTTCATGCTTATGCTAGAAATGTAAGAAATGAGAAACAACCATAACAATTTTTTGCTGTAATGATTTAGCTCAGCTTATTTGCCATTTTGATGCTTTTAAATAATTTCTAAAGGAATAAGAACAATAGTCAACTATTCACAAAAAATCTATTTTAAAAGCGACAAAAAAAGGTTTATGAAATGCCGCTAAGATTGAATCGTACTTGAATCAAGATTTATCTCACTTGGTTTCACTATCTATAATGCGCACATCTTAAATTTAAAATTTTCTATTTTAGGTTTGTGTAGTAAAGATGAAGCACATTGTCACAAAAATAAATATGCTTAAATCAAATATTTTTCAATATAAAATCGATTATAATAGTATACACTTAAATTCTGAAGCGTTTCATACTGATTGTTAAAATTTAAATTTTCGATTTAAATGTGAGCGTTTAAAAACGAATTATAAAATAGGGCATGTCAAATTGAAAAATTTTCGTTTCAAGTTTTTAAGTTTAATATATTATTACGAATAATTTTTAAATCAAAAATTTTCTTATTGAATTTGAAAAATAAATTTTCAAATCTGAATCGAAAATTAAATTTTAGATTTAACATTCCATTGTTTTCTTTGTGTACTTCGTGAGCGGTGAGGATTCCGGAAGCGCACTAGCCAATCTGGTGAATGCACGTTGTGGCATTATGTGTTCACAGAGAAAAAAAATGCAACGTAAAGTCTAAAATTTAATTTTAGATTCAGATTTTAAAATTTATTTTTCAAATTGAATACTAAAATTTTTGATTTTAAAATTATCGTATTTAAATATAAAACTTAATACGATTCGTATTAAAATCAAGTGGAAAAATTTCGATTTGAATAATTACTACTCAAACCTAAAACGAAAAATTTTAAATTTAAAAATGCACCATATTATAATTCGTATTTAAAACGAGCGCATTTGAATCGAAAACTTAAGTTTTAGAAATCAGTATGAAACGCTTTAGAATTTAAGTGTATATTATTATAAATCGAATTTTTTTGTTTTTAATTTGAACAAATCAGAAAACTTTTTAAATCCAATAGTTACATTTTAGATTTCAAATTGAAAAATATTATATTTAAGCATATTCATTTTTGAATCATAGTGCTTCATCTTTCCTACACAAGCCTCAGATGAAAAATTTTAAATTTAAGATGTGCCCATTCTAAGTGCTGAAACCAAGTGCGAAAGATCTTGATTCGAGTACGATTCAATCTTAGCGGTATTCGTAAAACTTTTTTTTGTCGCTGTTAAATATTGATTTTTTGTAAATATTTTACTATTGTTCTTATTCTTTTAAAAGTTATTTAAAAGCATCAAAATGCCAAATAAGTTGAGCTAAATTAAATTCACTTTAGTTAAGCATTAGCTACAATCATAGTGTTTTTGGAATTGGCTCAACAGCTAAGGCATTCGACGCTATATTTAGTGGTCTAAGGTTCAAATCCCGTCGCGGTAAGCATACAAACAAAATATTATAATGATTCTTTCTCATTAATTTCATTTATAGCAATCTACATGAAAATGATTGCCAGATCTTAAAATGCTATAGTTGCACTATGTATCTATCTTGGAGTTAAAAAATCAAAATCTAAAATGATTCATATTAAAAACTAAAATGAAATATTTTAAATTTAAAATTTTAGCTTTAAAATTTTAATTTAAAATTCCACTTTTTGAATTTAAACAAGTAGAAACGTTGCAGTCGGACCCACCCGACTGCGGTATACTCGATACCAGTAGTAAAACAGATTAAAAGAGAGCTGATTGCAATGGTGTGTGGATACGGCAGGGGTGTACGCTGCCTCAACGATTGTCTGGTGCAGATGGGGATGCCAAAAAGCTATCTTCCTTCTAAATTTGGTGACTCTAGCTCAAAGTTTGTTAAAGGTAGGGGCTGGGGCGGTATGGGGGCGTGGCATCAAAATTTTTGCTACAGATCTATGTATCATGTCAATAGCTATCCTCAAACCGAATTTGGAGACTTTAGCTCAAACTTAGTAGAATATGGTGGAAGGGGGGCTGGGGTCTGGGGGCTGGTATGGGGGGCGTGGCGTCCAAAGTTTAGCTGCAGATCTATTTATGATGTTAATTGCTATCCTCATACCAAATTTGGTGACTCTAGCTCAAAGTTAGTAGAATATGGTGGAAGGGGGGCTGGGGGCTGGTATGGGGGGCGTGGCGTCCAAAGTTTTGCTGTAGATCTATTTATGATGTTAATTGCTATCTTCATACCAAATTTGGTGACTCTAGCTCAAAGTTAGTAGAATATGGTGAAGGGGGGCTGGGGGCGGTATGGGTGGGGCCGCCATCCAAAATTTTTGGGTTTCTTCATCACCAATCTTGGCATCAAATTTGGCGTCTCTAGCTCAAAAAATGTGGAAAATATAGGCGTTTTTGATTTCAAAATGCAGGGGGCTGGGGAACGGGGGGCGTGGCTCCAAAACTTTGATGCAGTTTTTTGACGATCGTTAATAGCTATTTTCCTACCAAATTTGGTGACTCTAGCCTAAACGCTTTGGAAAATACACGCATTCCCGTTTTTAGTGAAGCATTGGGGCGGTTTGGGGCAGCTTGGGCAGTATGGATTGGCGTGGTATCCAAAGTTTTTATGAATTTTTTTGGGGGTTATAATTACCTATTTTGGCACAAAATTTGGTGGCTCTAACTCAAAAACTGTAAAAGATGTAAGCATTTCTGTTTTTACACTGCGGGGGTGCTGGGGGCTGAATGGGTGGGTGGGGCTCCAAAACTTTGATGCAGTTTTTGGGGGATCATTACCAGTTATCTACCTACCAAATTTTGTGACTCTAGCTCAAACACTATGGAAAATACACGCACTACCGTTTTTAGCGAAGCTTTGGGGTGGTTGAGGGCGGATAGGGCAGTATAGATGGGCGTGGCATCCAAAGTTTTTATGAATTTGGTTGGAGATCGTCAACACCTATCTTGGCACCAAATTTGGTGGGTCTAGCTAAAAAACTGTCGAAGATATAGGCATTTTTAGTGTTAAACTGCGGGGGGGCTGGGGGCGGAATGGGTGGGCGTGGCTCCAAAATTTTTGATGCAGTTTTTTGGGGATTGTTAGTAGCTATTTTCTCTCCAAATTTGGTAGTTCTAGCTGTAAGGGCTTGCGAAATAGCTGGATCTATCGATTTTGCGTTATCGAGTTTATCGATTTGCCAGCCTCCTAGTTATCGTAGAACTCCAATCTTGACACTTTAATTTACTATGCCATAGATAAAGAGATTTTCAAAGTTTGAAGTCTCTAACTTGAAGGGTGTGGAAAAAAGTTGCGAACATACAGACGGACAGACGGACAGACGGACAGACGGACGGACGGACAGACACCATGACGGACATTGCACAAACCCAATATACTCTTTACCTTCGGTATCGAGTATAAAAAAAACGGTGTAAACGGAAAATCGTTCCGAAAAATATTAGAATCTAAGTGTAAATTATACGATTTACTATTTTTTTTTTTTTTTGTGTGTTCAAATTACAAATTGACATTTTTTAATTAAAAAGTATATATAAATATAAATATAAATATATATATTATGTCATTGATATCAAAGAAATGTTTAATATTGAAATTCCACATTGTTTTCTGTCGTGATCATCTTAATAATAAGAAGTAATTGGTTATTTAAAACTTACTTTATTATTAAAGTATACGAAAACTTATAATTCTTATTTTATGTATCCTGCTGTTATTGTGTCCGAGATCGTTGCGTTCATTGAATGGAAAAAACACTGTTTTTACGCTAGCGTTTAATTTAGTTGTTGCTGTGTTATATGCAGCTTTTCTTATGTTCAGCGAAATTTTAATTTCAATTCAAACGTAACCGTCAAAAGTCACACGCTTGACTAAACTTTTTATGCAAATAGCTCGACACGGATTCGGATTTAACGTCGAATACTTCGTATGGCTTTTGGTCAGCTAAGGTGTAGCTGCTTATATGCACAGCATGCTACTTCCTTTTGTGCATCCTGTTGGAGTTCCCACAGACTAAAAGACTTTCGAGCGAATTTCTTGCTTTGCCACAAAATGACCATCAACTTTGGGCGAGGTGGCGTAGGGGGCAGCTGGCCGATCCCCAACTTATATGCATTTCTATATTCTGAGTTTGGTTGGGAAGTGATCGCTAGTCGTCCAAACGGCCAGTTGGGAATCGGCAGTTAGGCAAAATGAATTTATAAAAATGGCAACAAATTTAAATGAACTGAAAACGGTGACGGCGCTCATCATTAAAATTCACGCTTAAATTGCCTTTAAGAACGGCATAAGGCAACTGGAACCGGGAGCAAATGCTGATGATTCTGCGGACGAGACCCCAGACGGCCAAAAAATCTAAGCCAAATTCATTGGAAACTATTTGCCAAAAGCGACAAAAAGGAAAACAAAAACATCATTAAACAAGTAAGAAGCGGAGATATTTCGACTAGGCGATACCCTGGACCGTAGACTTTACGCGTACAGTCATTGATTGTATGTATGCACGTATGTGTAAACTGCATGCTTAACCAAATTTTAGAATGCGACAGCTCCGGTTTTATTCAAAAGGTTTCTATAAAAATTTGATAAATGTATAGTATTTTGTATATAGTTGTTAAAAAAAAGCTCTAAGTTTTATTTATATTTGTGTTATCATTCGCAATAGTTTGAAACAAGCTTGATACGCGCGAGGTACACAAAAACTGGCATTCCAAGTCTTAAGTCTGAAGGTCTTTGGCATCATCGCACTCATGCACACAGATAAACGTATAGACGAACAGACAGACGGACTGGCCAAATCTACTCTGCTAATCTTGTTGATCAAAATATTATATATACTTGCTTAAGTCGGAGATGCAGTCTTATGTCAGTTACATACAATTAACAAAAACCATTATACCCTTTTTCCCATTTTATGTGTGTATGGTATCGGAAAACGGAAAACAAAAGTCAAATACATAAATCACAAAATTCATTGAGTAAAATTTGCTAAAACATAAAGTAAAAACAAACCGGAAAAAAAAACACTAAAATCAGCATAAGTCCAAGTTGAAAACAGATTCTTTGACCGTCAGCAAAAAATCATTAAAATCTCTTTCGATAAATGAATATTAAAATCAGAAAAAAAAATGAAAAAAAACATCTTAGAGTCAAACAAAAATATTAATAAACAAAAATTTAAAAAAGAAGAAATAAACCGCTGCCCAGGCAAAAAAGGTGCCTGTTAGACTTTGAAACTATGTTCTTGTTTTATTGCTTTGCATGCTGAGCAGGTTGCTTCTGGAGCACCTGAAACGATGCAAAACCCGACTCCACATACACGGTCGTCAAATCGCGCGGCTTAGTTTGCCATGCCCGCCGATAGCGTGACGGTAGCTTCAGAGTACACTTAGAAAAAAAATACGTTCCTAATTTATAAAAATGTTTTATAAAATTAATTTTTATGAACGCCGTTCGGTCGATATAAATAGCATGGGCATAGGTTCAATCTAACATTTAGGCAGATGTCAGAGTGCGCGCGAAAAGTGAAGCGACATGCTTTGCAAGCTGTTTTACAGGCAATCGCTTTAAAGCTGTCAGAGTGAGAGCGAAGCGAGTTGCGATCTCAAGCGATAAAGCGAGAAAGCACTTTACTGCCTGCTTTATCGCTTGAACTCGCGCAGAACTTGAGTTTTTTTTGTTGCAGGATGGAAATTCAAAACATTATTTACAATTTTTCAAACAATCATAATAAAGATGCTTCACCCCCGCATTTGTTAATATGTAGATCAAACAAATTTAAGTAAGTTATAAATACAAATATAATTTTAACTTTAACTTTGGTATACATCACAAGGCAACATAGGCAGAATTATAAAATTTGTTCAAAGTTTTTCTAATTTGGACTTAATTTTCTCTAAAATATAGTCAAAAGTTGACATTGACATACTTGACATAACATTTTTTGGATGCTTTCGAATGTCTCTATATAAATTAGCAAAGTCTCCCTTTTCGGTTCTGGTGGATGCCATTTTTCTTTTATTAAGCACAGAATTAACTGTCGCACCTGAAGCAAAAAGTTCTTCGTCCGAACTCTTTGCGCTCAAACTCTGACTGATAACTAAAATTCATTAATGCAGCTCGCTCCGCTTAAAGCTTTCACTCTGTCATCTCCTCGCATTGCTCATAGCATGAAATATTATCGCTTCTCGCATCGCAACTCTTCTCGCGCGCAATCTGAAATCAGCCTTAGATAATTTTCGGCATAGCTTGTAGACGATATGTGCTTGAATTTTAAACATTTGTTGTTGTTTTTAAAGGATAAATAAATAAGAGTCACGCCCACGCCTTCCGCCCCCGGCCGCACGCAGTTTAAAACCAAAAATAATTATATCTTTTACAGTTTTTGAGCAAGAGCCACCAAATTTGGTGCCAAAGATAGGTTTTGACGACCTCCAATCAACTTCATAAAATATTTATTTGCCACGCCTATCCATACCGCCCTAGCCGCCCCCAACCGCCTCAATGCTCCGCTACAAACGGTAATAAGTGTATCTTCCATAGTGTTTGAGCTAGAGTCACCAAATTTGGTAGGAAGATAACTGTTAACGACCCCCAAAAAACTGCAAAGTTTTGGAGCTACGCCCCCGTTCTCAGCCCCCTGTATTTTGAAATCAAAAACGCCTATATTTTCCACAGCTTATGAGCTAAGACCACCAAATTCGGTGCCAAGATTGTTGATGAAGAAACCCAAAAAAATTGTATGCTGCCCCCACTCATACCGCCCCCAGCATCCTTTCCCCCATATTTTACTAACTTTGTGCTAGAGTCACGAAATTTGGTATGAGGATAGCAATTGATATGATACACAGATCTTCAGCAAAAATTTGGATGCCACGACCCCAGCCCCCCTTTCCACACCTTTAACAAACTTTGAGCGAGAGTCACCAAACTTGGAAGGAAGATAGCTTTTTGGTACCCCATCTGCACCAGACAATCTTTGAGGCAGCGTAAACCCCTGCCGTATCCGCACCCCATTGCAATCAGGTCTCTTTTTATCGGTTTTATTACTGTTATCAAGTAAACCGCAGTCGGTTGCGTCCGACTGCAACGTTTCTACTTGTTTTGTACTAGAGTTCTATCGTATATAAGTTCTTTGCGAAAGTCGCATTGATTGATAACAGCTTGTACTAACTCTTGTAACTTGGAATAATAAATTTTATTATATATTTGGCTGAGTTTCTTGAATACCTGAATGCATACTCTCTCGTACATGTAGAATGATATATGGTTTACTGCTTCCGTTTCGTATTCTGTATCTTGAGCCCTAAGCGTGCATTTAGTAAATTCCAATTGTTTGTCGTTTGAATAAAGCTGAATTAGTTTTTCCCGCACTATAAAATATTCGTGGTAAGGAAGTTCTGAATAAATGCCTATTTTTCCCTTTTTTATGTATCTTATGAAAATATTTTCCGTTATTGGAAAGTTGTATTTTGAAATAAAAATTATTCTTTTTCCATGAGTGGTTTTATACGCTTCTGTTTTCGAATTTGCAGTTATTATCTGAGTTTTATATAAGTTTACTTATTCTTCCTTTACCGAAAAATGGTCCGGTAGATTTTCTTCTGCCGAATGCACTGTTGCTACTGGCATGTTGTCTTCTATATCCTCTATATTTGCTGTTATATTTATGTCAGATATATTGTCATTGATGTCGTATTGCGCGTCATAACTAACTAACTAACTTTTCACATATATAATCGTTTATTTCTAACCTGCTTAGAAAATCGGCTTCTCTGTTTTCCTTTCCTTTTAATAATCTATTTCAAACTGATATTCTTCTAATTTTAATAACCATCTTTGATATCTGGATTAATGTCCTTCCCTGTATGCTTTGAATCCAAAACTTTTATGGTTGATGGTCGGTCAAAATTTTAAATTTCCTTCCTTAGGGATAAAGTCTGAAGTAGTTTACACTCAATAGTATTGCCAGAAATTCATTGTCTATAGCTAAATAATTTCTCTCATGTTTATTTAACACTCTTGCTGCGAAGCAAATTGCATATCCTTCTTGAGATAGGACTGCGCCTATAGAGTAACTTGACGCGTCGGTCGT
Organism: Scaptomyza polygonia; assembly: GCA_035044585.1. Taxonomy (NCBI): domain Eukaryota; kingdom Metazoa; phylum Arthropoda; class Insecta; order Diptera; family Drosophilidae; genus Scaptomyza; species Scaptomyza polygonia. The sequence goes on along the minus strand of JAWNNU010002004.1, from coordinate 113,921 downwards.
AAGCGTGAATGTTTTTTCAAAATTAGGGATTAGAATGTGAGGTGATGAGATTTTGAAGATTCTCGAATGCTTCTATGTGATTTGGGTCCTTTGTATTAACTTTGATGTCTTTCCTTAGATATTTTGTTATTGGTTGTGCTATTTTAGCGTAGTCTTTCATAAATTTTCTATATTTTCCTGTTATACCCAGGAACTTTTGTATCTGCTTAACTGGTTCAAGTAACAGTAGCTTCTTTATAATAACTTTTTAGTTAGGGTTTGGCTTGGTACATTCACTTGCTAAAATGTGCCCTAAGACTTCCGTTTCTATCCTCATAAAGTTCATATATCGCTTTGCATTTTCGAATTTTTGTTCTTCTAATATGTCAAATGTTTATACTCGATACCGAAGGTAAAGAGTATATTGGGTTTGTGCAATGTCCGTCATGGTGTCTGTCCGTCTGTCGTTCCGTATGTTCGCAACTTTTGATGTGTTAACATCTATAGCCACGGGTACACGTTTCTTCCATTTGATAATACATGCAAACAATTTAGCGTACAGCTCTGCTAAAAGGGCGTGCCGAACTGTAACGGGCTCGAACTACGAACAAATTTAGCGTGCACTCGTGGACCGACTGCAAAATTTCATATACATATTCATCTGAGTATGACTGTATTGGTGTAGCGGCAGAGAATAACTGTAAAATACAAAGTCTTGCTAACGATGTGTCCAAGTTTGTAGGGTAGTATAACTTAATATGAACTTTGTGCAATTGAATAGCAAAACTTGAGATTCTTTAATATAATTTCAATTTTACATGTTTGTTTATATTCTAGCATTGTTTATTGTTTATATTCTAGCATAAACAATATATATATTAAAATCAAATATTAGAGTTTTTATTGGCAATTATTGAATATTGGTTCAAGGGGTATTTACTCTTTGTGCAGCTTGTGCGTCTCAGCTACGACAAGCCAGCACGTTGTTGTTTTGTTCAGTTTCCCTTTGCGTTCAGCGGCCCGTCGATTAAAGTGCGTTTGAAACATATATGACCTATGCAAAAATACCCTTTGTACCAATATTAAATAATTTTCAATGAACACTCTAACACTTACATAATTATATGCAAGTTCTTTTATTGGATATGAATACCAAACCTTTTTGCGGAATGTAAATAAAGCTCTCACGTTAAGCTGTAGAATTGCACAAAGTTCATATATGTAAGTCGATCCCGCCCTTCCATAATATAAAGCAGCGGGTATATTCCAATAAGACCCCTTTTACACGATGAACTTTTTGCTTCTGCTGCATTCGTTTGTTGGCAAAGGGGGTAGTGGTGAAACAGCTGCAAGCAATGCTTCATGACATTGGTAGCAATGATTCAATTTTCTCATTTTGCTTTGCCCTATTCCGATTACATGTAAACACAGAGTTGCACAGTGTTCGATGTGAATATTAAAATTATCGATACGAAATATCGCACATGCAACTATTGCCGCAATTAGTAAATACGTTGTTCATTATTGTGGTTAATTAAAATGTTTTGGACAAGAGAGTTGATTGAACTGCTGTTAAGTCAATATGAGCAGCACGAACATTTATATAATGTTCGGAGCGATATTTATAAGGACATGGTAAAGCGCTCCAGCAGTTTGCATTCAATTTGCGAAACGTTGAAGGTGAAAGAGCCCAAAATCCAATGCCTCAACCGCCATACCTGTCGCACTCAAAAGTTCTTTTGCTAAATCCATTTTATTTACTTGTTTCTCTCTCAATCAATAATCATTTGTTAACAAATAAAACAATCGATGGCAACGATTAATGTTTGTCGACCATAAATTTAAACCAGAGTTGCAATTACACAGATCACTAAATTCAATAAACTATTCTTTTCTTTTTTATGCTAATATAAAGCAACCAAACAGGTACAAGCAGCTGTTAACACATCGCTCGTGAGTTCTAACACTCATTAGTTTTTTTTTTTCCACACCCTTCAAGTAACAGACTTGAAACTTTGTCGGTGTCTTTATCTATGGCATAGTAAAATAATGTGTCAAGATTGGAATTCTACGATAGCTAGAGAAATGGAAAATCGATAAACTCGATAGCTCAAAATCGATAAATCCAGCTATTTCGCACACCCTTACAGCTAGAACTACCAAATTTAAAGGTACAAATAGCTTATAATAACCCACAAAAAACTGCATCCCGCGGCTTAAAAACATAATTGCCTATATCCAGTTTTTGAGCAAGAGCCACCAGATTTGGTGCCAAGATAAGTGTTGACGACCAAACAAATTTATAAAAACTTTGGATGCCACGCCTCTCCATGCTGCCCTAGCCGTTCCCAACGCTTCGCTAAAAACGGTAATGCGTGTAACTTCCATAATGTTTGAGCTAGAGTCACCAAATTTGTAAGGAAGATAACTGTTAACGACCCCCATAAAACTGCATCAAAGTATCTCCTGTCCCCGCCAACGTTGCTGGATGGTGAACGTTCCTAAGGGAACGTTCTTGGTAGGTCATCCTCTAGATCTACCAAATTTGGAAGAAGATAGCTATTAAAAACTCCCAAAAAAATGCATAAAAATTTTTGAGCCACGCCCACCCAATCCGCCCCCAGCCCCCGCAGTTTTAAACCACAAATGCCTATATCTTCTACAGTTTTTGAGCTAGAGCATCCCCATCTCCACCAGACTATCTTTGAGGCAGCGTGCAGCCCTACCGCAACCCTATTGCAATTAGGTCAGTAGAATATGGAGGAAGGGGGGGATAAAGACAGATAGATAAAGACATTTGCAAAGTCTCAAGTTTCAAGTCTCTAACTTGTAGGGTGTGGAAAAAAGTTGCGAACATGCAGACGGACAGACTGACGGACGGACAGACGGACAGACACCATGGCAGACATTGCACAAACCAAATATACTCTTGACCTTCGGTATCGAGTATAAAAATAAAAATAAATAATAAATAAAAGTGCAGAGAGCTCCAACGCAGCGCGTTCCAAATCAAATAATAAGGCAGGATTAGATTAGTCATTGGCCACTTTGGACAGAGATGCGAATCAGGTGCAAGAATTCAAACTGTGTTGGTTTTTCGCAAGTTATTTTATGTTGCTTTTTGCTTAATAAAAAAAAAAAAATAATGTTAAATATTTGTCAAACTATTTAAAACATCACAATTCAGAATTTGATGTAACTTGAATTTTCAGGATGTGTATTTTTTATTTTCGGATATCTATCCAATAACAAAAACTGCATCAAAATCCGTTTTCACGCTTTTTAATGGGTTAACTTAATTTCAATCTATTTTCAATGGTGATTTTATCAAATTCAAAATTTTTGTTTGTCGGCTCCAACTGTATATTGGAAACCAAAAGAGTTATCGATAATTCGAATCAAACTTGACCCGTTTGCAGCTCTTATATTCACTAGCTCTTGTAGTCTTTGAGATCGTCGCGATCATACAGAAAGAAGGACATTTAACAAAACTATTTTAAATCTTAAATTAATCTTCCCTTTTCGCTTTCCTCTCTCTGTTGCAGGTTTGGTTTCAGAACAAGCGATCTAAGGAGCGTCGTATGAAGCAAATCACTAGTATGGGCCGTCCACCGTTTTTTGGCGGTGCTCGTAAAATGCGCGGCTTTCCCATGAATCTTTCGCCGGGTGGGCTAGATGATGGACCTGGCTTTCCCTACTTTGCCGCAGATGCTAAATTCGAGTTTGGCTACGGTGGGCCTTTTCATCCGCACGACGGCCCCTTCTTTCCCGGCCATCCCGGTGGACCAATGCCTTTTAATGCGCCAGGTAATATACTATGTACAAAAACTTAATGGAATATTAAAATTTTTTAAAACAAGTATTTTAATCTAGCCTGCCACAATGAGATAAGATTTTTTAGCACAAAATTATTTCACGCTTACTTAATTTATTATCTATGTGCAGAAGAGCCTTGTCATTTTCAAATAAACATTTTACAGTTAATTAAAAATTGAAAATAATGCTCAACAGTAGTAACTCAGTAAGACGCTAATAAATGAACAAATAAAAAAAAAAACTTAGTTTTGTTACGATCACAAACGTGACTTTTGAAATAAAAAAACTCTTTTAAATACAAAACAACTGACCAAACTGATATATCATAGTTTCTCAGGCCTTATGGTTTTTCCTTTATTAAATGAAATGACCATCAATTTTTGATATTAACAACGACAAATCAGTCAAACCGGCCACTGTGTGTCTGGGGGTGGAAGAAGTGGGAGTAACATCAAAGTTCAAAATTGGCAACCTTAGCTGTACGTGTAGATGTGTGGAATATATGTGGATTTATCAATTTTCAAATATCGACCGTATCGATTTCCCAGCCCCTCAGTACGAATAGAAACCAAATCATGATATTTTATATTTTGTCTTCGTATTCTATCAATAGAAAAAGATATTTGCAAAGTTTTCAAGTCGCCAGCTTTAGGAATGTCAAAAAAAGTTACGTTTATTCAGACGTTAAGACACTCTTAACCTTCGGTATCAGAGTACAACCAGTATAAGCGTTGAAGTCGGTCTCAACCTGTTGTCAATAATAATCTGTGGGAACAGAAGTCTTAAAACTTTCATTTTGAACAGACGTTCTTGATTAAAAAAACGTTTTTTCATATTGGTCTATCATAAAATTTCTTGTTTTAATATGGTACACCTGTATAGAAATTTGTAACATTCATTATAAGTCGTTTGTCTTTCGTTAGTGACGGTTGGGTTTTTGAGTGCTCTCAGTAATTTATTATTTTCCTGTGATGTTTACAGTGTTAATTTCGGCTTTATTTGGTAATAAATACTAGCAGTGATCGCAGATATACATTGTATATGTTTACGTTTGAATAACAAAATATTGCAAACTTAATAGTCATTTCAATATGCAGCTCACCTGACGCTGCATTGCTTTAAAATAAAGAAAACATACGTACATATGTATATACATTCATTCTCTTGTCTATTCTGTGTATTCGTCCACTAACAACAAACAGCTTGTCTATTTTTCTTGCTCTCGCTCCCCAGCATTCAGTCTGCTGCAGCTTTCGTCCGCTCTTATCCGGCGTACTTGCCGTTGCATTTGCCTACGCGCTCACACTCTCTCGCTTATCTAGATTGTGCGATAACATGATACACATGAAATGTGCTGGCTTTACAGCCAAAATTAGGGACTGCTTGCTGGCTGACAGGCCTGAAATGGTACTGTGAGCCATGCAACGAGGTGGTGAAGGAAACTTCCCAATTTATGAGGCAGACTCATGCCGGTTTTAAGCCTATGCATGCTGCATTTAACAACCTGCATATGTCATTTAAAGAGCTAGAGTCTAACTTCAAAAATGGCAAGGTGATAACCGAATCTCCAAAGCGAAAAAAGTCTTCGGGTCCTAACCCACTTGCTGTCCCAACTGTCCCGCCCACTAAATCCCTTCTAGTGCCTAGCATTAATCCCCCAGCGGATATTTCAGCTAGCCCGCTTATGTTGTTTAACTCGCCTGTTACAAATCTAAACTCTAACGGTCAATCTAACAACATAACTCCCGATCTTTCTGTTTCAACAGCCTGTGTGCCAACTGATTTTACTTTAGGTACAGCACGGGTCCACAAGCCTCTTGTTGTTGTACCCGTAACTAAGTTCATATTCGTGTCAAGGCTTGCCTCCAATACTTCATTGGAGGATATTTCTGATTCTTCACTGAATAGAACGGATTTGTGTTTTGAGCTTGAAAAATTTAAATATTGAAAAACAGTTGCTTATTCTCTTTGTACAGCACCTAATGGCCGTCTAGCTGCAAAAACTCTAAAGTATCGGACAAACCTTGCCCAAATTTTTCATATGATAACTTGTTGTAGAAAACAAAGCTTAACATTTGTTGTGTTAAAAGCCAATAGTAATTGAAGTCTTCAAAAATGGAAAATTGTGTTGTTCTCTAATGAATCCAAATACACAATGAAGGATTCAGATGGTATGAGGCGTGTTCGCAGACCAAACGGAAACAGATTCAATCCGTAGTATTGAAAATACACTATTAAGCACGGAGGAGGAAATATAATGGTCTGGGGTTACTTGTCTGGGCGAGGAGTGGCGCCAATTCATAACAATTGTGGAATAATGGGTCGTTTCAATTATCTTAGTATAATAAAGGACGTCATGCTGCTATATGCTGATAAAGAAATGCCACTCCAATGGAGGTTCCAGCATGATAACGACACACTGATTGCAAATGGGGACGAATGCTGCAATGGTCTACACTGCGTTCAAAGGTTGGCTGATACACAACTTTGGGGGAGATGCCACTAGCTAAATTGCCACAAATTTTTTTGACTCTAGCAAAAAAACTGTGAAAGATACACGCATTCCCGGTCTTTAAGAGGCGGTGTGGGCGTGGCCTACAAGTTTTTAAGGACGTCATGACCCATCTCGGAACAAAACTTGATGGCTCTAGCTTTAAATTTGTGGAAGGTGTAGGCGTTTCTTGTTTTAAAACGCGAGAAGACTTTAGGCGGTATGATTGGGCGACCTTTCATATTAAGAATGGTCTTAAAAATCATACTTGAATCAATAATACCATTCTATACTTGGGTAATTGAATTTGTGGTAATAAATCAGTTTTGAGCTAATGTGTGCTAGGACCGAAATACCCTAATTATACTCGATACCGAAGGTAAAGAGTATATTGGGTTTGTGCAATGTCCGTCATGGTGTCTGTCCGTCCGACCGTCTGTCCGTCTGTCCATCCGTATGTTCGCAACTTTTTTCCACACCCTTCAAGTTAGAGACTTCAAACTTTGCAAATCTCTTTATCTATGGCATAGTAAATTAAAGTGTCAAGATTAGAGTTCTACGATAACTAGGGGGCTGGCAAATCGATAAACTCGATAACGCGAAATCGATAGATCCAGCTATTTCGCAAGCCCTTACAGGTAGAACTACCAAATTTGGGGAGAAAATAGCTACTACCAACTCCCAAAAAACTGCATCAAAAATTTTGGAGCCACGCCCACCCATACCGCCCCCAGCCCCCCGCAGTTTAGCACTAAAAATGCCCATATCTTCTACAGTTTTTGAGCTAGACCCACCAAATTTGGTACCAAGATAGGTGTTAACGATCCCGAATCCAATTCATAAAAACTTTGGATGCCACGCCCATCTATACTGCCCTATCCGCCCTCAACCACCCCAACGCTTCGCTAAAAACGGTAGTGCGTGTATCTTCCATAGTGTTTGAGCTAGAGTCACAAAATTTGGTAGGTAGATAACTGGTAACGACCCCCCAAAAACTGCATCAAAGTTTTGGAGCCCCACCCACCCATTCCGCCCCCAGCCCCCCGCAGTTTAAAAACAGAAATGCTTATATCTTTTACAGTTTTTGAGTTAGAGCCACCAAATTTTGTGCCAAAATAGGTGATTATAGCCCCAAAATAAATGCATAAAAACTTTGCATGCCACGCCAATCCATACTGACCAAGCTGCCCCAAACCGCCCCAATGCTTCACTAAAAACGGGAATGCGTGTATTTTCCAAAGCGTTAAAGCTAGAGTCACCAAATTTGGTAGGAAGATAGCTAATAACAATCCCCAAAAACTGCATAAAAGTTTTGGAGCCACGCCCCCCCTGATCCCGAGCCCCCTGCATTTTGAAATCAAAAACGCCTATATTTTCCACATTTTTTGAGCTAGAGCCGCCAAATTTGGTGCCAAGATAGGTGATGAAGAAACCCCAAAAAAGTGGATGGCGCCCCCCACCCATACCGCCCTAGCCCCCCTTCCACCATATTCTACTAACTTTGAGCTAGAGCCACCAAATTTGTTATGAGGATAGCAATTGACATCATACACAGATCTTCAGCTAAAATTTTGATGCCAGAGTCTGTGTTGACCAGAGTTTTAAAATATGAAGAAGGAAAATCCCTTTACTGGATCTAATGACCCTTATTTAAAAAAAAAAAAAACACATTTTATGCCACAGAGTATGATATAAAATTGTATCTAGTAAAATTAAAAAATTCTAGATTTTTTATTTGAGCTTAAATAAACTTTACAAAAACTTATATACAGTATTCCGATTCTCATGTTGGCATCCTAGCTATTTTTAGTCTAACATTTCGCTTTGTGCCACAAATTCTTTAATATTCTTTGCATCTTCTCTCTCTTTTTTTATTTCTCTGCCTTTTTGGGTGGGCTTTTGACAGGTGGACCAATGGATCACAGCGGCCCCATACCGATGGTGAATGAGTTCGGCCTGACGCCCGAGTCAACATTTCTCAGTCAGGCGGGCGCACCGCCAATGCAGATGCAAACGGCTGTGGGAGCACCGCCACCGCCTCCACAAAATGCTGCTGAGCATTTGCTGCAACAGGCGGCGCAAAACGCGCAACAAGCAAGCCAAACGCAGCAACAACAACAAAATGCCCCGCGCACTGCATCGCCTGAGTTCATGAGCTCTGCAAACTTTAGCGAACCCCAGAACATGCAAAATGAAGGACTTGTTTGGTAATATACAAAACAGTTGGCAACGCGCCTACTGTTTCTTAAGATTTTCACGCAGCGGAATAAATAAAACCAACGACAGCATGATGAGGAGTAGCAGTACGAGCAAAAACAACAACGACAAAACAGTAGCAGGGACAATGCTTCGTCTTCACCGTCACTGTTGTCGTCGTGAACGTCGTCATTGCTGCCGCCGCCCATTGCGCGCATACTAGTGTCATCTTGCTTAGACACACAGCGAATCGCACTCACACTCTTTGCTTCGTATGCGAGTGAGAGAGCTGTTGTGCTATTGCGCTTGCTCGCTGACAAGGGGAAAAACTTCGTGTGTATATTGCCCTGCCTCACAGTCCCGCCGCTTACCCCGTCAACACACAAAATGAGCTGCATTTGGCAAAAAAATACAAACATCTGCTGTGTTTGTTTTGGTTATTTTTTTTATTATTGTTCAGTACTTTTTATAGCTGCGCCAAAATACTTGTACCCTTTTGTTTTTTTTTTTTTTATACAAAGTAACATAAATGTTTTGCAAAAAAAAAATAGATAAAATCTAAGTCTCTTTGTACATTAAAATGGCGCTGCGCATGAAAAAAACACACAAGAATAACTAATAAATAAAATCAAGCTTAAATATTAATAAATAGTAAAAAATCATTGTGTAAACTTAATGTCATGTGTGAAATAAAACAAACTATTAATATGGATGCGAAAAAAATATAAAAAAACTGCAACTAAACACGAATGTGTCGCCGAAAAAGGCAAAAAGTAGTTATATACTATATTAATATTTTATTTTTATAAAGTAGCACTTGTTTTACAATTTCAAACCAATTTTATTGTTTAAATATAACAAGAAAAAAATTTTAGCACACTATAAAATAAAAAAAAGTATATTTTAATCGTTGTCTAACAACATAAACGTAACTAATATGTACTTGTATCGTTTTTTACTAAGTATATATAAAAATAATTTTTTTTATATATTGTTACTATAAACGACCATCAACTTGGTGATTGTCTTATAAAATAATATTAAAAGTATATATATGCATATGCGATATTTTTATACACATAAATAACTTGTGTATGTATATGTGCAGGTAAATGTATGTAAATACTTTATATAATAATTAAAAAAACATACGCGTATAATATATATAGCTATACATTGCATTTTTTTTTTTTTTGTGGTTCTAAAAAATAAGCAAAATATTTCAATACAAACAAATCTATGAATGAACAAACGAAAAAAAATCAAAAAAATTTATTTACGACTGCTTTTAAAATGTAATATCAAAAATGTTAAACTTTCAAAACATGAAAAACACATTATAACAAATATAAAATTCAAACAAAAATATATCACACTATAATTTTAAACTTATATATGTAGATACATATGCACATAAGTATATGATGATACCAGCAGACAATTTGGGTTTTTTTTTAGTTTTAAGGAGTCGCCATAGGAACTGAATGCCGGATCTGCGGCAACATTAAACTATGTCACTTATTATAATTTTTTTTATTAATGTAAAAAGTATTTAGTATTAGCCTAATTCGTAAGCTTATTAGTTTAAGGCCTATACGCAGAATCTCGTACAGCGTCCACTCCATTTAAGAAAAACTGTGCCGCACACTGGCCGTACACTAACAACATAACCCAATCCGCAGTTCTGTTAGTTACGTACGTAAAGAAGTGTTGAACAATTAAATGCTAAATGACAGATAGACTGTTATTACGGAAGAATGAATGTTGAGCACTTCTTTACGGTCGTAAAGAGTAAAACAGCATGTCGGGAAGATCCGTTTTACACATTTTTCTGAAAACATTGACAAAATTGCCCTAATTCACGCATACTAATTGTTTTGGCAGTCAATGCTACGCAAGAAAATATAAAATAAATAAATAAATTATTTAGCTATAAGATACAATTACCATAATATAGATTGTTTTATTCTTTAACTCAAGCCGTACTGCTTGGGTATAGATCTGTAAGGTGAATTTGCATAGTCCATTGAGTGGTTTCGGATCTGTTTAGCATAATAATTTCAGCTCTGCCCATGCTTTCATTGCTATTTGCATTTTAAGGCTGTTTTTGTTTTTAACCGCCAACAGCAAGGAGTTAGTTGCACACAAAACTTGCTTACTTTGGTGGTAAATAATTTTTTTAAATTCAGTTGATCTATTTGGAAAGTACACAAATCACAGCTGCTTTTTCGATTTACGTAGATAAAGTTATCAACATTCCTTCAGAATATGTGTATTTTTTTAACACTTTTCGTTTTTGATAGTTCAAAATACTAACAACCTCCTATGAAATTATATCCAGTAGATACTGTATTTGTAAAAAACTAAAGGCTTGTTGTCACATACAACGAAAACCGAAACCGAATTCAGTACATTGGCGACTGCAACCGAAAATCGTAATTTTTCTGTTGCTAGCAACCGAAACCGAATTCAGTACATTAGCAAACGAAACCGAAACAAGTACTTTTGACTTTATTCGGTTGCTGCCAACCGACGATCAGCTGTTTTCTACAAACGCAGCCAACTTAACGCTGGTCATTTCTTTATGTTTTCTATCGCAAGCAGATATTTTCAAACTAAAAACTAACTTAAAATTATGTCCAATGAATTGCTCCAATAAAGAATTTTGTATTTTGTAACTGATAAAACGCGATGCGGATGAAAATAAACGAATGAAAAGAAGAAATATTCCGTTCGGTTTCAGTTTCAGTTATATCTGGCAGCCCACGCAAAATCAGCCATCTACCGAAACCAAAACCGAAACTGCAACCGAATTCTTTTTGTGGTTTCGGTTTCCGTTGTATGTGACAACAAGCCTTTAAGGTGTGTAGACACACTCTTTGAAAGTTATACTCTTATATTGTAGTAGGTTTTTTTTTTTTTTGTATAATTCAAGTATTTGTACAATACGTAATGTATATTTGCAATATACGTAATGTTTAATATCAAATTTAGTCTCCCAAATATTAAGAAAAACAGTAGAATCCGGTTATAACGACTTTCAAGGGACCGAAGATTTTACGTCGTTATACCCGGAAGACGCTATAACCGAAAGGAGCAAAATACAAATGTTTTTGTTTATTTAATGGTTGCCATTTCAAAATAAAACAAATTAGTTTTTTTATCAGAACAAAAATTTTAATAAATTTAATTCAATAACATTGGTTTTTTATGATAGGTCGTATACAAATTATGCATATTCATAAGCGTATTATAAAAAGATTTATTAAATAAAAAGTGATTTTTCATTGTTTAGCAGTAGTTTTTGACAGTTCTTCCTTTGAAATCGGAAGCTGATTTTTTAAGGCTCTTGCCCAAACCGATAGATGAATGTCATCTCCGATGGGACCATCTAAATTTTCTTCGGCAAGCCGAGAATGCTTAGAACAATTCGCAATTGTCAATGGCGAGAGTTATTGCCATGAATCATTTATCATTAAAATGGCATCAAGGATGGTAATTTTCGGGTAATTTTCATCCATGTTTTCATCCGTGTTGCTGAATTTTTTCAGTACGAGATTTGATGGCACTATTTCGCTGTATTTTTTTTTTCGGCACGTCGCAATATCCAGTTGAATTGTGAAAAATCTCGTCGGTATAAGCGGATTGTCGCTAAAAGCGGAAACGTACTAAGCAGAGGCCCTTTCATATAAGTTTGTATGGGGACCAACCAAGTCATTGAGTTTTCGTCGCAATAACCGGACGGACGCTATAAGCAGAGTCGTTATAAGCGGATTCTACTGTATATTAAAATGTGCTTAGGGTAAATAAACATTTTAATCTAGTTTAAATATTTTTTAGCCCAAATAATATGAGTTGATATTAAACAAAAATTGAAGCAGACTAATTAGTATTGTCTTTTGTATAAAGTATTTAGAAAACATTGTTTTTCAACTTAAACTTTAAATATGTAAATAGAATAGATAAGGAATATTATTTTGTTTAAGAGATTTATTTCGATATTAAAGAATATATAAGCGTTCAAATTATTATTCGTGAAAAACAGAAATGATTGGATTATGGTTTCTTAAATACGAAATTCAAATTTTTTAGTTTAAATTTAAATGTCTAGAAAATATGACTTATATGCCGCTTTTAGTTGTATCATATCTTTTGTTATTAATTTTAATTAATCTGATAGAAATTCTAGGAATGAGTTGGCAGAATGATATATGTATATATTATACATTTGTTAAGTATCTGAAATCTAGCTTCAGTAAATGGCAATAAATGAAATTTAAGGAAGTCAATGATTCCATTGATGTTTGTTTAAAAAGAAAAGTAAGTGGCAATGATAACGAATTCTTGTCGCAATGAAGTTGACATATGTGCAAAGCAAATATCTCAAATTTGAGAAGAAGATGAAGAACTATTTATATTGCTTTCTCCTTGTGAAAATAAATATGTCAATAAAAGGTGTTACCGAATATCAATAGTTATTAAACAAAGCAACACCACCTGTTCTGACATTTTCAGGTTTAAATTTAATGATGTATTGATTGTTGGATATTCGTTTTTGATAAAAGAAGGAAATGATATTTTTGTGCATATGTTGTCATTAAGATCCTGAACATGACTTTTTAGTCCCTGACACTTTAAAGAAATCGGAACTGCAAGTGAGCTTATATTTCGATTAATTGAATGTGCAGATGATTGGTTTTCGTAGCTCCTTACCAACTTAAGGTGATCTTGGGAATTCTAATCAAGCTCGAGCTAAAATTTCGACATTGTTTTCGAGATTTATTCACTTAAGTCAATAATTGTTATTATTATGTAAGTTTTATACAAAACAAAATCAATTTTATAAGGGACGGCACTTTTTTTAGCTTTGATATTTCTCCCAGACATTTTCATTATTGCATTAGCACTAAGGTTTTATTTGAGTGCAGTTCAAATTTCAGTTGCATTAAATTTTTCTTTTTATTACAGCAATTTATTTTTGCTATTGATATAATGCACTGAATATTAAATGCATAAATGCGCAACTGTGTACTTTTCACACAGTTATCTATCTAAAATATCGATACTCGTAATGTGCAGTTTGTGTCGGGTCGATGTTAGCACCGACATTGTATGACGTGATTGTTGCCGGGGGTTCACCTCTTGCTATGGTCTTAACTTACTCGACAGATTGGTCGGGGCTCTTGCTACTTTCTCGAATGTCATAGGTAGACTCACTAAATAATGTAGGTGCACATGTACCAAAAGGATATACGAAAATGAAAATATGTATATTCATATGAATCACTTTTGTCTTTTGTCAATCATTATACTCGATACCGAAGGTAAAGAGTATATTGGGTTTGTGCAATGTCCGTCATGGTGTCTGTCCGTCTGTCCTTCTGACCGTCTGTCCGTCTGTATGAACGCAACTTTTTTCCACACCCTTCAAGCTAGAGACTTGAAACTTTGCAAATGTCTTTATCTATGGCATAGTAAATTAAAGTGTTAAGATTGGAGTTCTACGATAACTAGGGGGCTGGAAAATCGATAAACTCGATAACGCAAAATCGATAGATCCAGCTATTTCGCAAGCCCTTACAGCTAGAACTACCAAATTTGAGAGAAAACAGCTGCTATCAATCCCCAAAAAACTGCATCAAACAATTTGGAGCCACGCCCACCCATTCCGCCCCAGCCCCCCCGTAGTTTATAACCAAAAATGCCCATATCTTCTACACTTTTTGAGCTAGACCCATCAAATTTGGTGCCAAGATAGGTGTTGACGATCCCCAACCAAATTCATAAAAACTTTTGATGCCAAGCCCATCTATACTGCCCTATCCGCCCTCAACCACCCCAACGCTTCGCTAAAAACGGTAGTGCGTGTATCTTCCATAGTGTTTGAGCTAGAGTCACCAAATTTGGTAGGTAGATAACTGGTAACGACATCCCAAAAACTGCATTCAAGTTTTGGAGCCCTACCTACCCATTCCGCCCCCAGCCCCCCCGCAGCTTAAAAGCAGAAATGCTTATTTCTTTTACAGTTTTTGAGTTAGAGCCACCAAATTTTGTGCCAAAATAGGTGATTATAGCCCCCAAAAAAATCCATAAAAACTTTGGATGGCACGCCAATCCGTACAGTCCAAGCTGCCCCAAACCGCCTCCAAAGCGTTAAAGCTAGAGTCACCAAATTTGGTAGGAAGCTAGCTATTAACGATCCTAAAAAACTGCATCAAAGTATTGGAGCTACGCCCCCCCCGTTCCGAGCCCTATGCATTTTGAAATCAAAAACGCCTATATTTTCCACATTTTTTGAGCTAGAGCCACCAAATTTGGTCCCAATATAGGTGATGAAGAAACCCGAAAAATGTGAATGGCGCCCCCCACCCATACCGCCCCCAGCCACCCTTCCACTATATTCTACTAACTTTGAGCTAGAGTCACCAAATTTGGTATGAGGATAACAATTAACATCATAAATAGATCTGCAGCAAAACTTTGGACGCCACGACCCCCATACCAGCACCCAGCCCCCAGCCCCCCTTCCACCATATTCTACTAACTTTGAGCTAGAGTCACCAAATTTGGTATGAGGATAGCAATTATCATCATAGATAGATCAGCAGCAAAACTTTGGACGCCACGCTTCCGCATACCAGCCCCCCTTCCACCATATTCTACTAACTTTGAGCTAGAGTCACCAAATTCGGTTTGAGGATAGCTATTGACATCATAAATAGATCTGCAGCAAAAGTTTGGATGCCACGCCCCCCCTTACCAACCCCAGCCACCTTTCCCACAAATTTTACTATTTTTGAGCTAGAGTCACCAAATTTGGTATGAGGATAGCAATTGACATCATACACAGATCTTCAACCAAAATTTTGTTATATCGTGCTCATTGCATCATTTAATTCACACTTACTTTCGTGAACCCTACATCTTTTTGATAAAGCATATTACTTTTTTATTTTTATTAATATTTTTATTTTTTCAACTTAAAATCAATATGCTAGTTTGTTGCAGCAACAACTGAAAGTTGGTTGGATCATCCAACCAAGACTTCATTCTGTGCAGATTGTGTGACAATGTGATACACATGAAGTGTGTTGGCTTTACGGCCAAAATACGGGACTGCTTCATTGCAGTCATAGGCTTTAAATGGTTTTGTGGGTCCTGTAATGAGGTGGAGAAGGAGCCTAATCAATTCATGAGACAGACCTATGTAGGTTTTAAAACAATGCATACTTCATTTAATAACCTACATACCTCCTTTAAAGAGTTGCAGTCGCTTCAAAAATGGCAAGTTGTTGAGTAATTCGCCGAAGCGTAAAAAGACTTCAGGGCCTAATCCGCCCAGTGTTCCTCCTGTTTTGGACACCAATCCCCCAACGGGTTCAATTGCTAGCCCGTTAATGCTATTTAACTCGCCGGCAAGAAATCCTAACAATAATCTTTCCCCAAATAATTTAACAAATGAGCTTTCTGTTCCAACAGCTTGTGTGGCTATTAATCCTACTGAAGGTACACCTGGGGCTCACAAGCGTCTTGTTGGATGATGTTAGTGCCTACGTTAAAAGTAAAATAGACTCCCCACTTAGGAGGTTTAAGCTTAAACAAGCCCGAACCATATCTTCTTTCAAATTGAGTGTTCCCCCGAACTTTTCTCGACAATTTGTTCTGGAAAGTTTTGGCCACCGCAGCCCATTGTCAAGGAGTATGTGAATAGGCGTAAAAGTAATAATAACGATAGTAGGTTCAGTATACACCGCCTGTTAGCCACCCTGTTGCCTCAACTTCGGCGGCAAAAAACTAACAAAAGTAGTTAGCTTGGCCTATCAAAATGTTCGAGGCCTTAACACTAAACTTTCTAAACTATATGTATCCTTATCCTTTGATTCACAGATAGTTGAACTCACAGAAACCTGGATAAAACCTGATATATCTGATTATTCCTTTTTGCCTAATAAGTATAACTTGTACAGATGCGGTCGCACCTCCCGCAAGGGGAGCGGTGTTATCATTGTCGTTGATTCTTGTATTTCCTCTGAACAGATTCGTTCTCATGATCATCCGGAGTTCATATGTGTTAAAATATTATTTAGAGGCCGCTCACTGTATATTACTTGTTCACATATTCCTCCCAATTTTGATAGTAACATTTACATATCCCATCTGAATGCCCTGCAGCTTGTGTCGTCGTTGTTGACGGATACGGATCAACTTATAGTGGTTGGTGATTTTAATTTTCCACATGTTGTATGGTCTGCGAATGACACATCTTCAGCGCAATTACCAGCAACTTCTGATGATTTTATTGATGGCCTTCTAGAGTAAGGCCTATCACAAGTTAACAGGGTGCATAACTGTCGTAATGTTAGATTTGATATTTGTTTCTGATTCTGATTGTAGTAATGTTAGTACAGTACCCCCTTTAGTGCTTCTCGAAGATATCTACCATCCAACCTTAGAACTTTCCTTCGAACTTCTTTACCTTAGACCAGCATCTAACAGTTCTTTAAAGACACGTTGCTTTCGTAAAACTGTCTTTACTAAATTGAATGATTCGCTTCAGCATACTAATTGGTCTCAACTTTATTCTTGTAGTGATATAGAAACTGCCATCACCAATTTTTGACCTTGAATTCGCATTTGGATATCTGTGTTCCCCTCACTGTTCCTTCAAGTGAAAATAAACCACCTTGGTTTACGAGGGAACTATCAAAATTAAAAAACGTGAAGACAAGATCCTATAAAAAATTTAAAAAATCTGGAAATACTATAGATTTATCCTCGTATATAATCGCAAAGTCAAATTTTATTTCTGTAAACACTTTTTGTTATAACAATTATCTCAATCGTTGCAGATCAAACTTTTCCCGCGATCCGAAACAGTTTTATAAATTTGTAATCTCAAAACGTAAATCTTCATGCTTGCCATCCTCGGTTTACCTTGATAATACAAAAGCAAATTCCGATCAGGCAGTGACCGATCTCTTTGCTGAGTATTTTCAATCAGTATACTCATCGAGATTATATAGTTGCAATAATTCCTATCCTTTTCATGTTCAAGCGTCAAACTGCATTTATGTCCCAGTTATAACTGAGTGTACGCTGCTAGGCGACCTTAACTCTATCAAACCCGGCTTATTGCCTGGTCCTGATGGAGTGCCAGTATACTTAGATATTGTGCGGATTCACTTTGTAAACCTTTACATAAATTATTCAACTTATCGGTTGACTCAGCTGTGTTTCCTGGTATATGGAAGGAATCTTTTATTATTCCACTTCATAAAAATTCTTCTAAGTCCAACGTTAAAAACTATAGGGGTATATCAAAGTTGTCTGCCATTCCGAAAGTCTTTAAAAAAATTATATGCTGTCAATTGCAGCACTTATGTAGTTCAATTTTATCCTCTTATCAACACGGTTTTGTTAGCCGAAGATCTACTACCACCAACCTTCATGAGTTTACCTCACTTGTTATCAAAGGGTTTTAGGCCAAAATGCAATCTGACGTCGTTTACACAGATTTTAGTAAGGCATTTGATTCTGTAAGTCATTCTTTGCTGCTCGAAAAATTAAATATTATTGGATTTCTGAGTACTTGTGTGGCCGAAACCAAAAAGTGGTTTTTAAATCTTTTGTATCTAAATCTATTTTTGTTACCTCTGGTGTCCCTCAGGGGAGTCACCTAGGACCATTGCTATTTAATCTTTTTATTAACGATCTTCCTGCTGTTATTACTAATTCTCGTGTATTTATGTTTGCTGATGATGTAAAGCTATGTTTCACCTATAATGATGATTCTCTATGTAACTTACTACAGTCGGACCTGGGTGCACTGTCGGCTTGGTGCCGTTATAACTTACTACATTTAAATTGTTCAAAATGTAAAATCATGTCCTTTTGTCGAGGTACCCCTAATACTGCTCACTACTTACTTGATGATTCACCACTCGTCCGCGTTTTTGAAATTAAAGATTTAGGCATCACTCTTGAAAGTAAATTAAAATTTGATTCTCACATATTGTCATCAAGCGGTGGTCAAAAGAGTTTAATGATCCCTATGCCAGTAAAACGCTATATACATCCCTGGTACGTCCCATCCTGGAGTATGGATCTTGTGTGTGGTCCCAGGATAGAATTGAATCTGTGCAGAAGAAATTTCTTCTGTTTGCGCTTAGAAGTTTTAACTGGGTTCCTGGGATAGACCTACCCCCGTATTCAAGTAGACTTGTATTAATTAATCTTTCTTCCCTCTTGAACCGTAGAATTATGGATGGTGCAGTATTCATCACTAATCTACTTAATGGAGAAATCGACTTTTCAGTTCTTTTGAGTAACATAAATTGAACTGTTTCCATTAGATCCACCCGTTACTTCACATAACTTAGCCTCGATCGGTGCTCGAGCAACTATTTAATTCATGAACCATTTCGTGTTATTTGTTCAGACTTTAACCGGCTTTATTCACGTAAATCGTTGGAAACCTCAATTCTAGTACTAAAACGATCTTTCCTTTCTGCCTTATCTAATCACAACCACTAATCAATAATCTTCCACTGGTCTGATTGGGTTTTTCCCAATCCACGCAACAAATGTTGGACCAGTTATTTTTATGTTCATTTTAGTCCATTGAGTGGTTTCGGATCTGTTTAGCATAATAATTTCAGCTCTGCCCATCAATTATAAAATGCTTTCATTGCTATTTGCATTTTAAGGCTGTTTTTGTTTTTAACCGCCAACAGCAAGGAGTTAGTTGCACACAAAACTTGCTTACTTTGGTGGTAAATAATTTTTTTAAATTCAGTTGATCTATTTGGAAAGTACACAAATCACAGCTGCTTTTTCGATTTACGTAGATAAAGTTATCAACATTCCTTCAGAATATGTGTATTTTTTTAACACTTTTCGTTTTTGATAGTTCAAAATACTAACAACCTCCTATGAAATTATATCCAGTAGATACTGTATTTGTAAAAAACTAAAGGCTTGTTGTCACATACAACGAAAACCGAAACCGAATTCAGTACATTGGCGACTGCAACCGAAAATCGTAATTTTTCTGTTGCTAGCAACCGAAACCGAATTCAGTACATTAGCAAACGAAACCGAAACAAGTACTTTTGACTTTATTCGGTTGCTGCCAACCGACGATCAGCTGTTTTCTACAAACGCAGCCAACTTAACGCTGGTCATTTCTTTATGTTTTCTATCGCAAGCAGATATTTTCAAACTAAAAACTAACTTAAAATTATGTCCAATGAATTGCTCCAATAAAGAATTTTGTATTTTGTAACTGATAAAACGCGATGCGGATGAAAATAAACGAATGAAAAGAAGAAATATTCCGTTCGGTTTCAGTTTCAGTTATATCTGGCAGCCCACGCAAAATCAGCCATCTACCGAAACCAAAACCGAAACTGCAACCGAATTCTTTTTGTGGTTTCGGTTTCCGTTGTATGTGACAACAAGCCTTTAAGGTGTGTAGACACACTCTTTGAAAGTTATACTCTTATATTGTAGTAGGTTTTTTTTTTTTTTTGTATAATTCAAGTATTTGTACAATACGTAATGTATATTTGCAATATACGTAATGTTTAATATCAAATTTAGTCTCCCAAATATTAAGAAAAACAGTAGAATCCGGTTATAACGACTTTCAAGGGACCGAAGATTTTACGTCGTTATACCCGGAAGACGCTATAACCGAAAGGAGCAAAATACAAATGTTTTTGTTTATTTAATGGTTGCCATTTCAAAATAAAACAAATTAGTTTTTTTATCAGAACAAAAATTTTAATAAATTTAATTCAATAACATTGGTTTTTTATGATAGGTCGTATACATATTATGCATATTCATAACCGTATTATAAAAAGATTTATTAAATAAAAAGTGATTTTTCATTGTTTAGCAGTAGTTTTTGACAGTTCTTCCTTTGAAATCGGAAGCTGATTTTTTAAGGCTCTTGCCCAAACCGATAGATGAATGTCATCTCCGATGGGACCATCTAAATTTTCTTCGGCAAGCCCAGAATGCTTAGAACAATTCGCAATTGTCAATGGCGAGAGTTATTGCCATGAATCATTTATCATTAAAATGGCATCAAGGATGGTAATTTTCGGGTAATTTTCATCCATGTTTTCATCCGTGTTGCTGAATTTTTTCAGTACGAGATTTGATGGCACTATTTCGCTGTATTTTTTTTTTCGGCACGTCGCAATATCCAGTTGAATTGTGAAAAATCTCGTCGGTATAAGCGGATTGTCGCTAAAAGCGAAAACGTACTAAGCAGAGGCCCTTTCATATAAGTTTGTATGGGGACCAACCAAGTCATTGAGTTTTCGTCGCAATAACCGGACGGACGCTATAAGCAGAGTCGTTATAAGCGGATTCTACTGTATATTAAAATGTGCTTAGGGTAAATAAACATTTTAATCTAGTTTAAATATTTTTTAGCCCAAATAATATGAGTTGATATTAAACAAAAATTGAAGCAGACTAATTATTATTGTCTTTTGTATAAAGTATTTAGAAAACATTGTTTTTCAACTTAAACTTTAAATATGTAAATAGAATAGATAAGGAATATTATTTTGTTTAAGAGATTTATTTCGATATTAAAGAATATATAAGCGTTCAAATTATTATTCGTGAAAAACAGAAATGATTGGATTATGGTTTCTTAAATACGAAATTCAAATTTTTTAGTTTAAATTTAAATGTCTAGAAAATATGGCTTATATGCCGCTTTTAGTTGTATCATATCTTTTGTTATTAATTTTAATTTATCTGATAGAAATTCTAGGAATGAGTTGGCAGAATGATATATGTATATATTATACATTTGTTAAGTATCTGAAATCTAGCTTCAGTAAATGGCAATAAATGAAATTTAAGGAATTCAATGATTCCATTGATGTTTGTTTAAAAAGAAAAGTAAGTGGCAATGATAACGAATTCTTGTCGCAATGAAGTTGACATATGTGCAAAGCAAATATCTCAAATTTGAGAAGAAGATGAAGAACTATTTATATTGCTTTCTCCTTGTGAAAATAAATATGTCAATAAAAGGTGTTACCGAATATCAATAGTTATTGAACAAAGCAACACCACCTGTTCTGACATTTTCAGGTTTAAATTTAATGATGTATTGATTGTTGGATATTTGTTTTTGATAAAAGAAGGAAATGATATTTTTGTGCATATGTTGTCATTAAGATCCTGAACATGACTTTTTAGTCCCTGACACTTTAAAGAAATCGGAACTGCAAGTGAGCTTATATTTCGATTAATTGAATGTGCAGATGATTGGTTTTCGTAGCTCCTTACCAACTTAAGGAGATCTTGGGAATTCTAATCAAGCTCGAGCTAAAATTTCGACATTGTTTTCGAGATTTATTCACTAAAGTCAATAATTGTTATTATTATGTAAGTTTTATACAAAACAAAATCAATTTTATAAGGGACGGCACTTTTTTTAGCTTTGATATTTCTCCCAGACATTTTCATTATTGCATTAGCACTAAGGTTTTATTTGAGTGCAGTTCAAATTTCAGTTGCATTAAATTTTTCTTTTTATTACAGCAATTTATTTTTGCTATTGATATAATGCACTGAATATTAAATGCATAAATGCGCAACTGTGTACTTTTCACACAGTTATCTATCTAAAATATCGATACTCGTAATGTGCAGTTTGTGTCGGGTCGATGTTAGCACCGACATTGTATGACGTGATTGTTGCCGGGGGTTCACCTCTTGCTATGGTCTTAACTTACTCGACAGATTGGTCGGGGCTCTTGCTACTTTCTCGAATGTCATAGGTAGACTCACTAAATAATGTAGGTGCACATGTACCAAAAGGATATACAAAAATGAAAATATGTATATTCATATGAATCACTTTTGTCTTTTGTCAATCATTATACTCGATACCGAAGGTAAAGAGTATATTGGGTTTGTGCAATGTCCGTCATGGTGTCTGTCCGTCTGTCCTTCTGACCGTCTGTCCGTCTGTATGAACGCAACTTTTTTCCACACCCTTCAAGCTAGAGACTTGAAACTTTGCAAATGTCTTTATCTATGGCATAGTAAATTAAAGTGTTAAGATTAGAGTTCTACGATAACTAGGGGGCTGGAAAATCGATAAACTCGATAACGCAAAATCGATAGATCCAGCTATTTCGCAAGCCCTTACAGCTAGAACTACCAAATTTGAGAGAAAACAGCTACTATCAATCCCCAAAAAACTGCATCAAACAATTTGGAGCCACGCCCACCCATTCCGCCCCAGCCCCCCCGTAGTTTATAACCAAAAATGCCCATATCTTCTACACTTTTTGAGCTAGACCCATCAAATTTGGTGCCAAGATAGGTGTTGACGATCCCCAACCAAATTCATAAAAACTTTTGATGCCAAGCCCATCTATACTGCCCTATCCGCCCTCAACCACCCCAACGCTTCGCTAAAAACGGTAGTGCGTGTATCTTCCATAGTGTTTGAGCTAGAGTCACCAAATTTGGTAGGTAGATAACTGGTAACGACATCCCAAAAACTGCATTCAAGTTTTGGAGCCCTACCTACCCATTCTGCCCCCAGCCCCCCCGCAGCTTAAAAGCAGAAATGCTTATTTCTTTTACAGTTTTTGAGTTAGAGCCACCAAATTTTGTGCCAAAATAGGTGATTATAGCCCCCAAAAAAATCCATAAAAACTTTGGATGGCACGCCAATCCGTACAGTCCAAGCTGCCCCAAACCGCCTCCAAAGCGTTAAAGCTAGAGTCACCAAATTTGGTAGGAAGATAGCTATTAACGATCCTAAAAAAACTGCATCAAAGTATTGGAGCTACGCCCCCCCGTTCCGAGCCCTATGCATTTTGAAATCAAAAACGCCTATATTTTCCACATTTTTTGAGCTAGAGCCACCAAATTTGGTCCCAATATAGGTGATGAAGAAACCCGAAAAATGTGAATGGCGCCCCCCACCCATACCGCCCCCAGCCTCCCTTCCACTATATTCTACTAACTTTGAGCTAGAGTCACCAAATTTGGTATGAGGATAACAATTAACATCATAAATAGATCTGCAGCAAAACTTTGGACGCCACGACCCCCATACCAGCACCCAGCCCCCAGCCCCCCTTCCACCATATTCTACTAACTTTGAGCTAGAGTCACCAAATTTGGTATGAGGATAGCAATTATCATCATAGATAGATCAGCAGCAAAACTTTGGACGCCACGCTTCCGCATACCAGCCCCCCTTCCACTATATTCTACTAACTTTGAGCTAGAGTTACCAAATTCGGTTTGAGGATAGCTATTGACATCATAAATAGATCTGCAGCAAAAGTTTGGATGCCACGCCCCCCCTTACCAACCCCAGCCACCTTTCCCACAAATTTTACTATTTTTGAGCTAGAGTCACCAAATTTGGTATGAGGATAGCAATTGACATCATACACAGATCTTCAACCAAAATTTTGTTATATCGTGCTCATTGCATCATTTAATTCACACTTACTTTCGTGAACCCTACATCTTTTTGATAAAGCATATTACTTTTTTATTTTTATTAATATTTTTATTTTTTCAACTTAAAATCAATATGCTAGTTTGTTGCAGCAACAACTGAAAGTTGGTTGGATCATCCAACCAAGACATCATTATGTGCAGATTGTGTGACAATGTGATACACATGAAGTGTGTTGGCTTTACGGCCAAAATACGGGACTGCTTCATTGCAGTCATAGGCTTTAAATGGTTTTGTGGGTCCTGTAATGAGGTGGAGAAGGAGCCTAATCAATTCATGGAGACAGACCTATGTAGGTTTTAAAACAATGCATACTTCATTTAATAACCTACATACCTCCTTTAAAGAGTTGCAGTCGCTTCAAAAATGGCAAGTTGTTGAGTAATTCGCCGAAGCGTAAAAAGACTTCGGGGCCTAATCCGCCCAGTGTTCCTCCTGTTTTGGACACCAATCCCCCAACGGGTTCAATTGCTAGCCCGTTAATGCTATTTAACTCGCCGGCAAGAAATCCTAACAATAATCTTTCCCCAAATAATTTAACAAATGAGCTTTCTGTTCCAACAGCTTGTGTGGCTATTAATCCTACTGAAGGTACACCTGGGGCTCACAAGCGTCTTGTTGGATGATGTTAGTGCCTACGTTAAAAGTAAAATAGACTCCCCACTTAGGAGGTTTAAGCTTAAACAAGCCAGAACCATATCTTCTTTCAAATTTAGTGTTCCCCCGAACTTTTCTCGACAATTTGTTCTGGAAAGTTTTGGCCACCGCAGCCCATTGTCAAGGAGTATGTGAATAGGCGTAAAAGTAATAATAACGATAGTAGGTTCAGTATACACCGCCTGTTAGCCACCCTGTTGCCTCAACTTCGGCGGCAAAAAACTAACAAAAGTAGTTAGCTTGGCCTATCAAAATGTTCGAGGCCTTAACACTAAACTTTCTAAACTATATGTATCCTTATCCTTTGATTCACAGATAGTTGCACTCACAGAAACCTGGATAAAACCTGATATATCTGATTATTCCTTTTTGCCTAATAAGTATAACTTGTACAGATGCGGTCGCACCTCCCGCAAGGGGAGCGGTGTTATCATTGTCGTTGATTCTTGTATTTCCTCTGAACAGATTCATTCTCATGATCATCCGGAGTTCATATGTGTTAAAATATTATTTAGAGGCCGCTCACTGTATATTACTTGTTCACATATTCCTCCCAATTTTGATAGTAACATTTACATATCCCATCTGAATGCCCTGCAGCTTGTGTCGTCGTTGTTGACGGATACGGATCAACTTATAGTGGTTGGTGATTTTAATTTGCCACATGTTGTATGGTCTGCGAATGACACATCTTCAGCGCAATTACCAGCAACTTCTGATGATTTTATTGATGGCCTTCTAGAGTAAGGCCTATCACAAGTTAACAGGGTGCATAACTGTCGTAATGTTAGATTTGATATTTGTTTCTGATTCTGATTGTAGTAATGTTAGTACAGTACCCCCTTTAGTGCTTCTCGAAGATATCTACCATCCAACCTTAGAACTTTCCTTCGAACTTCTTAACCTTAGACCAGCATCTAACAGTTCTTTAAAGACACGTTGCTTTCGTAAAACTGTCTTTACTAAATTGAATGATTCGCTTCAGCATACTAATTGGTCTCAACTTTATTCTTGTAGTGATATAGAAACTGCCATCACCATTTTTTGACCTTGAATTCGCATTTGGATATCTGTGTTCCCCTCACTGTTCCTTCAAGTGAAAATAAACCACCTTGGTTTACGAGGGAACTATCAAAATTAAAAAACGTGAAGACAAGATCCTATAAAAAATTTAAAAAATCTGGAAATACTATAGATTTATCCTCGTATATAATCGCAAAGTCAAATTTTATTTCTGTAAACACTTTTTGTTATAACAATTATCTCAATCGTTGCACATCAAACTTTTCCCGCGATCCGAAACAGTTTTATAAATTTGTAATCTCAAAACGTAAATCTTCATGCTTGCCATCCTCGGTTTACCTTGATAATACAAAAGCAAATTCCGATCAGGCAGTGACCGATCTCTTTGCTGAGTATTTTCAATCAGTATACTCATCGAGATTATATAGTTGCAATAATTCCTATCCTTTTCATGTTCAAGCGTCAAACTGCATTTATGTCCCAGTTATAACTGAGTGTACGCTGCTAGGCGACCTTAACTCTATCAAACCCGGCTTATTGCCTGGTCCTGATGGAGTGCCAGTATACTTAGATATTGTGCGGATTCACTTTGTAAACCTTTACATAAATTATTCAACTTATCGGTTGACTCAGCTGTGTTTCCTGGTATATGGAAGGAATCTTTTATTATTCCACTTCATAAAAATTCTTCTAAGTCCAACGTTAAAAACTATAGGGGTATATCAAAGTTGTCTGCCATTCCGAAAGTCTTTAAAAAAATTATATGCTGTCAATTGCAGCACTTATGTAGTTCAATTTTATCCTCTTATCAACACGGTTTTGTTAGCCGAAGATCTACTACCACCAACCTTCTTGAGTTTACCTCACTTGTTATCAAAGGGTTTTAGGCCAAAATGCAATCTGACGTCGTTTACACAGATTTTAGTAAGGCATTTGATTCTGTAAGTCATTCTTTGCTGCTCGAAAAATTAAATATTATTGGATTTCTGAGTACTTGTGTGGCCGAAAACAAAAAGTGGTTTTTAAATCTTTTGTATCTAAATCTATTTTTGTTACCTCTGGTGTCCCTCAGGGGAGTCACCTAGGACCATTGCTATTTAATCTCTTTATTAACGAGCTTCCTGCTGTTATTACTAATTCTCGTGTATTTATGTTTGCTGATGATGTAAAGCTATGTTTCACCTATAATGATGATTCTCTATGTAACTTACTACAGTCGGACCTGGGTGCACTGTCGGCTTGGTGCCGTTATAACTTACTACATTTAAATTGTTCAAAATGTAAAATCATGTCCTTTTGTCGAGGTACCCCTAATACTGCTCACTACTTACTTGATGATTCACCACTCGTCCGCGTTTTTGAAATTAAAGATTTAGGCATCACTCTTGAAAGTAAATTAAAATTTGATTCTCACATATTGTCATCAAGCGGTGGTCAAAAGAGTTTAATGATCCCTATGCCAGTAAAACGCTATATACATCCCTGGTACGTCCCATCCTGGAGTATGGATCTTGTGTGTGGTCCCCGCCATACGGAATTCACCAGGATAGAATTGAATCTGTGCAGAAGAAATTTCTTCTGTTTGCCCTTAGAAGTTTTAACTGGGTTCCTGGGATAGACCTACCCCCGTATTCAAGTAGACTTGTATTAATTAATCTTTCTTCCCTCTTGAACCGTAGAATTATGGATGGTGCAGTATTCATCACTAATCTACTTAATGGAGAAATCGACTTTTCAGTTCTTTTGAGTAACATAAATTGAACTGTTTCCATTAGATCCACCCGTTACTTCACATAACTTAGCCTCGATCGGTGCTCGAGCAACTATTTAATTCATGAACCATTTCGTGTTATTTGTTCAGACTTTAACCTGCTTTATTCACGTAACTCGTTGGAAACCTCAATTCTAGTACTAAAACGATCTTTCCTTTCTGCCTTATCTAATCACAACCACTAATCAATAATCTTCCACTGGTCTGATTGGGTTTTTCTGGGTTTTTCCCAATCCACGCAACAAATGGACCAGTTATTTTTATGTTGAATTTCCCAGAGCGTTAACGTTAAGTTTTTAAATTTTATATCTTAATTTTGAACTTTATTTCAGATAAAAATGTAATATAGTTTTTTAATTAATTAATTCAATTATTCTTTTTAATATTATAATTATAATTAATTTTGATTTGTCAGCTGCTCATAGCTGACATTAAATAAATAAACAAGTAGAAACGTTGCAGTCGGACGCACCCGACTGCGGTATACTCGATACCAGTAGTAAAACAGATTAAAAGAGAGCTGATTGCAATGGTGTGTGGATACGGCAGGGGTGTAGGCTGCCTCAAAGATTGTCTGGTGCAGATGGGGATGCCAAAAATCTATCTTCCTCCCAAATTTGGTGACTCTAGCTCAAAAATAGTAAAATTTGTGGGAAGGGGGGCTTTGGTTGGTAAGGGGGGGCGTGGCATCCAATCTTTTGCTGTAGATCTATTTATGATGTCAATTGCTATCCTCAAACAGAATTTGGTGACTCTAGCTCAAAGTTAGTAGAATATGGTAGAAGGGGGGCTAGGTGCTGGGGGATGGTATGGGAGGGCGTGGCGTCCAAAGTTTAGCTGCAGATCTGATTGTGATGTTAATTGCTATCCTCATACCAAATTTGGTGACTCTAGCTCAAAGTTAGTAGAATATGGTGGAAGGGGGGCTGGGGGCTGGTATGGGGGGCGTAGCGTCCAAAGTTTTGCTGCAGATCTATTTATGATGTTAATTGCTATCCTCATACCAAATTTGGTGACTCTAGCTCAAAGTTAGTAGAATATAGTGGAAGGAGGGCTGGGGGCGCCATCCAAAATTTTTGGGCTTGTTCACTTCCAATCTTGGCACCAAATTTGGCGGCTCTAGCTCAAAAGCTGTGGAAAATATAGGCACTTTTGATTTCAAAATGGAAGGGGCTAGGGAACGGGGGGCGTGGCTCCGATGCTCTGATGCAGTTTTTTGGGGATCGTTAACAGCTATCTTCCTACCAAATTTGGTGACTATAGCTTTAACTCTTTGGAAAATACACGCATTCCCGTTTTTAGTGAAGCATTGGGGCGGTTTGGGGCAGCTTGGGCAGTATGGATTGGCGTGGCATCCAAAGTTTTTATGCATTTTTTGGAGGTTGTAATCACCTATCTTGGCACAAAATTTGGTGGTTCTAGCTTAAAAACTGTAATAGATATAAGCATTTCTGTTTTTAAGCTGCGAGGGGGCTGGGGGCGGAATGGGTAGGTGGGGCCCAAAACTTTGATGCAGTTTTTGGGGGGTCGTTTCCAGCTATCTACCTACCAAATTTTGAGACTCTAGCTCAAACACTTTCGAAGATACACGCAAAACCGTTTTTAGCGAAGCGTTGGGGTGGTTGAGGGCGGATAGGGCAGTATAGCTGGGCGTGGCATCCAAAGTTTTTATGAATTTGATTGGGGATCGTCAACACCTATCTTGGAACCAAATTTGATGGCTCTAGCTCAAAAACTGTAGAAGATATGGGCATTCTTGGGGTTAAAGTGCGGGGGGGCTGGGGGCGGTATGGGTGGGCGTGGCTCCAAAATTTTTGATGCAGTTTTTTGGGAGTTGGTAGTAGCTATTTTCTCCCCAAATTTGGTAGTTCTAGCTATAAGGGCTTGCGAAATAGCTGCATCTATCGATTTAGCGTTATCGAGTTTATCGATTTGCCAGCCCCCTAGTTATCGTAGAGCTCCAATCTTGACACTTTAATTTACTATGCCATAGATAAAGAGATTTGCAAAGTTTGAAGTCTCTAACTTAAAGGGTGTGGAAAAAAGTTGCGAACATACGGACGGACAGACGGTCAGACGGACAGACGGACAGACACCATGACGGACATTGCACAAACCCAATATACTCTTTACCTTCGGTATCGAGTATAATAAAAAATAAAATATATATAAAACTACAAATGAAGATTTCATCCCAGTAAACTATTGTGGTGTGTCTCTCAGGTGTTGTTGAGTCCCCTTTAAGGCCTGTTTACTCTCGACATAACATAGTTTATCTTAGACTGAGAGTCAGCTGACCCAATCTTCCTTATGGCTCTCAATATGAGCGTTTAACATAACTTTACTAAATGTAATTTTAAACCTGCAGGTTGGAAAGTTTTATGTAAAGTTTTAGGTTGAACAGTGTTGAAAACGTTATTGTTAAATGTTAGTCATACATATAATAGTATTCTTTTAAATTTATGAGCAGAAGTTTGTAATTTTGGCTCAAAATCATAGTTTAATATATGATAAAAAGTCAAAAGACCTTAAAAATATCCATTTTTATCTTGTTATATGCAGATGTTGTCAATATTTTATAACAGCTGTTTATTTACTTTGTTTAACAACGCTGTTAATATAAATAGTTTGTAAAAATAGTTTGAGAGTAAATGCTTATAATCCTTACGTTAATTTAAGGTATGTCGAGAGTAAACAGGCCTTTACTTCTCTACCCACCCTACCATTGCGGCACCTCGATGTAGTTTGCTGTCGCCCTTTGAGAGTAAACGCTTTAGTCTTCTTAAGTCATAATTAATCCTAACTTCACGTAATCTTGCAAAACTGTTTTTATTAAATTATTCAATAGTACACGTGAGCTAATAAACTTACATATTCTATGCGAGAATTGTATCATAATAAAAGATAGAAATATCACTAGCTAAGATGTGGCTGTATATCGGTTTGATTTGGATAGCCTTTGAGTATGGGTATGTGTGTAAAATATTAAGCATTGTTTTTAAAACTCACGAAATTCCAAAATGTTGATATGACTTTCTCCTTTTACGATCGTTGAGCTCAAGATGGTGTGCGGATAGTTCCGTTTATGAATAAATCGATTAAATGGGGTTTCCTCACTAGCACTTTTCATCAGCATTTAGAGCAATTATCGATAACAAGACGGAGACCTGTCCTAATACACTACATCTGCATGTGCATCTTGTTGACTGTTCACAATTATATATTGTACGTTCAGCTAGCAAGTGTGAAATTTATAATGAATCCGATTTAACTATCTTTTATGGAAAACAACGCAGTTAATGTTAAATTTAAGTGGGTCGTCGAGCTCATCGTTAAATCATACACTGAGCATTCGGAGCGTGTGAAAATATGTACGTTTGGCATCTCATACTAAAAAACTATGCATTTAATTTTATAAAATTATTTTAAATAATAAAGAATCAGTCTGGAAATTTTTGGGAGCGGGATGTGCCGCCGAACTCGAATGAGTTTTTCAAAGAAAGTTAAGGTGTGAGGGGAGAGTGTTTGATATGCTGGAAGCTCAATTGAATACTGGCAAAGATGCACACGGCATATCGCTAGGCTATTTTGCAGAGTACCGAACAGTTGAAAGACTGTATATCAAAAACGATGCTTGGCTCTATTCTGAAAGATTTTTGTATGGAAGTTATTTCCAAGCAGGCAGACTGATTCAAAGCACTCCCACGCCGAAGGTGCTCTACCAGACGGTCCAACCATAGCCTTCTCTGACCTGTATGCAAATTATGAATCAAAGGGCTAACAAGTGCTAAAAAAGACATTTATGTAATTCAACTTACTTATATTTTCTCTAAGGTTTTCTCATTTTGTTTTGGTTTCTTTCGCGGATGGCGCAAACTTTTTCATTTTTTTCGCCATTTCCATACAGATGTACTGATTTTTTCTTATTTCTCTGAGACCACTAATGTTCTCTTCCCAAAGGTTAAGTAAATCCAGTATGGCGTCATCACTCTATAAAATTTAATAAATTCTGCTGAAAAAATTGCAATGAGCTATTTTGTTAAGTATAATAATAAAATTCATTTGATTTTTACTGTTTGCCATTTCCAATTCCAGTTTTCAGTAAACAACTGACTAGTGGTGTCACTTTTACGTAGTAGAAATTGTCGTATATAACAGAAATATTTGTGGAGTATCGAGTACTGTTAACACTTGATGTACTCGCTAGACGGCACCATCTGCCATATCTAGCACCCATACATATGGCAGATGCTTTGCATCATCTCTCAAGATGCGAAGATGCAAGATGCAGCCCTAATTAGGACAGCAAAAGTAACTCACACGTAAATAAATCGCAAAAATTAAATTCTTAGATAATATACCATCCTTAGCGTCCGATTTATGTCCATTCATGCTTTAGTTCACAAAAGAAAAGAAAATTACTTATCATTACCAATCATTCATCTTAATACTCTTTTCTTTTGGTCATCGGGCTTGAACGACTTGAAACGTAACTGGCAACGCGGTTCATATTTCTATTTTACTTGAACTGATATACACTTAGAAAAGCCCCGATCGATGTTTAAAGAATCATTAATTATTATATTCCTTGACTAAATCGTAATGAACATTATGTTGTTGGGGGGAGGGTGACTCTTTTGACCTTCACGGCCACCCGTTCATTGAACACTATTGCAATCAGATGCTGTTTTATATACTCTGCTGTTCCAGTTGAGAAGACTCGTCCTCTTTTACTTCATGATTTCAATCAAAAGCCTTGTTAGAGGTGGAAAGTAACTCGTTTACGGAAAACCAGCCAACTTCCTCCGCGAGACTTCTACGTTCGCACCAGGCACTAGTGATGAACTGATGGCTTCTATTCAAAGAGAGCGAAGCCCATATCGTCATCTTCAGACTCAGACTCCTCTTTCTTTTCGTCTTTCGTTATCTCCTTTTTGTCACCACCGGTAACATAAATAGCCCTCTCTTGCTTTATATTATTTATTTATATATTTATTATTATTTTGTTTATTTTTTTATTTATTTATTGTCAGCTATGAGCAGCTGACATGAAATTAAAATTAATATCAAAATATTTATGGTAAAAATAATTAAATTAAGAGTAAAATTTAAAATTATATTTAAATCTGTAACCAAATTAAAGAAAAAAAGTAAAGTAAAAACCCCATCAGACCAGCGGTAGTTTAGTGATTAGTGGTTACGATTAGGTAAAGAAAAGAGGATCGATCGTTTTAGTTCTTGAGTTGAGGTATCCAAAGAGACACGAGAATAAAGCATCTTATAGTCAGAACATATAACACGAAATGGTTCATGAATTAAATAGTTGCTTGAGCACCGATCGGGGCTAAGAGGTAAAAAGTTACGGGTCTATCTAATAGAAACGTTTAATTTTATTCGACTTAAAAGAACTGATGAGTCGATTTCACCATTAAGTAGATTAGTGATGAATACTACACCATGCATAATTCTACGGCTCAAAAGAGAAGGAAGATTAATTAAAAGAAGTCTACTTGAATACGGGGGTAGGTCTATCCCAGGAACCCAGTTAAAACTTCTAAGCGCAAACAGAAGAAATTTCCTCTGCACAGATGCAATTCTATCCTGGTGAATCCCGTATTGCGGGGACCACACACATTTATGGTTAATTCTCGCTGCTGTTGAATAGCATAAAAGCTCAGTAAAAAAAAGCTTATAACAATTTGTTCTTGCTGAGAGCAGAGATCCTCACGAAACGTACATTTAGCAAAGCAGATAACCTAGTTGATCAGTTTAACGGAACAACATTGCTGTCCACAAATAATACACTTTTTGCCATTACACTCTTTACTTCGGTGGGAGACTATTTTATTTAAAACTACGTCTTCTACAGAAATCATTGAAGGGGGCTAGAAGTCTAGCTGTGTGAGTCCCCACTAGCCATTGCCCCGTGATGGGACTGATTACGGCAGCACAGCCTAATCTATAATCTATTATCTGTATATCTGAATAAGGCCTAAGGACTGATTTTTACAGCGCGTTGGCCAGGTTTGCCTGGCAATCCTAACTGTGGCGGTGGTAAGTTGCCGGCTCTTGTTTGCTTCGAGCTCGAAGTGAGATCGAGCTCTAAGCTTGCAACTGGCCATGGGGATACCCATGCTCTTCTCGTCTGTGAGGAGAGCCATGGTAGCTCGATGCCTTGCCAGCTCGCCTGCTTTGTCGTTGCCGGTGGAATTCCTGAAAGTTGCTAATAACTTCCCCATTTGGTCTATTGGCAGAAGATTAAGTATGCTTTGAAGAGCTTCAGTTGGGGTCGTATTGGGGGCTCCTGTTATGGTCAGTTCAGCGGCACGCTGTACCTTGCCAATCTTGTGGCCTGTTTTCTGTTTTGATAGAGTTGGCCACCATACCGACACTCCGTACAGTAGGGTAGGCCTGACGATGGCTGTGTACAGCCAGAAGGTGATATAAGGTGCCATTCCCCATTTTAATCCAATGGATTTCCTGCATGTGTATAGTGTGACTGAAGCCTTCTCAGCGCGTTCCCCCGAGCTAAGATTCCAGTCTAGTTTACTGTCAAGGGTGAGCCCTCAGAATTTGGCTGATTTATATATATATATATATATATACTTCCTGGTGAAAAAGACTAAATCAGTTTTGGCTGGGTTCAACCTGAGCCCCTTTGATGTGGCCCATGAGGACAGTGTATGAAGATCGCAAAAAGATTGGGGGTATTTTCCCGAGAAGGCTATAGCAACGTCGTCTGGAAAAGCGATCACTCGACATCCCGCTCCCACTAGAAAGCAGGCTGTCAACTGCCACGTTACACAGGAGAGGGGAGAGAACATCGCCTAACGGGTGCCTCTTTTCATGGATCTGGATATGGTTGAGACTGGCCCTGACGATCCTCTTGAGCAGTTGCTCAGTCAGTCAAACAATGTGGTGTCCCACCCCCAGCTCCGATAAAGTCACTGTAATCGCCCACGGCCCCTCAATATATAGAAAGGCAATAAGGCAAAACATCTTGTGTTGGAGTTTTTTTTCTATTGTGGAGACAACAACATAAAGTGCTGTCTCAGTAGATTTGCCTTTTTGGTAAGCATGTTGTGCTTCGAAGAAATGATCGGTCTTAATCGTGTCTCTGATATGTAGGCCCAGCTCCCTTTCCTTGGATAGGGGTAGTGGTTCTTCAACTGAGCACCCGGGAAAGTGGGTTTCCATCAAAAGTTCCAGTGACTCTAGACTGGTCGTTGTCCATGAGTCATCAGATTTTTAGAGGAAGGCTACGGTTGCTTGAGTACTCGAGAGAACCCTCCTGAGCCTTGCTGCTTCTGCAGTGCTCTCGATTTTGGAGCAAAAGTTTTGTCATGTGGAGCGCTTAGCTTGTCTAAGATGCTTTTTGAAGGATGATAAGCTGGCTTTATAGAGACATCAAGATTGGTCGTGTCCCCTCGACTTAGCTCTATTGAAGATCTTTCGCGAAGTTTTGCGAAGCTTCCCTTTTTGCGGGGACCACCATAATGGTTGTATTTTCCCTCTTGGTTAGCTCTCGAGGCATGTCTTGTATAGGGCGGACTTGAAGGCCTCCATGAGCTTGTTTGTGAGTAACTCTGTGTACTCAGGCGAGGGGATTCCTACTAGGGGATGCTCTGGGATTAGCCTTTCAAAGCATTCATCGAAATAGGTCCAGTTCGTTCGTTAAACTTTTCTGCACCATTTTGGTCTGGGTATATCAAGGGAGAACGCTATGTCGATATATCTGTGGTCGGAGAAGGGGTGCTCTACTAGCACTCTCCATTTTGTGAAACGTTGGTCAAGGCAGATTGTGGCTAGCGCCATATCTAAGACTTCTTCCCTATTTTTTATAATAAAGGTCTAGTCGTTACCTACTTAACAAATGTTTAAGTTGGTTGGAGGATATAATTAAAGAGATGCTCAACCCGTTCACTTTTTTCGGAGCTGCCTCAATGGTGGTGGTGAGCGTTGGCATTGCAGCATATTATGAGCTCGGTGTGATTTGTTTCGTAGTCAGCGATGAACGCCCGTGTTCAGGGCCGTGTAATCTTGTAAGCACCGCTGCCTGGCTGTCGGAAGAAATGGCTATGTCTCTATGAGCGTATCCCCTCTCGATGTTAAGGGAGTCACATCTTTTAATCGCAGACTCCAGTTCCAGCACCCTCATCTGTTAGTAATCCGACCGTATACCATCTAATAACATGCGGTTTCACATTATAGGTGGTCGACAGACTAGTCAGTCGACTCTGCTTTATTACTGAGCTCAGTTTTAAAAAGCTTCACGAAACTAAAAAGGGCCATCTACGCATCTTGCGGAAAGGCCAACAGTGTGCCAGTTGCACTCGTGACAGTAGCGATTGCGTTCGCTCCTGCCATTTTTATGTGTTGGAGATCCTCAGTGCTTTGTTATATAAATCGGAGAATTTAGAACGCACGGTCATTTGAGTTATTACAAGAATTGCTTTTATTTTATGCGCTTCAGCGTCTTACTAAGAAAAGAATATTTTAGAGAGTGTAGAGAGAAGCTTAAGTGTGACCAAGTTCACGTATTCTTAATTGCCCTAAATGTTAATGCATTTTCAACACTCCTTCTCAACGATTGTATACGTTGAACTTAAGAACTAATAACAATTCATTTCTTGAATACATTTGACGTGTTTTATTTTTTGTAAATTCTTTGTTAACACGTCTGATACCATATTATCAGTACTTATATATTGTATATCAATCTACTTTTTATCATACAACTTACGAACATGGTGATATCTGATGTCAATGTGCTTACTACGATTGTGCAAAATTGGATTTTTAGCTAAATATTGAGCGCTTTGGTTATCGCAATACAACAAAACCGAATTTATTTTACCAAAACCAATTTCCTGTAGTAGCTTCTTTAAATAGACAGCCTCTCTTGCTGCAATCGACAATGCAACATACTCAGCTTCTGTGCTGCTTAAAGCTACCAGAGTCTGTTTCTTCGATTCCCATGATATGGCTCCACCTGTAGCTAAGAAGACATATCCACTATATGACTTCCGATCGGATTTATCGTTCGCCCAGTCTGCGTCCACGTATCCATGAATCGATCTATCAGTTTGTTGATAGTGGAGCCTCATATTTGCTGTTCCCCTCAGATACCGCAATATTCGCTTTGCAGCGACCTCATGCTCCTTGTGTGGATTGGCGTTTCTTTGCGCCAACTTCGCAACCGAATGTAGGATATCTGGCCTGGTAGTTATAGCCAGATACATTAAAGACCCAATTAATGACTGAAAGCCCTGTTCATTAATCGTCTTGCAGTTGATGTCATCACAGTTAACTTGATGCCCGGCCTCCAAAGGTGTTGCTACTGGTCTGCACATCGACATGCCCCACGTATATAGCATCTGTTCCATATACTGCTTGTGCCCGAGGCTTATGCTACCAGTCTCACCCTCACGCTCTATTTCCATACCTAGGAAGTATTTGAGCTGGCCTCCATCAACCACATCGAACTGATTTGCAATGGATGCCTTGATCGCAAGCATTTCATCCTTCGACTTACTTGCAAATAGAAGATCGTCTACGTAAACAGCAATTATGTTCATATTACCTTTCGTGTTGCGTACATAAACGCATGACTCGCTAGCACATGGAAGAAAGTCCAGTCGTCTTAGAACCAAGTCAAGTTTCGCATTCCATACTCTGCCGCTTGCTTAAGCCCGTGCAGAGATTTCTTTAGCCTCATTACCTTCTCTGGATGCAAGTCGCTTATGAAGCCTTCTGGCTGCTTCATGTATACCTCCTCTGACAGCTCGCTGTTGAGGTATGCAGACGAAACGTCCATTTGATGCAAAAACATTTTATGCTCCACTGCCAATGCTATAATCATCCTCACTGATGAGTATCTTACAACCGGCGAAAATGTTTCGAAGTAATCTATGTCGAATTGCTGCGCGCATCCCTTGGCAACCAGCCTTGCCTTAAAGCGGTCCACATAACCATCCTGGTCAACTTTTGTGCCGAACACCCACTTGCAGCCAATTGCCTTTTTGCCGCTTTGCAAGTTGACAAGCTCCCATGTCTCATTGGCGTGCATCCAACTCCTTCTGGATCGCGGCTGACCAATCAGAACGAAACTCTGATTTAATAGCTTCTTTAATGTTTGCTGGAATTGACACGTCCTCCGCCCTTAACATATTTACAATGTTATATTGCTTGCGAGGTCGTCCTGTCCTTATTTTCTTTGGCCGCCCTGGGCCACGCATTCCAGCTTCTGCTGACGGATTTTCCTCTTCGCTTTCAGCACTTTCATAGTCGTCACTGCTCTTAGAATCCTCCGATTCGAATTCGGGGTCTACCTGTATATCCTCAATATTCTCATCAATATTATTTACCAAGTCTCGTGCCCCTAATGACGAGCTTTCGACTATCAGGGATATCATATCCTTTTCGTTACTTGCTGTTGAAAAATTATCTTCCAAAAAGATAACATCTCTAGACTCTATGACTTTATGTGATCCTGGGCATAACAGTCTATATGCCTTAGCGGTCAACGAATAGCCGATCATTGTGTACTCGATGCCCTTTGCATCGAATTTTCTATTGTGCGTCTTGTTTAGAGCTACAACTTTTGACCCAAAAATTCTGAAATGTGACACTACCGGTTTCGTTCCAGTCCACATCTCAAACGGCGTTTTGTCTTTTAAGACTCTCGTAACTGACCTGTTTCTTATATACGCAGCACTTCGTACAGCTTCTCCCCAAAGATTTTCATCCAGCCCCGAGTGTACAAGCATGCTTCTGGCCATCTCTACTAGAGTCCTGTTAGCGCGCTCAGCAACTCCATTTTGCTGCGGGGTGTATGGAACTGTCAGCTGCCGTTGAATACCCTGCTCAGTTAGGTATTTTTCGAATTCTGCATTTATGTATTCACGTCCCTTGTCGCTGCGCACAGCCTTTAGCTTTTTACCGGATTGCCTCTCCGCAAATACTACAAAGTCTTTAAACGCATTTTTTATTTGATCGCGACTTTTTAAAATATACACAAATGTATAACGCGAAAAATCATCTATAAACGTTGCGAAATATATCGCACCGCCTGCCGAAGTTTTGTTCATTGGTCCACAAATATCTGTGTGTACTAACCCTTAAGCTTCGCAAGCATGGTTCTCTGCCGCCACAAACGGCTTTACACATATTTTGCACTTTGCGCAGGTTGCGCATACCTCGTCTTTTGCATTGTTGCCGAAAGGTTTCAGCCCACGCACAATACTGTCGTTTGCCATTTTCTGTAGGCTTGCCATATTTAAGTGGCCAAAACGACAATGCCACTTCCACAGTTCACTTCTGTTCGATTTTGCATACATGCACTTTTCATTTTTTATATCAACAACAAACAAATTATTGTTCTTCGTGGCATGTAGTATTTTAACATTGTTTTTGTTCTTTATAACTGCACTGTCCTTGTCAAAATAAACTTTCATGTCTTTTTCTACGGCTTTTGACACAGATATAAAGTTTGCTTGTAAATCATCGACATACAATACGTTTAGTAACTCGACGCTCGAATTTCCCGTATTTAAACGCACACTTCCAATGCCGCTTGCATACACGCAGTTGTCCCCCGCGAGGGATATTTTCTCTTTATGCTCGCTCATAAAATCAAACATCGACTTGTCACAACATATGTGAGCAGTCGCGCCACTATCCAAACACCACATTGACTTTGATAGTTGGTCCGTTTTACGCACATTCGCAAGCATAGAGAACTGACTCTCCTCGTCTTGTTTCTCTTTATTATCATTCCTCTTTTTGCACTGAGCAATTAAATGATCTTCACTGCCGCATCTATAGCACTTTTTTCTAGACACCGTATTTTCTTGCTCATTCTTTTTGCCTTTATTTCTCGTACGTGATACATATACTTGCTGTACATCGCTGCTTGATTCCGCTTTGCTCACCATTTGCCTCTCTCCCTCTTCCATAATTTTGATCTTTAAATCAGATAAGGACGGTAGTGTCTCACGAGTCTGAATCGCTACTACAAAATTCTCGAATGTTCTGCTTAGTCCCGACAATAGCACAATTGTTAAAATGTCTTCTTGAATATCCATTTCAATCTCTTTTAACTTGTCCACTATGTCCGAGAACTCACTTATATACTCTTGTACATGTGTGACGTCACTAAGACTCAAACGCAGCAGCTTTCTGAACAATTGAATTTTTCTTGCAGGTCCACGCGGTTGATACACACTTGCGAGCTTCTCCCAAGCCTCTTTCGATGTCGTACAGTTCTTTATGAAATTGATTTGTGACGCCTTTACACCCAGCAATATACTTGCTCATGCCTTTTCGTCACGCGTATCAAAATCTGCATTTTGCTGTGCTGTGTCACTTTCAGTTTTCACAGTTCTACCACACACAATTGGCCAATAGTCATTGTGGACCAATATGCTTTTCATTTGCACTGACCACACCGCATAATTTTCGCCGTCCAACTTGTCGATCGTGTATAACCCTTGCGCACTCATGTTTCTATTTTTTTTCGTAATCACATTCAAAAGTTTACTTATTCAGATCGCACTGGGCCCATAACCTGTTGGAGATCCTCAGTGTTTTGTTATATGAATCGGAGAATTTAGAACGCACGGTCATTTGAGTTATTACAAGTATTGCTTTTATTTTATGCGCTTCAGCGTCTTACTAAGAAAAGAATATTTTAGAAAGTGTAGAGAGAAGCTTAAGTGTGACCAAGTTCACGTATTCTTAGTTGCCCTAAATGTTAATGCATTTTCAACATTATGATTGACCTGTTAGCACTGTGATTGATGAAAACATGCAGAGGCGGAAGTCCTAGCAGTACGTCAAGTGCTGAGGACGGGCACGTACGCACAGCGCCGTAGCTGACTATTGGCCTCACTATTGCTGTGTAAGCCCACAGTAGGATTTTAGGGGATACCCCCCAATTATTCCCTGCGACAGATCTGCAACTCATTAGACCAGTGTGGCCTTGCGTACCGCATGCTCGACATGCTGTTTTCATTGTAGCCTCTTGTCCAAGATTATCCCCAGATACTTTATCTCCGTAGAGAGTGGGATAACCGTACCCCCAATAGATATGGGTCTTATGGATTTTAGCTTGTTCCGATTGGTGAAAGCGATAATTGTGGTTTTTGCTGGATTTATATTCAGCCCCACGTCCCTGAACCAGTCTAAGCAAAGTCTGAGACCCAGTGTAATCCTATCACATAGCGTGTTCAAGAATTTACCTTAACAGACAATGGTAATGTCATCGGCGTAGCCTTGGCACTCAAATCCATTATCCATTGTCCACCACGAGACTCCAGAGGAGAGGTGATAGGACACCCCCCTGTGGACATCCTCTGGTGGCTTGGGCCCTCACCGTCAAATTATTGACAGTGACTTCAGCTATTCTAGTCTCAAGGAGTTTGCCTAGCCAGATAGTAAGTCCTGACTCAACCCCTTTACCCCGAAGCGCCCTGGCCACAACATCATGTGCTGTGTTTTCGAAAGCACCCTCTATGTTCATGAAGGCACAGAGAGCAACAAGAGCTCTTTTTGTAATTTAAATCATTACAATATGCCATAGCTATTCCATAACTGTTTACTTTAACATTTCTGTGATCAAAAATAAGAAAGTTTTTTTCTTAAGCTGTAACTTTATAGCCTAATTTATTAGAATACAGTTGAAATCCGCACAAGTATCCACTTTAAAAATTACAAGTTGTTCATTGATTTTGAATGTTTTCGTCCGTGTATCGCTTTTAAATCCACACTCACTAATCTTAAAAATGAAATATAAATTACTACAATTGCCTTTTGGTTATCTTTATTTTTCTTACCTGGTTTTGTAAAAACTCAATGTTCTTAGCAGCTGCTCCAAATGCTTTACACTCGTTGAACATATCCTCCAGATTTTTATTTTTTGACGTCAGTAGTTTAAATCGTAATTTTTATGCTCGATACCAAAGGTTAAGAGTAAATTGGGTTTTTGCAATGTCCGTCATGGTGAATGTCCGTCCGTCCGTCTGTCCGTCTGTATGTTCGCAATTTTTTTCCACACCCTTCAAGTTAGAGACTTGAAACTTTGCAAATGTCTTAACCTATGGTATAGTAAATTAAAGTGTCAAGATTGGGGCTCTACGATAACTGGGAGAGCTGGAATATTGATAAATTCGTTAACTCGAAACCGATAAATCTTCTTTGTTCGCAAGCCCTTACAGCTAAAACTTACAAAATTGGGGAGAAAATAGTTACTATCAACTCCCCAATATTGCATTTAAAATTTTGGAGCCAGGAGCACCCATTCCGCACCCAGCCCCCACAGTTTAAAACCAAAAATTCCTATATCTTCCACAGCTTTTTTGGTGCCAAGATAGGTGATGACGACCTTCAATAAAGTTCACAAGAACTTTGGATGCCTATCCATACTGCCCTAGCCGCCCCCAACCACCCGAACGCTTCACTAAAAACGGTAATGCGTGTATCTTCCAAAGTGTTTGAGCTAGAGTCGCCGAATTTAGAGTTTGATAAAGCTAACTGTTAGCGACCCCAAAAAAACTGCATCTAAGTTTTTGAGCCACTGTCCCCCGTTCCCCTACCCCCACGCAGTTGAAAAACAGATATGCCTATATCTTCCACAGCTTTTGAGCTAGAGCCACCAAATTTGGTGTCAAGATTGGTGATGGAGAAACCCGAAAATTTGAAATTTGCAATCAGGACTCTTTTTATCGAAGGCGACGGTCGACACCGGGGCCACTAGGAGCTTCTGAGCCAGAAGTTTTTTAAGGAGAAAGAAGCAAAAGGAGAAGTGTTCGCAGTGACCGCGATTACTGACTTAGCAGGCGGCTCGAAGGCAGCGATAAATAAGTTGTAAAGAATTAAGGTGAACCTGATTAGCAAAGAGGTTCCGATACAAATGCTCGTAATGGGGAACGAGTGGAGGATGTGCGTAGACTATAGACAGCGCAACGCACATTCCATACCAGACGCATACCGTACCCAGGATTAACCATATACTGGAAAAGTTGAGGCACGCACGCTACATCTCGGCACTAGATTTGAAGCATAGGTACTTGCAAAACCCAATGGCGGCGAGCAGCAGGGAGTACACCGCGTGTACAGTGCCAGGTCGTGCAGACATGCCGTTTGGTTTGCGTTCGGCTGTTGCGACTTTTTAGAGAGCATTGCATACGGTTATAGGCCCGGAGATGGAGTCCCATGCGTTCGCGTACTTAGGCGACATCATAGTAATCAGCGCAACTAAAGAACAACACCTAGCAGCCCTGAGAGAAGTATTTCGCCGGCTGAGGGAGGCTTATTTTAAGCTAAACCAAAAAAATAGTTAGTTTTTCCAGAGGAAGCTGGTATACCTAGGGCATCTGGTGAGCGAGAAAGGAATCCAGATGGACCCCTCAAAGGTGGAAGCCATGAATAATCTAAATAAACTCTCTGAAAGAACTTAGACGATGCCTTGGAATGGCGTCATAGTACTGCCGGTTCGTGCCAAATTTTACAGCAGTGGTTCAGCCGATGACTGTTAAAGAAATCTCGAAAGTGGTAGTGGAAGGAGGACCAACAGGCCGCGTTAGACAGTCTGAAAAAGTGTCTAACGTCCGCCCCTGTCCTGGCAATTTCCGGAGTTCGGAGAGAAGTTCAAGTTGCAGACGGACTGGATTACGGCAAACATTTGCTTAGCAGGAGCAGGTCATAGCGTACGCTAGCCGGAAACTCTCGAAGGTGGAATCGAACTTTCGGCAACAGAAAAGGAGTGCTTGGCGATCGTGTGGGCGATCAGGAAGCTTAAATGCTATTTGGTGTGATATGGCGGAAGAAAAGCGCGCTGGGCGTTAGAGCTACAGCAGTATCATTTCGGCGTTATATACAGGAAAGGAAAATCCAACGTGGTGGCAGGCGTTTTTTCGCGAGACCAGTTAAAGCAGCTCCAGCAAGCCGTTGTTCAACAGTTTCCCGGAGGATGGATTTAAAGTATGCAGGAAAAATTAGGAACCATCCA
Organism: Scaptomyza polygonia; assembly: GCA_035044585.1. NCBI lineage: Eukaryota > Metazoa > Arthropoda > Insecta > Diptera > Drosophilidae > Scaptomyza > Scaptomyza polygonia. The sequence goes on along the minus strand of JAWNNU010002004.1, from coordinate 70,456 downwards.
AGTATACGGATTACGTGAAAGCTATACCTATACAAGGGCCAAACTAATTTATTTCTGATCTTATTTTGGTGAGCACTTGAAACAGATTTTGTTTATTCTGTTTGAAACCACGGCGTGCTTTCTGATTTATGGGCTAAAAACTTCGCATGTTTAAACATATTCTAATTATCGGAATCGTTTTTGATGCCACCGCCTGCTGCTTTAAAATCACGAAAATTTCTATATTTTTCACAGCTGTCGAGAGTCAATAAAGTCTCCTAATTTGGTGGCAATAAAGTTTGTGGCATTAACCAAGATCTGCATCAATCATTTTTTTTTTCAGTGCCCTCTCCTGCCGATCCGTAACCAGCAGTAAGCGCAAACTCGTTTCTACCACTGTTTTTAAGCTTGAGTCACAAAATTTAGTAGGATGCTTGCAAAGCCCCTAAGATGTCCATAAAGGTATCTTTGAGCGCAGCACCCACCTCCAGCTGCTGTTTTTTCCACCATTGCAAGCGAACACATCAGCACCATCAGTTTTTATACAGGTTTCGGCGAAAACCGCCGTCAGTTGCGTCCGACTGCAACGTTTTCATTAGTTATACTTTGATATTGAATAAAGGGAGTAATTCCGTCCGTATGAATGCAACTCTTTTCGAAACCCGCAAAGGATTTAGGATTTGATGGAAAGCGGATTTTTGTTTCAATTTCTCTTACGATCAACGGCCCGAACCGTCTGTTGTACGACAACTAAGAAAGCTTAATATTTGTAACTATAGCTTTAACTATAAAACGTAGTAATAATTTAAATATAACGAGTGAAAACGTTGCATTCGGATGCCTTATTGCAAAAGGGTACGGATGCGGCAGGCGTTTACGCTGCCTCAAAGATTGTCTGGTGCATATGGGGATGCCACTGGCTTTCTCGCTTCCAAATTTGGTGACTTTAGTTCATAGTTCGTTAAAAACTTTGAAAGGGGAGCTAGTTGCGGTTTGGGTGGACGTGGAATCCAAATCTGCAGATCTTTGTTTATGTCAATTATTAAACTCCTTCCTAATTTTGTGACTCTAGCCGATGGGTATATAATCTAAAAATAAGAGTTGGCAAGTGGCAAGAAAAGCTCTTCTCAGGGTTCCGAGTAAGTCCTTTTCTCTGTTTTGCTAAGTTAGCAACAAGTGTGAGCTATCGCAAAAGCGGATTTTTGTTTGACTTGCCCTTGCAATCAACGGCCCGAAACGTCTGTTGTACGACAACAAAAAACAGTATATATTTGTAAGCATTTGTATGCTTGTGCGTTTGTTACATTTCTTGCTGGGCCTGCTTGTCGAGATTTTTTGTTTATTTTTAATTTATTATTAAGGCTAAAGTAGTTTGATCTTTGGCTTTGGGTTAGGTCTGATAAGTACATACTTATTCAATATTCCTGCTAACCGCTCAGCACTGCTGCCGTGGGCTAGAAACTCACCACAAGCCGAGCTTTTCTAGCCGACGGCGGCCGGTAACGGAGTTGGGTTAAGCTGGGGACCAGTACAAATAAAGACAATTAAAGCAATAAATCCTTACGCGTTTTAATCCGCGAAAACCAATCGTACGTGTGTGTATGTATGTATGTACATAAATTCATATATAGAACACAGCAATTTTACATATCTTGCTGCTTGAATACATTCTACACACGTCCATATACAGTACGACCTCGCTCAACGCAACCCTCGTTAAACGCAATTCCTCGATAATTGCAACACCCAAATTCTTAACTTGAAAAAAATGTACCTCATTTTACGCAACTTTCTTAGGAAATCATACAAAGTACAGATCACAATTTCTAATTTGATCAAAAAATTAATAAATTAAAATGAAATCCTTGCAGATAAACTCGATTTACTTTGATTTAAATGTTAAGAAAATGCATCTACTTTTGGAAATAGGTCTCGTAGCCAACAAAAGATTATCCCTCGGTTTTCGCAACCACTTTAGTTTTCGCAACAGGCCGATTTCTAATAGGTTGCGTTAAGCGAGGCGTACTGTATATGTATATATATATATATATGCAAGTGAATGCAAGTGAATTATTTCTAACACTTGTCAAGTCACCGGCACTCTATAACACAAGCAAAATACAAAGCGCAATATAACAAAAAATAACACATATAAAACAAAACACTGGCCAAACACAAACAGATGTACTTGTAAGCTTTACTAGTTCCGTTCTTTTGAATTAGCAAAGTGTACCATAACTAAAGACGCTTTTTTCCAAAGAGGCGCTAACGTGTGTGATCCGATATATTCTGTGTACTTCGTTCGTTCCAAGCGAGTGGAATATTCGAAATAATTTATAAATATTCTTTTATAAATTTTTCCAGGTCCACTGTTCGGAACTATATTTTTAAACAGTCTTTTAATAACTTTATAATTCCGTCTCCACTTCGTTCGAAGCGAATGGAACAATCCAAATAATTTATAAATATTCTTTAATACATTTTTCTAAGTTCACTGTTCGGAGCTATATTTGTAAATAGTCTTTTACAAATTTTATAATTCCGTTTCCATTTCGTTCCAAGCGGGTGGAACATTCCAAATAATTTATAAATATTCTTTTATAAATTTTTCTAAGTTCACTGTTCGAAGCTATATTTGTATATAGTCTTTTACAAATTTTATAATTCCGTTTCCACTTCGTTCCAAGCGGGTGAAACATTCCAAATAATTTATAAATATTCTTTTATAAATTTTTCCAAGTTCACTGTTCGAAGCTATATTTCTAAATAGTCTTTTACAAACTTTATAATTCCGCTTCCACTTCGTTTCAAGCGTGTGGAACATTCCAAATAAATTATAATTATTCTTTAATAAATTTTTCCAAGTCCACTGTTCAGAGCTATATTTGTAATTTTATGATTCCGTTTCCGCTTCGTTCCAAGCAAGTGAAACATTCCAAAAAATTTATAAATATTTTTTTATACATTTTTCCAAGTGCACTGTTCTTAGCTTTACTTTTAAATAGTCTTTTACAAATTTTATAAATCCGTTTCCACGTCGTTCCAAGCGAGTGGAACATTCCAAATAATTTATAAATAATCTTTTATAAATTTTTCTAAGTTCATTGTTCGGAGTTATATTTTTAAATAGTCTTCTACAAATTTTATAATTCCGTTTCCACTTCGTTCCAAGCGAGTTGAACATTCCAAATAATTTATAATTATTCTTTTATACATTTTTCTAAGTCCATATTTGTAAATATTCTTTTACAAATTTTATAATTATCCACTTATTTCCAAGCGAAGGAATGGACTATGCCGATAGGGTCAGGTCAAGGAGAGGAAAAGCAATTGAAAGTTCCGTCCTTGAAGAGCCAGAGAAGAGTTTCCCTTGCTTCACCAAAACTTCCTGTGAAGGAAAGTGCGAGACCATCAAACAACCAATTTCAAGTTTGAAACAAAAAGCCATTCGGGCCGCTATTAAACTTATCTCAAACACACGAATGGCAATGTCCGATTTTATCTCTGCTTCCGATAAGCTGACCCAATTCGAATCAAGAATCTGTGGTCCGTCAGCTACAGAACCAACGCCTTACACACTCCAGGTTTGTCGCGACCATGTAAAGGTTCTGTGGGAGAAAGTAGAGCAGGAATACGAGACCAGCTCTAAGGTACTCAGCCAAGGTTGTGGGAGTAGCCAACCTGCGTCGTTAACAGCAACGTACGACCATTGCTCCGTATACGAGCGGTGTACAGCACAGTTATGCAAACACTTAGAAATGCTTAGTCCAATTAATAGGCAACCTACAGGTCCGTTAGCGCCTGTTTCTCGGGGCTGTAGTCTCCCGCCAGTAGACACAGAAGTGTTCTTCGGAGACTATTTAAAACGGCCAAAATTCCCAGACCTGTTTACGGCTATCCACATTGACATCCCTCGACTTACTCCAGTCGAAAAAAACTGCAGGTGAAGCTAAGGCAATTTTATTAAAGTCTCCGATCACCCATGACGGTTTTGCCTCTGCCTGGCAGGCGTTATATGAGCGTTTCCAAAACAAGTGGCTCCTGGTCAACAGCCAGCTCAAAATCCAAATCTATTTGCCGACGGTCAATGTAGAAACCGGTTCCGCCCTGAAAGAGATTCAGACCACTATTCAGAGTAATGTCACAGTCTTGGAGCACTCCGATGTGTCAACTGACAATTGGGACTGCCTCTTGGTGTTCTTATGCTCGTTCAAATTACCAAAGGGCCTATCAGATAAAGTGGCGATCCCAAAGTGGGAGAATCTAAACAGTTTCCTTGGTTAACGATACAGAACGCTAGAAGCTATCGAAGATATAAAGCCTAGATCCAGCGTTCAAACCCATCCTAGGCCTGGCAAGCCTCAACCGTCCGCAAGGAATGTTCCAACGTTCGAGACCAAGGTACATTCCAGGGGGAGAGCTTGCAATATATGTGCAAAAAAAAACCACAAAATCCGCTTATGTCCTAAGTTCCTACAGATTTCAGTGTCCGATAGAGCCAACCTCGTAAAACAGCGGAGTCTATGTTGGAATTGTTTTGCGAAGAACCACCAACAAAAAGATTGCACGAGTGCTCACAATTGTTTCACGTGCAAGCTTAAAATTGAAGTCGCAGCATATGTGCTTCCAGAGTTGTCGGGAAATTTGCCTTCATACTCACTTCCTCCAACCTTAATAAAGGATCTACCAGACTTCCAACTAGCAGATCCGTTATTCTTCAAAAGTGCACAAATAGATGTGCTTTTAGTGGCGGATATCCTTCCGTCCATTTTACTGGGTGCTTCTCTTCCTAATGTCTGTGAAAGTCTCTTGGGCAAGAGACGGTCTTTGGCGGGATACTCACTGGGCCGATCTCAAGGAGCACGTCCAATTCCATCTCGACTTTTACTCACGCATTTCTGTAAGTTCCGAGTCGCGTCCTTCCACAAAGTTCTGGGAGGTAGAGGATCTTCCAGCGAGAACGGTTAAAGAGTCTGATTCCTTTTGTGGGAAGAATTTCATAAAAACAACCACAAGAAACGCCAAGGACAGATATGTAGTGACGCTTCCATTTCGAGATCAAGATCACTACAAAGTAGGTCATTCGAGATCCATGGCGGTTGCTTAATTTCTAAAGAATGTGAGGCGTCCCCCTCAAGGAGCAATACGACTCAGTCATACAGGAGTATTTAGACTTAGGCCACATGCAAGTCAAGTCAGTCCGAGCACCACAGGGACGAATTTCTATTTGCCTTACCAGGCAGTTTTCAAACCCGACAGCACCACCACAAGGATCCGCGTCGTGTTTGAAGCTTTTAATCCCTCGCCGAACGGTCGTACTTTAAATGATATCCTTCTTGCGGGGCCCATTCTACAGTCCGACTTGACCGTCAAAATTCCAAAGCGGTCTTACTTCCGGTGGACGTTTCCGTTCCCAGTTCCTAACGCTATTCTTCGTTCTCCTGAACTGTGTGCAACGTCCACGGTGCGATTTCGAATACAGTTTTTCCTATTTTCTTTCTTATTGCACAGAATTGCACCCAGAAAGGCACAGCAAATGGACTCACGGCGTGCACGAGGGGAGCAGTCCTTTCGCTGCCGAATGTGCAGCGGAATACATCCGTTGCGGAAGTGTAGAACATTCCAGCGGCTGTCGGGCGACAAACTGCTACGGGCGGTACTTATCAACAAGTATTGCCCTAATTGTCTAACCCATCAACACTTGCAGGAGCAAGGACAGATGTCGGAAATGCAAGGAAAACCACCACTTTCTGCTCCACCTGTCCAAAGCACCCCGACCAGCAACATCCACTTCCGGCAAGCCTTCCGCAATCCAGCGCCGCTTGAACGTGCCCAAAGAGCGAGCCGCGACACCAACGACATGTCACCAGCCGGTGATATCAACGTCGTTGGTATTGCTGCTCGAATTCAAGCGGATTATTCTCTTGCCCACTGTCTACCTCTTCCTCAACAACGGGACAAGTTCCTTCAAGGTGGCTGCGATCGTGGACCCGTGCAGTCCAATAAGCCGCATCAGCGTTTCATTGGCAAACGGCTTCGGCATATCCGTCACCAGCGTCAGTGCGGATGAGGCCTGTACGGTGTTTCTCCACGACCGAGCGGCTACCTTCACGAGGGAGGCAGCACTCAAGGTAGAAGATGGGACCCAAACCAAGACGCCAGCCGAAACGATCCTTTTGGTACTTCGTGTGCGGCATAACGCCACCGACCCATCCTAGCCTATTTTCCAATCCCCGCTTCCGTCTCAATCTTGCAATCTTTGCAAAGATGGAAGGGGGGGGGGGTATGTTTTTGCCAAACAGCTGGATTCCACCTAACCGCTCAGCACTGCTGCCGCGGGCTAGAAACTCACCACAAGCCGAGCTTTTCTAGCCGAAGGCAGCTGGTAACGGAGTTGGGTTAAGCTGGAGACCAGTTGAAAAGTAACAAGTGTCGTACGAGGTCACATATTTATTACAAGTTCATTACAAATAAAGACAATTAAAGCAATAAATCCTCACTCGTTTTAATCCGCCAAAACCAACACTACCTGCGACGCCCCCTTACATTTTCAAGATTAATAACATTTAAGTTTTTGAAATTATAAATCTTATGCCGGGCAGTAACTAAAATAAAATGTGTCATAAATTTGCGACCTAAAAATCCTAGATCAGCTGTTTGTTTTGTCAAACTGTACATAATTTGGTAGTAAGGTATCGATATTTTTTATCGACTAATGTGTGAAAAGTACACAGTTGCGCATTGACGCATTAATTATACAGTGCATTAAATCAGAAGAAAAACAAATTGAATTAATACAAATACAAACTTAATGCAAATGAAATTTAAACTGCACTCAAATAAAAATTTAGTGCGAATGCAATAATGAGCATGTCCAGGTAAAGTATTGATGCTAAAAAAAACTCCCTTATTAAATTGTTTTTGTTTTGCTTAAAACTAACATAATAACAAGAAACATTGCCAAAAGTGATGGATTTGCTAATGGTACTGTAGGAATATTGTTTCATATCGAATACAATACTGAAAATGTCTTATTTCTAGCTTGGTTAGAATTTCCAACATCATTTATAAAAGGTCAGGAACTACGAAAAAAAATTAGCTGCACATGCAATTAATCGAAATATAATCTCATTTGCAGTTCCACTCAATTTGCGCACATCGTGTACATACGTCATTAAATAACAACAGAACAATATTTGCAAGACGATAACAAAAAAGCAGGGAGTCACTTTTGATGAAAATTGTTAAGTAGTTATTTTGCCGGGGTACAGATCTCAGTCTGTCCACGGTCCACGTCACAAGATATTTATATTTAAAGTCAGAGACGTTTGCGAAATGAAGGCAAGTGTCGCGACATTTGTCAGGCACTGCGGAAAGTAGGCACCTCGACGGCTAGGGGGACACGAAGTCAATTAGCCTTCTAATCTAAACCCATGTAGATTTGGGGTTATTTCATTTCCATTTTTATTGTTCGGACACTCTCTTATTACTAACAAACTTAGCTTTTCTGATCTTATTGCTTGCTCTTGTCTACTACTCCGCGATCGCGTCTGCTCAGTTGCGTGCTCCTTTTATAACTACTCTGCCGGTCTCGCGCTTGAGGTCAGCGCGCTTCTTTCTGCCCTTGCTCGCGACAATTGGGTCGCGTGTCGCGAGCGTGCCCTCGCTCATTTGTCGCCGGCTTCGCTGCCCGGCTCTCTTGCTGCGCTGCGTTCCTGCATTGTTTTATGAGTTAATTGTAGTTCAATTGTGTTTATCTATTAGTAGTGTAACTTATTGCCTTATCTTTACTAACAATATGTATTAAGTAAATATTCTGTTCATTTAATTTGTCTTATATCTATTAATTTGTTGTCTTCATAAATCTTTTCTTTGTCTTATATCGATATATTGTTTGTATTCATAAACCTTCTTTTCTGTCTTATATCTATTAATTGTTTGTCTTCATAAGTCTTATTCTATATGTATGTATATTATGTGTGTATTTATATGTATGTGAGGGAGGTTCACGCTGGACCTACTTCACACCCCCCCCCCCCCCTTTCTTCGTGACCGTGACCCTGACGTCCAGGTGTTTGGTCAAGGAGTAAACCGATTCTCCTGCCGTCACCCTGAGCCGGTCCCTCGACGTTCGTCTTCTCCGCGCGCGCAGCTCCAGCGTAATCTCCTCGACTGCCCGCTTGGTCACGATGTTTGTGTCCGGGGCGCTTGGCGTCGCTCGGCTGCGGCGCTACTCGATGGTTGGTCGTCGTCGTCGTCGTCCGTTGCCTCTGATCATAGTCCCGGGGCCCATACTCGGCGTGCGTTTGGTTGTCGTGTTGTCTCCGTTGCTAGCTCGTCCAACCCCTCTTCCCATCCAAGGGTGCCTTCTTCCTCGTTTTCTTCGTCGTCGCAGGGGCTTGCCTCTTTCTTGGCTTTGATAAATGTTTTCGTTGTGACGACCGTCTGCATCACGTGGAAATCTCCCACCGTGTCCGTCACCGTGTCCTCGTGCACATATTTCGTAATGGCTGGGCCATTTGCGCCCCAAGCCTCTTCCACCTTGGTTATTTTCTTCCGCCAGTGGGTGCCTTCCTCAAACTTCAAAACTGTTTCTTTGCTCATTTTCTGTTGAGAGAAACATAATTGTTGGTTATTACGAAATTACTATTTAAATTCTGGATGTGTGTTTTTGACAAGTTTTGGGTTAGTACTGGTTTTGCTTCTCCCCGACTCGTTTCGGCCTCTTCTCCCTCTTGCTGGAAAGGTTTTAGCTGTGCTACGCTTGCAACTCGGCTTTTCCGTTCCCCGTCTCTTGCCAAGCGCACTACATTTGGTGAGAGGAACTTCTTCACCCGATATGGTCCCTCGTACTTCAGTGCTAACTTGGCTGCGAATCCGTGGCTGGCCTTCGAGAGTTGGTGCGTCCTCAACACGACAAGCTCGTTGATCGTCGGTCTCCATTCCCTTCGTCTCAGGTTGTAATTTCTACCTTGATCCTTTGAAGCTCGCTGCTGGTTGCTTCGCGCTATGTCGAAAACCTCCCTTAGCCTGTTTGCCTTTTGTTCTGGCGTTTGTGGTGTGCTTCCTGTAACTGGCGTTTTCTCCTCGTACAACGTTGCTGGCAAACGAGGTTCCCTTCCTTGCATTAAGAATGCTGGGGAGAATCCTGTTGAGTCCGCGATGCTCGAGTAGACGGCTAGCGATATTTCAGGTATCAAGTGGTCCCACGAACTTTGATTTCCGGAGATATACTGTGCGATCATCGTTTTTACCGTCCTGTTGGTTCTCTCTGTTGGGTTCTCTTGAGGGCAGTATGGGGCGGTGTGTTCCATCTCTACGCCAAGAGAGTTCAAATACGCTTTGAAAATCCGACTTGTGAACTGCACTCCGTTGTCGCAAACAAACCTCTTTGGCACTCCGAACCGGCATAAGATACGTTCGCGAAAAGCCTTCTGCAACGTGGCCGCTGTTGCTCGTCTCATGGGAACCAATTCCACCCACTTTGTAAAGGCGTCGTGAAACACCAACAACATTGTGTTACCTTGTTTCGATGGTGATAGGGGTACTACGAAGTCCGCGCACAGAATCGCCATTGGCTCCGCCACCTGGCGGGTTAGCATGTGTCCGGCTGGCTTCTTTTGTTCGTTCTTGAATAATTGGCATTTTCCGCAACATTTGACATACCTGGCTGCATCTCTGAACATCCCAGGCCAGTAGTACCGTTGGGACAGCCTCATGATCGTCTTGCGAACTCCTTGATGCCCGGCTGTCGGCGCGTCGTGGCACTCCAGTAGTACTCTCTTCCTTTGTTCCTCGCTTACACAGAGTTTCCACGGGATGTAGTCTTCGTCATCCGCGCGGTGACCCAGGTGTCGGTATAGCTGTCCGTTTTCTTCCACGTAGTCTGTATACTTAGATGGTTCCTTGGCTACCTACTCCAGCATCTTTGGAATCCATCCTCCGGGGAACTGTTGGACAACGGTTTGATGGAGCTGCTCCAACGACGTTGAGCTTACCTTTCCTGTATTTGACGTCAAACTGGTATTGCTGTAGCTCTAAAGCCCAGCGCGCTATCCTTCCTGTGGGGCTCTCAATTGAATCCAACCATTTTAATGCCATGTGGTCTGTGACCACCTCTAATCGGTATCCTTCCAGGTAGCATTCGAGTTTTCTGATCGCCCACACGATTGCCAAGCACTCCTTTTCTGTAGCCGAATAGTTCGACTCAGCCTTTGACAGCTTCCGGCTGGCGTACGCTATGACCTGCTCCTGCTGATCAATGGTTTGCGTGAGGACCGCTCCGAGGCCGTAGTCGCTCGCGTCCGTCTGCAGCGTGAACTTTTCTCCAAACTCCGGACATGCTAGGACAGGCGCGGACGTTAGACACTTCCTGAGACTGTCTAATGCGGCTTGTTGCTCCTCCTTCCACGACCACTTCCGGGACTTCTTCAACAGCTCTGTCATCGGTTGTACCACTGTTGTGAAATTGGGCACGAATCGGCGGTACCACAACGCCATTCCTAGGCATCGTCTAAGCTCTTTCAGGTTTGTGGGTGCCTTAAGGTTTTTCATGGCTTCCACCTTTGAGGGGTCCGTCTGGATTCCTTTCTCGCTCACCAGATGCCCTAGGTATACTAGCATCTTCTGGAAAAACGAACATTTTTTTTGGTTAAGTTTTGGGTTGGCCTCTCTCAGCCGTCAGAATACTTCTCTCAAGTCTACTATGTGTTGCTCTTTTGTTGCGCTGATTACTATTATGTCGTCTAAGTAGGCGAACGCATGCGGCTCCATCTCCGGGCCTATCACCGTGTCTAATGCTCTCTGAAAGGTCGCACCAGCCGAATGCAAACCGAATGGCATAACTCGCCATTGAAACAGTCCTCGACCTGGCACTGTGAATGCAGTGTACTCCCTGCTGCTTGCTGCCATTGGGATTTGCCAGTACCCGTGCTTCAAGTCCAGCGTCAAGATGTAACGTGCGTGCCTCAACTTTTCCAGTATATGATCTATCCTGGGTGCGGGGTATGCATCCGGTATAGAGTGCGCGTTGAGCTGTCTTTAGTCCACGTACATCCTCCACTCGTTCGTCTTCTTGCGGACGAGCACTATGGGCGCGATGTGTGGGCTGCATGACGGCTCGGTTGCCCCCGCTCTATCAATTCGTTTACCTGCTGGTCGATCACGCGTTGCATCGCCGGATTTTTGGGGTAGTACCTCTGATTGATCGGCTTGTCATCCCTCATGATGATCCGATGCTCGGCTACGTTGGATACGCCCTTCAATCCCTCGAAGAGTTGCAACTCTGTCCTTAAAAACTCCTGTGTGGCCGGTTCCAAGTCCGCTGGCCATACTGACTCCTGCGCAGCGTCTTCTTCCGATGATGATCCTGCTTTGGGGTCTCCTCCTTGCGGCGCCTCGGCTCCTGCACTTTCCACCTGGCCTAGCGATGGCTCCTTGACGACTGTAACTGCGTCTCGGCCGGCCCCTTGCTTGGCTAGCGTGGTATCCTTGCTGCGATGCGTCCCCAGGACAGTCTCTCGCTTCTTGACTCCGGTGCCGCTTCTATCTTGCCCCTTCTCCTTCTCCCCCTCTGGCCTTGACTCGGCTCTTTCGATCGCCTCGGCTGGCGCATGGGCGCACTTCAGAATTAGCATCGCCTCACTGCACTGCATAGTCGTCCCCATCTTGCATAGAAAATCCATCCCCAGGATAAGACTGTCTAACATGGATGGTATCGGCACTTCTTTGCTGATCAACTTGACCTTGACTCTCAACAATTTACTAATTGCTACCCTCGATCCATCTGCTAAGCGAGTATTCGCGATCGCTGCGAATACTTCGCCCTTTGCCTTTATATTCTCAAAAAAACTTTGGCTCACGAAACTTCGTGACGCCCCTGTGTCAACCGTCGCCTTCGCCACTCGGTCCCCGACCTTCACCATGGCGACTATGCGACTGTACTCGACTCTGAGAGGACATTCTAATTCCGGGACTGACTCGCGCCGGCGCCCATCCGATCCCGATCCGGATGACGCGGCTGCCCGTTTCCCGCTCTCCTACCGCAACATGCGAAATCGCTCACGCCTAGAGCACCACACTGTCTACAGAATAACACTTTAGGATTTGGGCACTCTCTGGCAAAGTGTCCCCCTTGTGAGCACTTATAGCAAACGCGACTCACGACAGCCGACCTAACCTGTTCATGCCCCATCATGTTGTTCGAAATTTCATCGCGCCTGGTGGCGGGATGACTACCAGTCTCATTTCGCGCTAACGGTACCTGTGCTGGCGGACTCCTAAACGGATTTGGCGGCTTGGCGGGTGTGTCCATGCCACCGGACCTACCCTGATACCCAAGAACCCTTGCCTGATTGTACCCCGTCTCCCCTTGGACCTGACCCGGGATGTTTTCAAACTCTGAGGCTATCTGTGTTAGCTGAGGCAAGTCTACAAAATCACTCCGTCGAATATATAGGCGGTACTCCCGAGAAAGATTCTCATATACTCTTTTCAGCTCCTGCTCAGGAGTATAGCTGGCGTGCCGCATTAGCCTCTTCAGGTTGACTAAGTATTCTTTATACCCTTCCCCTACGCGTTGTCGGCGGGCCCTGATTTCGTCCTCTAGCCTGTCAAAGTATTGGGGAGGCAGAAAGAATCCTAAAAATTCCCTTTTGAACGTTCCCCACGTCACGTCCCTTAATCCACTCGTTGAGAACCAACTACCTGCCATGCCTGTCAAAGCCTCGCTCATCGCTCTCGGTATGCGATTCAGATCTACATCGTACGTTTGGGCGCGTTCTTCCAATGTTTCTATGAACGCAAGTGGGTCCGAATAACCGTCAAACTTAACACCCCATTTCTTGACCTGATCAGGGACGACCATGTAATGCCGGTGACTGTTAGCGAGCTCGTACATTTGCCTGTTATCCGCCTGGCCCTCCTGGGTACTAGTCATGGGCGGCCCTACGGGCGGCACTACATGTACATTCGGGGTCAATCCAGCTATGTATTCGCCAACGGAAGGTGCAAACCGCACGTGGCTGGGTGGTGGTGGCAATTCTCCGAGTGACCCTGATGACGCCAACAAATCGGATTCCGATTTTTGTCTTGGGCGCATCCCCTCACCGATGACATTGGGCGGGACGGGTGACCCTCGGCTCTTGGCGAACTTCCGCTCCCATTCGCCCAACCGGTTTCAGGTTGACGAACTATGGCCCCCCAATTTTATTATATCACATACCCGTTTCCGCAACTCTTCTACCTTGCCGGCGCTTTCTATGCTGAGCTCCTGGGCGATTCGTTCCAGATCCTCCTTCCGGCAGTAGTACACCCATCCTAGACCCACGCCTGGGTTGTCGCATCCTTTTTCTTCTAAACTCAGGTTGTGCTCCATGTTCGCTGTTCGTGATTTTTTTTTTTGTCGATTTGTATGTTTTTTGTTTTAACTGTATTTAATTAAATTTTTTATTTAATTCAACTAAATTTTATTTAATTTATTTAAAATTTTTTTAAATTTATTTAAATTTTGTTTATTTTATTTAAATTTTATTTAGTTTTATTTAAATTTTTGTTTATTTAAAATTTTTCCACTCTCGTCCCACTGTATCGCAATCAGCTACCGCGCAAAAACCAATTCCAACCTTCGGGTGTTGGCGTGTGCTGCACTTTCACAGTCAGCGTTCGCGCTGCTCCGCTGTGATCACTTTTCACGACCGACACTGTTTCCCGCGATTTCAGCCGTTTTCTAGCCGAACGCTCACGCCTGTCTTTTCGCTATTCCCGTTCGCTTAGTTGGTGCGTCTTCTTTCACCGTCAACTTCGCTGCACGTGCACCCTAAGCTTCGACCGATTTGCTGCTTAACACATACGAAAATAACTTTTTTCGCGACGACTGTACGTTTGGCAAATTTTTCTCAGCGCCAACTGACCATCTGGCACCTTATATTGCCCTCGCCGTTACTTTCAGTTTTTTTTTTGTTCCCTTGTTTCTAACGCGCGCGCGATCGCGTGGTATGACCGGGTATGCCGGACTGTCACGATTCACTTTTAGTAGTGCGTTTGGGGTTTTTGCTCCCAACTTGCACTACACCTCTTTCACGTTAGGTCCCTGCTCGGGTGCCACTTGTAAAGTAGTTATTTTGACGTTCCACGTCACAAGATATTTATATTTAAAGTCAGAGACGTTCGCGAAGTGAAGGCAAGTGTCGCGACATTTGTCAGGCACTGCGGAAAGTAGGCACCTCGACGGCTAGGGGGACACGAAGTCAACTAACCTTCTAATCTAAACGCATGTAGATTTGGGGTTATTTCATTTCCTTTTTTATTGTTCGGACACTCTCATGTTACTTACAAACTTAGCTTTTCTGATCTAATTGCTTGCTCTTGTCTACTACTCCGCGATCGCGTCTGCTCAGTTGTGTGCTCCTTTTATAACCACTCTGCCGGTCTCGCGCTTGAGGTCAGCGCGCTTCTTTCTGCCCTTGCTCGCGACAATTGGGTCGCGTGTCGCGAGCGTGCCCTCGCTCATTTGTCGCCGGCTTCGCTGCCCGGCTCTCTTGCTGCGCTGCGTTCCTGCATTGTTTTATGAGTTAATTGTAGTTCAATTGTGTTTATCTATTAGTAGTGTAACTTATTGCCTTATCTTTACTAACAATATGTATTAAGTAAATATTCTGTTCATTTAATTTGTCTTATATCTATTAATTTGTTGTCTTCATAAATCTTTTCTTTGTCTTATATCGATATATTGTTTGTATTCATAAACCTTCTTTTCTGTCTTATATCTATTAATTGTTTGTCTTCATAAGTCTTATTCTATATGTATGTATAGTATGTATGTATATATATGTATCTGAGGGAGGTTCACGCTGGACCTACTTCACAAAATAACTAATAATATGAAAAACGGCATTGCCAACAGTTAGTTTATGTTGCATTATCGCGGATAACAAGTTTTAACGGCTAATAATAAGTAAATGCAATGAATAAAAAAAAAAATTTATCATGGCTCTATTGATCTTTTACAAACTGCATCACAAAGACTTTCTTCGAACAGATTGGAATTCATAAATTCTTAATTATTTCATAAAAGAAATACCATATATTTTATTCTTTTCTTTAAATTGTAAGGGACTACAAAGTCATTTTCAGGATCTTAATGACAACATATGCCCAAAATGTTTATTCCTTCTTTTATCAAAAACGAATATCACTAATACCGTGTGAAGTAGGACCGAGTCGAGCCTCCCACACATATGGATTACTTACTTTAATTGTTACTTACTATGAATATTACTTACTATGAATTATGCCTTATTATGAGTATTGCCTATTAGGAGTTACTTATTTTGAATTCTTACTTACTACGAACTATTACTCAATGTGATTTATTTCTTATTATGTAAATTACCTATTACGAATTATTTCTTATTATGAATTACCAATTTTGTTGAATTATTACTTATTATGAACAATTATAAGATATAAGATAATTAATAGATATAAGACAATTAATAGATATAGGAAGAAATACACATACAATTAATAGACATAGGAAGATATTTAAATGAAACGAATAGAACTGTTTCAAAATACGCAAAATTAATAAATATAAGACAAACACCAACGAAAGAAAAAGCACAATCAAATGTTTAACAATGCATCACAGCGCAGCGCAGGAAGAGAGCCGGGAAGCAAAGCCGGAGACAATAGAGCGATGATCGGGTGCGCGCTCGCGACACGGAACCTAAATGTCGCGAGCAGCAGAAAGAAAGCAATGTGCTGACCTCAAGCGTGAGTCCGGTAATTAGTTGGTACGGGAGAGCGAAGATTAGCAGACGCGACGTCGGATAGTTTTAAGTGCGAATTGATTAAAGATCTTAGTACAAAGACAAATATAATACTAGTAAAAGAGTTTAAGTACAAGCGGTCGAATAAAGCTAACTAACCCGAGATATATGTGTTTCGTTGGAATTATTATTATAAAGGAGGTTGTATGCACGGAGAAGTGAGTTGTGGTTATCAAAAATCGTCACTTTAATCTGAGGGCGCCGCTCAGGCATCGAGAGTACAGTCTGCACGGCTAGAGGTATCGGTGCAAAGGATAACCTTGTACGCCTCCCTAGCCGCTGAGTCGCCTTCGTCAACGCTTTTTCCCAAAGGTCAGATAACTTTCGCGAGACTTGCCTCCATATCGGGAAGCGTCGCTGATTTTAAATAAATATCTTGTGACGCGGGCCGTGGACAGACTGAGATCTGTACCCCGGCAAAATAACTACTTTACAACCCCAAGTATTGACATTCCCAACATTAAATGCATAATATCATTTAAACGTGAAAAGGCCAGAACAGGTGGCGTTGCTGGCGTTTGCTATTTAATGACTTCGGTAACATCTTTTATATTCATGTTTTCTCAAGAAGTAAAGGGACACAGGGACAAGAGTTCGTTATAGTAACCGTTCAAATATATATATAGTGACATATCCAGTTCTTGCAGAACTCTCTTGTCAACCTCCACTCCACATATAACAGCATAAATAAGACAAACAATGCACAAGCATTGTTCTTACAAAAAACAAAAATGTTTAAATTTAAGCACACGTACACTTAAAACTTCTTGTAATAAGACCGTAGATAATTAAGTAATATTCTAAGCAAGCACGTATGCCAGGCGAGCAGAATCCATAACATAAAACTATGCACCCGAAATAGGGCAAACCATTAAAATCAATCACGCCACTTGATCACGCCACTTTTGAAATAGCTGACTAAAGTCCAAATGTTATTTGATCCTTGTGGGAAGCCTAGTTCACGACTTCCCAAAATATTCCACTCAAAATGGCTGAGCATGCATAAATTGATTGAAGATTAAAACACTAGCATAAGTAGAGTTAGAACTTACACATCACACTGTAAAGACGTGTTTAAATATACGAATGATACTAATGACTCCAAGCATTTAATTGGCGCAGCCAGTAATACATTAATTTGAAATCGTGGAAAGTCCTAGTTAACACAAGGATAAAAAGATGCTCAACTCGATCTAGCATCTCGCGAATTAATCGAAGTGATATCCGCACAAGGACCAACGTGAACCTTTAAAAAACTTTTCTTCGAAAAGAAAAAGAAATCGCGACTAACGTTTTTGTGAAAATAAAAACCAAACAAACAAATTTTTTAAATAACATTTCAAGCTCAACAACAAAAATAAAATTAGAACAAAATGGCTCTAAGTAATTTATCAGATGTTAACCTAAGCCAAGCGCTTAATAAAATCTTAATCAGTGCAGTGGAAATGCAACTACACGGAGATGCTCAAAAGCCACCACTACGACAATTGGCATCGGATTGGGACACACTTAGGGTCATCCTGATTAACACCTACAAGACGCAAACACCATATGAAGAACTACTCAGGAAGCTATATTACACCCAATACGGAAAAAGTATCGATAAGTGTATCGAAGAGCTCGAAAATAAGTCCTTTGTTATTATAAATAGGCTAATACTAGAAGGCAATCAAGCCAATACATCATTATACGCAAATGCAATGAACAATACAATCAAAGACGTGTTCAGTAAGAAGTTACCAGACAGATTGTATTTGCAGTTAACTAGATATGACATAACCGCAATAAATAAACTAAAATGTAAAACTAATTACAACCCTAAATATCAAAATTATAACAACAACTCAGGCTACGGAAACCAACAGAGTTTCAACACAAATATCCAAGGTTATGGGAACCAAAACCAAACAGAAGAAAAAAGGGAATTAACTAAAGTTTTAATTGATTACGGAGATATTCAGTATAAGGAAGGCGACAATTTGACTTTCACTAATACTATAAAGCACACAATCACAACAAAACATGAAGACCGTATTTACAAAAGACCATATAGATACCCACAGAGCTTCGGCGAAGAAGTAGAAAAGCAAGTAAAAGAAATGATGAAACAAGGTATTATTCGTGAATCAAGTTAACCTTATTGTTCACCTATCTGGATAGTTCCAAAAAAAAGTGGCGCCTCAGGCAAAAAGAAATATCGCATAGTCGTAGATTATTGCAGTCTCAACGAAGTTACAATTAGCGACAAATATCTAATACCCTTAGTGGATGATATATTAGAAAGTTAAAAGATCTCAGTACTACACATCCATCGACTAAGCAAAAGGAAAACTGCTTTCTCAACTAAAAACGGTCATTTCGAATATACCCGTGCCATTCGGATTAAAGAATGCACCAGAAACATTTCAACGGTGTATGAACAATCTTTTGGGGTATTTAGCTTACAAAAATTGTTTAGTTTATATGGACGACATAATAGTGTTTTCCACTTTATTGGAAGAACACATATTATCACTGAGAAAGGTTTTTAAAAAGCTAAAGGAAGCAAATTTATAATTACAATTAGATAAATGCGAATGGATGAAAAAGGAAACAGATTTCCTGGGTCACGTAATAATAGTAGATGGTATTAAACCAAACCCAAATAATATTGAAACTTTTAAAATACCCAAAACACCAAAGGAAATAAAAAGATTTCTAGGATTATGCGGATTTTATCGAAAATGTATACCTAACTGTGCCAAAGTAGCAAAACCATTAACATTAAAGTTGAAAAATGGAGCAAAAATAAACAATAATGATAAAGAATACAAAGAAGCAGTTGAAAAACTGAAACTACAAATTATACCCGATCTAATATTAACTTATCCTGACTTCAATAAGAAATTTTCATTAACGACAGACGCAAGCAATTATGCACTAAGAGCAGTATTGTCGCAAGACCACAAACCAATATAATTCGCAAGTAAGACATTAAATGAGCACGAAATTAATTATTCCGCAATAGAAAAGAAACTCTTAGAAATAATATGGGCCACCAAGAACTTCAAATCATATCTTTTTGGTAGAAAGTTCGAAATTCTAAGCGACCATTAACCTTTAGTTTGGCTAAACAACATGAAAGACCCATATATGAAACTACAAAGGTGAAAAATCAGACTAAATGAATTCGATTATGAAATGAAATATTTACCAGGAAAAGCGAATTACGTAGCAGATGTCCTTTCGAGAATAAAACAAGAAGAAAACTTCATGGGAGACACCCAAGATAGCGTAGCAGCCACAGTCCACAGCGCAAGCGAAGACAATCAAATTTATATACAAATAACAGAAAGACCCTTAAACAACTACAGCCACCACATTGAATTTATTAAAAACAATACTGACGATGTCAAGACACTTAATTAATTTCACAAAACAAAAATTATAATAAGCTACATAGAAAGAGCGAAAGAAATAATAAAAGAATATTTATGTGCAAAAAATAGCGTAGTATATTTCTCACACAATGGCGACTACGAAATATTCCAAAAAGCTAATGTAGAAATAATCAGTATAAATAATCCCATCAGAAAAATGAGAGCAACAACAAAATTAAAAACACATCCAAATTGACTCAAAATCATAAGAAACTACTACACCCAGGGATAGACAAGACAATAGATACGTCCAAGACAAAAAATACTACCCAGATTACCAGAAATTGATTCAAAATATTATAAATGATTGCGAAGCTTACAATATAGCGAAAACAGAACTAAGAGATACAAAATTTACTTTCGAAATAACACCTAAAATTTACAACCCAAGGGCAAAATGTGTTATAGATTTTTACATTGTAGATAACAAACAGTTCTTATCTTGTATAGACGTATTTTCAAAATACGCTACATTAGTCGAAATAAATAGCAGAGACTGGCTAGAAGCAAAAAGAGCTATCCTGAATATAATGAATGATTTCATAAGCTAAGCTTTTTGTCTTTCGTTGGTGACGGTTGTGTTTTTGAGCGCGCTCAATAAGTTATTGGTTTCTTTTGTTTGTGCACGGAGTGTTACTTGGTTTTATTTGGTAAACGATTCTAGCAGTGATCGCAAATATACGTTGTATATATTTACGTGTGCATAATAATAGTTGCTGACTTAAATTACATTTGAAGTCGTAGCAGAACCAACGCTGCAGTTGCTTTAAAAAAACATATGTACATACATACGTATATTTGCATTTGCTTATTCTGTGCTTGTTCTGTGTTTTCTTTCTTCCACTAACAACAAACAGCTTGTCTAATTTTTCTTGCTCTTGCACTCCAGCATCAGTCCTCTCCCGCTTACGTCCGCTCTTATCCGAAGTACTTGTAGTTGTATCTGCCAACGCAATCAAGCTCTCTCGCTCTCTTGGTTTTTACCGTTTTATCGTGCTCATTGCATCAACTCCTTCACACTTACTTTCGTGAACCCTACATCTTCTTGATAAAGCATATTACTTTTTTATTTTTATTAATATTTTTATTTTTTCAACTTAAAATCAATATGCTAGTTTGTTGCAGCAACAACTGCAAGTTGGTTGGATCATCCAACCAAGACTTCATTCTGTGCAGATTGTGTGACAATGTGATACACATGAAGTGTGTTGGCTCAACGGTTTTGTGGGTCCTGTAATGAGGTGGAGAAGGAGTCTAATCAATTCATGAGACAGACGTATGTCGGTTTTAAAACAATGCATACTGCGTTTAATAACCTACAAACGGGTTCAATTGCTTGCCCGTTAATGCTATTTAACTCGCCGACAAGAAATCCCAACAATAATCTTTCCCCGAATAATTTAACATCTGAGCTTTCTGTTCCAACAGCTTGTGTGCCTATTAATCCTACTCTAGGTACACCTGGGGCTCACAAGCCTCTTGTTGTTGTGCCCTTGAATAAATTTACTTTCGTGTCTAGGCTAACATCCGACACTTCGTTGGATGACGTAGTGCCTACGTTAAAAGTAAAATTGACTCACCACTTATAACTGTTGAAAAGTTTAAATTTAATCAAGCCCGAACCATATCTTCTTTCAAATTGAGTGTTTCGCCCAAACTTTTCTCGACAATTTGTTCTGGAAAGTTTTGGCCACCGCAGCTCATTGTCAAGGAGTATGTGAATAGGCGTAAAATTAATAATAACGATAGTAGGTTCAGTAGTGCACCAACTGTTAGCCAACCTGTTGCTCAACTTCGGCGGCAAAAAAAAAAAAAAGTTCGAGGCTTTAACACTAAACTTTCTAAACTATATGTAAACAGCTTATCCTTTGATTCACAGATAGTTGCACTCGCAGAAACCTGGTTAAAACCTGAAGTATCTGATTATTCCGTTTTGCCTAATAAGTATAACTTGTACAGATGCGATCGCACCTCCCACAAGGGGGGCGGTGTTCTCATTACCGTTGATTCTTGTATTTCCTCTGAACAGATTCATTCTCATGATCATCCAGATATTGAGTTCATATGTGTTAAAATATTATTAAGAGGCCGCTCACTGTATGTTACTTGTTCATATATCCCTCCCAATTCTGATAATAACATTTACATATCAATTCTGAATGCCCTGCAGCTTGTGTCGTCGTTGTTGACGGATATGGATCAACTCATTTTAATTTGCTACATGTTGTATGGTCTGTGAATGACACATCTTCAGCGCAATTACTGGCCACTTCTGATGATTTTATCGATGGCCTTTTAGAGTTAGGCCTATCACAAGTTAACAGGGTGCATAACAGTAGATATTAAATGTTAAATTTGATATTTGTTTCTGATTCTGATTGTAGTAATGTTAGTAGAGTGTGCTCTAGTGCTTCCTGAAGATACCTACCATCCAACCTTAGAACTTTCCTTCGAACTTCTTAACCTTAGACCAGCATCTAACAATTCTTTAAAGACACGTTGCTTTCGTAACACTGACTTTACTAAATTGAATGATTTGCTTCAGCATACTAATTGGTCTTAACTTTATTTTTGTAGTGATATAGAAACTGTCATTGGCATTTCTACAGGACTTTGAATTCGCATTTGGATATATGTGTTCCCCTCACTGTTCCTTTAAGTGAAAATAAACCACCTTGGTTTACGAGGAAACTATCAAAATTAAAAAACGTGAAGACAAGATCATACAAAAAATTTAAAAAATCTGGAAATACTATAGATTTATCCTCGTATATAATCGCAAAGTCAAATTTTATTTCTGTAAACTCTTCTTGTTATAACAATTATCTCAATCGTTGCAGATCAAACTTTTCCCGCGATCCGAAACAGTTTAATAAATTTGTAAACTCAAAACGTAAATCTTCATGCTTGCCATCCTCGGTTTACCTTGATAATACAAAAGCAAGTTCCGATCAGGCAGTAGCCGATCTATTTGCGGAGTATTTTCAATCAGTATATTCATCGAGTTTGTATAGTCGCAATAATTCCTATCCTTTTCAAGCGCAAACGTCAAATTGCATATATTTCCCAGTTATTACTGAGTGTACGCTGCTAAGTGACCTTAACTCTATCAATCCAGGATTCTTGCCTGGTCCAGATGGAGTGCCCGGTTGTATACTTAGATAATGTGCGGATTCACTTTGTAAACCTATACATAAATTATTTAACTTATCGGTTGACTCAGTTGTGTTTCCTGGTATATGGAAGGAATCTTTTATTATTCCACTTCATAAAAATTCTTCTAAGCCTAACGTTAAAAACTATAGTGGTATATCCAAGTTGTCCGCCATTCCGAAAGTCTTTGAAAAAATTATATGCTCTCAATTGCAGCACTTATGTTGTTAAATTTTATCCCCTTATCAACACGGTTTTTCTAGGCGAAGATCTACTACCACCAACATTCTTGAGTTTACCTCACTTGTTATCAAAGGGTTTCAGGCCAAAATGCAAACTGACGTCGTTTACACAGATTTAAGTAAGGCAATTGATTCTCTAAGTCATTCTTTGCTGCTCAAAAAATTAAATATTATTGGATTTCCAGCGAAACTCTTGTCGTGGCTTTCTGAGTACTTGTGTGGCCGAACACAAAAAGTGGTTTTTAAATCTTCTGTATCCAAATCTATTTTTGTTACCTCCGGTGTCCCTCAGGGAAGTCACCTAGGACCATTGCTATTTAATCTCTTTATTAACGATCTTCCAGCTGTTATTACTAATTCTGGTGTATTTATGTTTGCTGATGATGTAAAGCTATATTTCACCTATAATGATGATTCTCTAGTCGGACTTGGGTGCACTGTCGGCTTGGTGCCGTTATAACTTACTAAACTTAAGTTGTTCTAAATGTAAAATCATGACTTTTTGTCGAGGTACGTCTCATACTGCTGACTACGTGCTTGATGATTCACCACTTGTCCGCGTTTTTGAAATTAAAGATTTAGGCATCATTCTTGATAGCAAATTTAAATTTGAATCTCATATATCGTCGATGGTCAATAAGGCCATAAACGTTCTTGGCTTCATCAAGCGGTGGTCAAAAGAGTTTAATGATCCCTGTACCACTAAAACGCTTTATACATCCCTGGTACGTCCCATCCTGGAATATGGATATTGTGTGTCGTCTCCGCTATACGGAATTCACCAGGATAGAATTGAATCTGTGCAGAAGAAATTTCTTCTGTTTGCGCTTAAAAGTTTTAACTGGGTTCCTGGGATAGACCTACCCCCGTATTCAAGTAGACTTGTATTAATTAATCTTTCTTCCCTCTTGAACCGTAGAATTATGGATGGTGTAGTATTCATCACTAATCTACTTAATGGAGAAATCGACTCATCAGTTATTTTAAGTCGAATAAAATTAAATGTTCCCATTAGATCCACACGTAACTTTTTACCCCTTAGCCTCGATCGTTGCTCAAGCAACTATTTAATTCATGAACCATTTCGTCTATTATGTTCTGACTAAAACAAGCTTTATTATCTTGTCTCTCTGAAGACCTCGATTCCAGTACTAAAACGATCTATCCTTTCTGCCTTATCTAATCGTAACCACTAATCACTAATCTACCACTGGTCTGATTGGGTTTTTCTGGGTTTTTCCCAATCCACGCAACAAATGTTGTGCCACTTATTTTTTTGTTGAATTTCCCAGAGCTGTAACGTTAACTTTATAATTATTTCAACCTTAATTTACTTTCAGAACTACATATAATTTTAAATTTTACTTTAAACTTAATTATTTTTATTATAATTATTTTAAATTAATTTTATTTTCATGTGAGCTGCTCATAGCTGACAATAAATAAATAAATTAATAAATAAATAAATAAAACAATAAACGATAAAAAAATATAAATACCGATAACGAAAACAAAATAACAAAATTCGAAACAATCCTTTAGACATACAACCACAAAATAATACACAACACCACAGGTAGAGCTCCCGCAGACATATTCATTTACGCAGGAACACCAACCCGTGACGTTAAATCAAAGAAAATCGACAAAATTAATAAATTTAATGAGTTAAGGAAAACATTCGAAATAGATACAAGATACAGGGAAAAGCCTTTAGTTAAGTCAAAAGTAACTGACCCATTTAGAAAAAACAAGCAATATTAAAAGAATATATGAAAAACAGAGAGAGAAGAAACTAGCAGAGGGAGAAAAATTTTACATTATCAAACTAAATTCAAAAACAAGTAGAAACGTTGCAGTCGGACGCACCCGACTGCGGTATACTCGATACCAGTAGTAAAACAGATTAAAAGAGAGCTGATTGCAATGGTGTGTGGATACGGCAGGGGTGTATGCTGCTGCAGGGGTGTATGCTGCCTCAAAGATTGTCTGGTGCAGATGTGGATGCCAAAAAGCTATCTTCCATCCAAATTTGGTGATTCTAGCTCAAAGTTAGAAGAATATGGTGGATGGTAGGCTTGGGGAGGTATGGGGGGGGGGGGGGCTTGGCATCAAAATTTTAGCTGAAGATCTGTGTATGATGTCAATTGCTATCCTCATACCAAATTTGGTGACTCTAGCTCAAAAATAGTAAAATTTGGTGGAAGGGGGGATGGGGTTGGTAAGAGGGGGCGTGGCATCCAAACTTTTGCTGCAGATCTATTTATGATATTAATTGCTATCCTCATACCAAATTTGGTGACTCTAGCTCAAAGTTAGTAGAATTTGGTAGAAGAGGGGCTGGGTGCTGGGGGCTGGTATGGGGGGGCGTGGCGTCCAAAGTTTTGCTGCAGATCTGTTTATGATGTTAATTGCTATCCTCATACCAAATTTGGTGGCTCTAGCTAAAAGTTAGTAGAATATGGTGGAAGGGGGGCTTGGGGCGGTATGGGTGGGGGGCGCCATCCACTTTTTTTGGGTTTCTTCATCACCTATCTTGGCCCCAAATTTGGCGGCTCTAGCTCAAAAAATGTGGCAAATATAGGCGTTTTTGATTTCAAAGAGCAGGGGGCTCTGGATCAGGGGGGGCGTGGCTCCAAAACTTTCATGCAGTTTTTTGGGGATTGTTATTAGCTATTTTCCTACCAAATTTGGTGATTATAGCCTTAACGCTTTGGAAAATACACGCATTCCCGTTTTTAGTGAAGCATTGGGGCGGTTTGGGGCAGCTTGGGCAGTATGGATTGGCGTGGTATCCAAAGTTTTTATGCATTTATTTTGGGACTATAATCACCTATTTTGGCACAAAATTTGGTGGCTCTAACTCAAAAACTGTAAAAGATATAAGCATTTCTGTTTTTAAACTGCGGGTGGCTGGGGGCGGAATGGGTAGGTGGGGCTCCAAAACTTTGATGCAGTTTTTGGAAGGTCGTAACCAGTTATCTACTTACCAAATTTTGTGACTCTAGCTCAAATACTATGGAAGATACACGCACTACCGTTTTTAGCGAAGCGTTGGGGTGGTTGAGGGCGGATAGGGCAGTATAGATGGGCGTGGCATCCAAAGTTTTTATGAATTGGGTTCGAGATCGTTACCACCTATCTTGGTACCAAATTTGGAGGGTCTAGCTCAAAAACTGTAAAAGATATGGGCATTTTTAGTGTTAAACTGCGGGGGGCTGGGGGAGGTATGGGTGGGCGTGGCTCCAAAATTTTTGATGCAGTTTTTTGAAGATTGTTAGTAGCTATTTTCTCCCCAAATTTAGTAGTTCTTGCTGTAAGGGCGTGTGAAATAGTCGGCTTTATCGATATTGCGTTATCGATTTTATCGATTTGCCAGCCCCCTAGTTATCGTAGAACTCCAATCTTGACACTTTAATTTACTATGCCATAAATAAAGACATTTGTAAAGTTTCAAGTCTATAGCTTGAAGGGTGTGGAAAAAAGTTGCGTTCATACAGACGGACAGACGGACAGACACCATGACGGACATTGCACAAACCCAATATACTCTTTACCTTCGGTATCGAGTATAAGCAGAAAATAACTTACACAAGTAAATACAACAATTTCAGGTCAACTGCTGAAGCTGCAAACGATATACTTGTTCCAATTAATAGTCTTATTCACAAAAATAATAAATTGAAAAGCTATTAATCGAAATTAACTAAATCAAAGCCCAAAACGGATACCTAATATTTAAAGACTGTCTAGTTTGCATCACATCACAATATGAATATAATTGTTTAACAATAAACTTAACAAAAACAGATGAAACACTTAATAATATATTACAGCGAGACGAACTGTTGAAAATGCATTAACATTTAGGGCAACTAAGAATATTTCACGTATATTGGTCACACTTAAGCTTCTCTCTACACTCTCTAAAATATTCTTTTCTAAGTAAGACGCTGAAGCCTGGTCAGTAGCCTAGCACTTGGTCATATACCAAGCACTTGGAGTAGAGCTAGGGTGGTCTTCATCCACAAGGCAGGGAAGACAGATACCACCAACCCAAAGTCCTTCAGACCCATTAGCTTAACATCGTTTTTGCTGAAAACGTTGGAAAAGCTGGTGGATTATAACATCAGGAGCACTCTGCTTACACAGAGTCCACTGCAAGCAACGCAGCATGCATACAGAACAGGCAGATCTACGGACACTGCCCTGTATGAGCTGCACCGCACTTTGCGGGCGGCAGTAGTAAACAAAGAAGTAGAAGTCTGTGCATTTTTAGACATTGAAGGCGCTTTCGACAACACATCACATGATGCTGTCAAGGCTACCTTGAATAGAAGAGGGCTGGACAGTACAACTAGTAGATGGATATCATCCTTACTAGGGTCCAGACAGGCTACGGCATCTATACAAGATAGTACCGTAACAGTACCAACCACAAGGGGCTGTCCACAAGGGGGGGTTTTATCACCCCTCTTATGGAGTATACTAGTAGACGAATTATTAAGTAGACTCGCCAACAGTGGTATCCAATGTCAGGGCTATGCAGACGACATTGTGATAATAGCTCGGGGCAAGTATGAAGAAACTCTTTGTGATAATGTTCAACTGGGACTTAGGATCACGCATGATTGGTGTAGGGAGGTTGGTCTCAACCTAAACCCTGCGAAAACAATCATCGTTCCGTTCACCAGAAGGATGAGGGAGATTAGGCTCGCGGGGAGCCCAATAGAAACAAGCAAGGAAGTCAAATACCTTGGGGTCACTTTCGACAGCAAATTAAACTTTGGCACCCATGTTCAAAATACGATTGCAAAGTGCTGCAGAGCGCTGTATGCGTGCCGTAACATAGCCGGGAAATCATGGGGAACACCACCAAACATAATAGGATGGCTATACCTCATGGTAGTAAGACCCATGCTCACGTGCGGAGCGATTGCATGGGGGGATAAGGCACAGCAAATCACTGTGCAGAAGCAGCTTCAGAAGCTACAAAGAATGGCATGTGTAGGAATCACAGGAGCGATGAGGACCTGTCCCACATCCGCGCTTGAGGTTCTATTGGAGTTAACACCACTCCATCACACAATTAGGCTGCAACAAAAAGCAACGCTTTTAAGAATGTCCGTTGAAGGAGTTGGGAGAGGACACATTCTTAGTCGAGTAGAGGCAGACATGCTGTCGGGTGAACTTCCCCTACTGGCACAGCCAAGGGACGAAATGAAAGCCGAACATATGTCGAGCAAAAGTTTCAAGTTCACCTCTGTAACAAAAAGGAGTGGACATCTTTAGAAGAGGTCCACAACATGAAGCCACACACCATAAAATGGTACACCGATGGATCCCTAACGCATCAAAGCTCCGGTCTTGGTGTGGTGGGCCCTCGGCTAACTTACCACGAGCCCCTAGGTATGCACACAAGCATATTCCAAGCTGAGGTATGCGCAATAGGGAGGTATGTGGACGTTAATTTAAAGCGTTACTATCGGAATAGAGACATAGCCATCTTATCCGATAGCCAAGCAGCAATAATGGCACTTAGTAAGACCGAAATTAGGTCAAAGATAGTTCATGAGGTACGAACCAAGCTAGACACTCTGGGATCACAAAATAGGCTTGCCCTAAGATGGGTCCCGGGACATGTCAACATAGCGGGGAACGAAGAGGCAGACAAGCAAGCAAGAATGGGGGCAGCGACACCCCTCATAGGACCTGAGCCGTATTGTGGTATAGGAAGAAGCACAATACGGCAAGAGCTTAGGAACGAAGAGAGATTTTTGCGAAGAACGAGCTGGGCAAGGACACCAGGACTCAGACAAGCAAAACTTCTCTTGGGTGGCTATAACCCCAAACGGTTTAAGCAAGTAATATCGATGGGCAAAAATAGACTCAGGATACTCACCGGTCTTTTGACGGGACACTGTAGACTAAGAGGTCACCTAGCAAAGCTAGGTATAGTCAGCAGCGAAACTTGCAGATTCTGTGAAATGGAAGGAGAATCCTCCTTGCACATCATAGCAGAATGCGTAGCCTTAGTGAGGAAAAGAAGTAGTTTTCTAGGAAAACATATTGTGGAATTCAGCGATTTAGAAACCATCGACCCAACAAAGGTACTTGCTTTTGTACAACACTTGAGCTTTATGGAAGAGCTATAAGCCAAGAAGGGGGCACAATAGATCAGCTTGGTCGCAGTGTAGTCATCCCCAATATAATAATAATAATAAGACGCTGAAGCGCATAAAATAAAAGCAACACTTGTAATAACTCAAATGACCGTGCGTTCTAAATTCTCCGATTCATATAACAAAACACTGAGGATCTTCAACACGAACTTTTTAAATTCTTACCACGAATAGAATATTTAATAGAAAAACTTGACAGGGAAATATATGGAATCAAAATAGTTAAAAGAAATAAGAGAGGTTTAATAAAAATGGTAGGAACAGCATTTAAATATCTGTTCGGAACTTGAAATGAGGAAGACAAAACTGAACTTGAAAACAAAATAAATAATATAGAGAAAACAGCATACAAATTAACGAATTAAACAAAATTATAGAAGCTGTTAATCACGTGATAAAAATAATAGACAACATGGTAGAAGATTCGCAATAGGATAAAAAGCTAAATTTAAATTGAACCAACTATCAAAGTCAATGTGGTGTTTGGATAGTGGCGCAACTGATCACATATGTTGTGACAAGTCGATGTTTGCTTTTATGAGAAAGCGTAAAGAGAAAATATCCCTCGCGGGGGACAGCTGCGTGTATGCAAGCGGCATTGGAAGTGTGCGTTTAAATACGAGAATTCGAGCGTCGAGTTACTAAACGTATTGTATGTCGATGAATTACAAGCAAACTTTATATCTGTGTCAAAAGCCGTAGAAAAAGACATGAAAGTTTATTTTGACAAGGACAGTGCAGTTATAAAGAACAAAAACAATGTTAAAATACTACATGCCACGAAGAACAATAATTTGTTTGTTGTTGATATAAAAAATGAAAAGTGCTTGTATGCAAAGTCGAACAGAAGTGAACTGTGGAAGTGGCATTGTCGTTTTGGCCACTTAAATATGGCAAGCCTACAGAAAATGGCAAATGACAGTATTGTGCGTGGGCTGAAACCTTTCGGCAACAATGCAAAATACAGTATGCGCAACCTGCGCAAAGTGCAAAATATGTGTAAAGCCGTTTGTGACGGCAGAGAACCGTGCTTGCGAAGCTTAAGGGTAAGTACACACAGATATTTGCGGACCAATGAACAAAACTTCGGCAAGCTGTGCGAGATATTTCGCAACGTTTATAGATGATTTTTCGCGTTATAGATTTGTGTATATTTTAAAGAGTCGCGATCAAATAATAAACGCGTTTAAAGACTTTGTAGTATTTGCGGAGAGGCAATCCGGTAAAAAGCTAAAGGCTGTGTGCAGCGATAACGGACGTGAATACATAAGTGCAGAGTTCGAAAAATACCAGGGCAGGGTATTCAACGGCAGCTGACAGTTTCATACACCCGCAGCAAAATGGAGTTGCTGAGCGCGCTAACAGGACTCTAGTAGAGATGGCCAGAAGCATGCTTGTACACTCGAAACTGGATGAGAATCTTTGGGGAGAAGCTGTACAAACTGCTGCGTATATAAGAAACAGATCAGTTACGAGAGTCTTAAAAGACAAAACGCCGTTTGAAATGTGGACTGGAATGAAACCGGTATTGTCACATTTGAGAGTTTTTGGGTCAAAAGTTGTAGCTCTAAACAAGACGCACAAAAGTAAATTCGATGCAAAGGGCATCGAGTACACAATAATCGGCTATTCGTTGACCGCTATAAAGGTATATGGACTGTTATGCCCAAGATCACATAAAGTCATAGAATACAGAGATGATATCTTTTTGGAAGATAATTTTCCAGCAGCAAGAAATGAAAATGATATGGTATCCCTGATACTCGAAAGCTCGTCATAAGGAGACTTGGTAAATAATATTGATGATAATATTGAGCACATACAGGTAAACCCCGAATTCGAATCTGAAGATTCTAAGAGCAGTGAAGACTATGAAAGTGCAGAGAGCGATGAAGCAAACCCGTCAGCAGAAGCGGGAATGCGTGGCCCAAGGCGGCCAAAGAAAATAAGGACAGAAAATCCAGGACGACCTCGCAAGCAATATATCACTGTGAATATGTTAAGAGCGGACGTGTCAATTCCAGCAACCATTAAGGAAGCCATTAAATCAGAGTTTCGCTCTGATTGGTCAGCCGCGATCCAGAAGGAGTTGGAAGCACTGCATGCCAATGAGACATGGGAGCTTGTCAACTTGCCAAGCGGCAAAAAGGCAATTGGCTGCAAGTGGGTGTTCGGCACAAAAGTAGACCAGGATGGCTATGTGGACCGTTTTAAGGCAAGGCTGGTTGCCAAGGGATGCGAGCAGCAATTCGGCATAGATTTCTTCGAAACATTTTCGCCGGATGTACAATACTCATCATTGAGGATGATTATAGCACTGGCAGTGGAGCATAAAATGTTTTTGCATCAATTGGAAGTTTCGTTAGCGTACCTCAACAGCGAGCTGTCAGAGGAGGTATACATAAAGCAGCCAGAAGGCTTCATAAGCGACTTGCATCCAGAGAAGTTAATGAGGCTAAAGAAATCTCTGTACGGGCTTAAGCAAAGCGGCAGAGTGTGGAATGCGAAACTTGACTTGGTTCTAAGACGACTGGACTTTCTTCCATGTGCTAGCGAGTCATGCGTTTATGTACGCAACACGAAAGGTAAAATTAACATAATTGCTGTTTATGTAGACGATCTTATATTTGCAAGTACGTCGAAGGATGAAATGCTTGCGATCAAGGCATCCATTGCAAACGAGTTCGATATGGTTGATGGAGGCCAGCTCAAATACTTCCTAGGTATCAAAAAAGAGCGTGAGGGCGAGATTGGCAGCATAAGCCTCGGGCACAAGAAGTATATTGAACAGATGCAATATACGTGGGGCATGTCGATGTGCAGACCAGTAGCAACACCTTTGGAGGCCGGGCATCAAGTCAACTGTGATGACATCAACTGCAAGACGATTAATGAACAGGGCTATCAGTCATTAATTGGGTCTTTAATGTATCTGGCTATAAGTACCAGGCCAGATATCCTATATTCGGTTGCGAAGTTGGCGCAAAGAAACGCCAATCCACACAAAGAGCATGAGGTCGCTGCAAAGCGAATGTTGCGGTATCTGAGGGGAACAGCAAATATGAGGCTCCACTATCAGCAAACTGGTAGATCGATTCATGGATACGTGGACGCAGACTGGGCGAACGATAAATCCGATCGAAAGTCATACAGTGGATATGTCTTTTTAGCTGCAGGTGGAGCTATATCATGGGAATCGAAGAAACAGAGTCTGGTAGCTTTAAACAGCACAGAAGCTGAGTATGTTGCATTGTAGATTGCAGCAAGAGAGGCTATCTATTTAAAGAAGCTACTACAGGAAATTGGTTTTGGTAAAATAAATTCGGTTTTGTTGTATTGCGATAGTCAAAGCGCTCAATGTTTAGCTAAAAATCCAATTTTGCACAATAGTAGTAAGCACATTGACATCAAATATCACCATGTTCGTGAGTTGTATGATAAAAAGGAGATTGATATACAATATATAAGTACTGATAATATGGTATCAGACGTGTTAACAAAGAATTTACAAAAGATTAAACACGTCAAATGTATTCAAGAAATGAATTGTTATTAGTTCTTAAGTTCAACGTATACAATCGTTGAGAAGGAGTGTTGAAAATGCATTAACATTTAGGGCAACTAAGAATACTTCACGTATATTGGTCACACTTAAGCTTCTCTCTACACTCTCTAAAATATTCTTTTCTAAGTAAGACGCTGAAGCGCATAAAATAAAAGCAACACTTGTAATAACTCAAATGACCGTGCGTTCTAAATTCTCCGATTCATATAACAAAACACTGAGGATCTCCAACACGAACCTTTTAAATTCTTACCACGAATAGAATATTTAATAGAAAAACTTGACAGGGAAATAGATGGAATCAAAATAGTTAAAAGAAATGAGAGAGGTTTAATAAAAATGGTAGGAACAGCATTTAAATATCTGTTCGGAACTTGAAATGAGGAAGACAAAACTGAACTTGAAAACAAAATAAATAATATGGAGAAAACAGAATACAAATTAACGAATTAAACAAAATTATAGAAGCTGTTAATCAGGTGATAAAAATAATAGACAACATGGTAGAAGATTCGCAATAGGATAAAAAGCTAAATTTATTAATTTTTAATTTACAACACTTCACCGAATACATTGAAGATATAGAATTGGGCATGGAACTCACAAGATTAGGGATTTTCAATCCCAAATGACTTAAACATGATCGTTTAGGAAACGTAGGTTCAGAACAAATATTGAATATTAAAACTTCAACTTGGTTTAAATCCTCATTATTTCTCACATCCCAAAAAAACTAATTTAAAAATCGTTACACACAATCATCCTTTACCAAGACAAGAATAGAAACATATTATCCGAAAATATAAAGAACAAATATTACACCAACAATAACATAACATATTCAGTAGATAAGAAATTAAATTTAATCAAATGTATAAATTGCCGTCAGCCGGTTGGAGCAACATGCGAATAACATGCTCTGCGGGGGAAGGCACTCATATCGCCATTATGAGTGCGCGCCCGTGCGGTACGTTCCGTCCTTGTGTCTCAGAACTGGTAGTGCGACTACACTCTTCACGCGAGGGCGGCTGGAAGCAGGTTCTTGGTAAGGTCATGTCTCTGCCAGGGGTGCTGACTAATGGTAGTCGGGCGAGAGAAGAAAACTCTTCAAAATTACCCCAGTCCAAGTTGCAACAGCATCATGTCGAGGGACTTGCTGAGTGGGAGCTCAGTCGTTACTTTGCGAACTCTGGATACCTGCCGACCTGAAGTTTAACTAGGCTTCCCGCGGTACACGGGCTATGCACTGGGTGACTGTCCACTCACGTCTACCCGTGGGACCAAAAAACATGAATAAAACAGACAAAACAAATGCGGTGTCCGGGACAATAAAAAACACGGGGGGGGGGGGAACCACAATCCCTCTACAGGGGATTGCACCTCTTCCTCGACATCTGGTACGCCAGCAGGGGCTCGTAACGCCGCAAGCGGCACAGGTGCAGGATGAACAAGCCATTCGGCCTCGCACCCCAGATGCCGACCTGGAACTGCTCCTGGACCAGCTTCCAGGTCCGCGACGCAGGCGATCGTCGCGGGGTCCGTTTCAACTGCGGCAAATAAGCCGCCGAGCCAAGACCGGAGGCGGGCGGCAGAAATTTTGCAGCAAATCTGAGCGACCAGCAGTCCTCTCCCGATGGGCTCAAGCTTGTTGAATGGGCCAAGACCATACTGCCGGATTTCAAGCCAGCAATCCCGGCCGCTTTTGCAAAAGCTAAGAAGCGTCAACGCTCCGTGGAGGAGCTGGCCCCGCAAGCCAAGCGGATCAGGCCACCACCACATCCACAGCCGCTCACTCGGTCCTTCGCCGAAGCCGCAAGGGAGAAGGTCCTCATTGGTGTCCTCGACAGGGGCAAAAAGGAGGGCCATATCCCGTGGAACCAAAGGGGGGCTGTAGAGAACGATCTACAGGACAAGTGAAGTGGACCGCCTCCTCGTTGCTCCGATGCTGGCTGGCATCAGGGCAATATTAAAGCAATAGCCTGCGAAGACGATAATTCGGCAGAGCTTTACAAAAAACGCTGTTCTTGCTGGGGGAAATGTACCCCGGGGCTAAGCTGGAGGCGGTCGATTGGAAAGACCCAGACCTGGTTACTTATGATTGGAGGATCGTCAAGGTCTAGACGCCGGAAGGCAATAGCCGACATGTGCTCCTCATAATCCTTGCCGTAGCTAACGGAGCGGCACATTATCGGCTTTAAGCTGATCACGATAAGGGTGTATCGTTCGGATGCAGCCAGCAAGCAGTCCGGGTTAGAGGACGCACCGGTGGCAGAAGTCGCTGCTGCCACCCTAGAACAGCCACTGCCGGAGGCTGTCGCAGATGATACCACTGCCAATGTTATCATCACCAGCGAAGCGCCAGCAGCAAAGGTGAGGGACGGCCAGGCCGGTCAGCAATCGGAAGTGTCCGAACTTGCTGACGTGGCCAAGATGATCAGCCTCAAGGAGGACGAAGAAAAGGAGGCTGAGTGGTGGAATTGAAAACGGAAGATGTCACTGGCACTCCTCCAGATAAATCTTCACCATTGTAAAGCGGCTGCAGCCGCTCTTCTGCTCCGCTTAGGCCAATGCGGAGCAGACATCGTGCTCATCCAGGAACCTTGGGTATGTGTTGGCAAGGTTTCTGGACTGGGAACTAAGGACTATAAGCTATTTGTAGCCCGTAGCGAAGGTAAAGTCCGCACCTGCATTCTAGCAAGAAAACAGCTAGACATTTTTCTGCTTCCTAATTTCAGCGATGGCGACAACACAGCTGTATGCCTTCAGCTGAAGTCTGGACAGGTCAGATTCAGCTCCACCTACATGGCCCACGATCACCAAGGGCCCTTTCCACAGCAACTGCTACGGGCGTTAATCGCTGACTGCGATATAGCTCACACCGAGCTCACCATATGCTGCGACGCCAACGCTCACCACCATCAGTGGGGCAGCTCGGATATAAATGAACGGGGTTAGTTACTCTTTAATTATATCCTCACTACAGATCTAAACATTTGTAACATAGGTAACGACCCGACCTTTATTATAAAGAATAGAGAAGAGGTCTTAGAGATGACGCTAGCCACAGCCTCCCTCTATCAACGACTAACAAAATGGAGGGTGCTAGTAGAGCACTCCTTCTCCGACCATAGGTATATCGACATAGAGTTCTCTCTTGATATACCCAGACCCAAATGGTGCAGAAACGTTAAACGTACAAACTGGACCAATTTCAAAGAATGCCTCGAAAGGCTAATCTCAGAGCACACCCCAGTGTGACTCCCCTCTCCCGAGTACACAGAGTTACTCAAAAGCGAGCTCACGGATGCATGCAAGTCCGCCCTAAACATGACATGCCCCCAGAGCAAACCAAGAGGCAAAGAAAACCACTATGGAGGACCCCAAAATTAGGCGAGCTTCTTAAAACCTCGCGAAAGCTCTTTAATAACGCTAAGTCGAGGGGAGACGACCAATCATGGAATCTCTACAAAGCCAGCTTATCCACTTTCAAAAAGAATCTTAGACAAAATAAACTTTCCTCATGGCAAAATTTTTGCTCCAAAATCGATAGCACTGCAGAAGCAGCAAGGCTCAGGAAGGTTCTCTCAAGTACTCAAGCAACCGTAGGCTTCCTGAAAAAACCTGATGACTCATGGACAACGACCAGTCTAGAGTCACTAGAACTTTTGATGGAAACCGCCCTTCCTGGATGCTCAGTTGAAGTACCACTACCCCCTATCCAAAGAGAATTTCAGTAACACGTTTCCACCGACTTATTCTCCGGAGATATCATCTCATGGGCTATTCGTAGCTTCTCACCTTTCAAGACCCCTGGGCCGGGTGAAATTATCCCAGCCCAACTGCAGTATGCAGGGAACATCGCCATTAACTAGCTTCAGAAAATTTTCTCAGATACCCTGACAACAGGTACGATCCCGAAGCCATGGCTTGAATCTAAAGTTGTCTTCATTCCAAAGGCAGGAAAAGCCTCACACACGACCCCCAAGGGTTTCCGACCCATAAGCCTAACATCCTTCCTACTCAAGACACTAGAAAGGGTGCTGGGCCTACATATAAGAGAAACGATCAAGACCGATCACTTCTCCCAAGCACAACATGCCTACCAAAAAGGCAAATCTACCGAGGCAGCACTTCATGCTGTTGTCTCCACGATAGAAAAAGCACTCCACCACAAGAAGTATTGCCTTATAGCCTTTCTAGACATTGAGGGCGCTTTCAATAACGTCGTACCGTGGGCGATTACTGAAGCATTATCAGGGCTTTGGGTTGGGCACCGCATTGTGGGACTGATTGATCAACTGCTCAAGAGCATGATAGTCAGGGCCACTCTGGGGTCCTCAACCATATCCAGATCTGTAAATAGAGGCACACCGCAAGGAGGTGTTCTGTCCCCTCTTCTTTGGAATGTGGCGGTAAACAGCCTGCTGCGCTCTATAGAGGGAGGGGGCTTTCGTTTGATCGCTTTCGCAGATGACGTTGCCATAGCCTTCTCGGGCAAGTATCCCTAATCCTTGAGCAAATGCATGACCACTGCACTTAAAAAACTGTCCTCATGGGCCACATCAAAGGGACTAGGGCTGAACCCAACCAAAACTGACTTAGTCCTCTTTACCAGGAGGTATACGATTCCCCCCTCAGACCATCATTCCTGAATGGGATAGAACTTGGCTTCAGTAAATCAGAAAAAAAAAGGGCTCACTCTTGATAGTAAGCTAGATTGGAACCTCAACTCGGAGGAACGAGTTAAGAAGGCTTCAGTCGCACTACATACATGCAGGAAATCCGTTTGGATTAAAATGAGGAATGGCACCTCACATCACCCTCTGGATGTACACAGCCATCTAACTCGATATCTGTCACAAACTGCCGCAGATCTCTGAAGGAAGAGGCTGAGCAGTTCGAGATACACCTCATATGGGTGCCCGGACATTAAGGCATCGAGGGCAATGACAAAGCAGACGAGCTGGCAAGGCATGGTACTAACATGCCTCTCCTCATAGACAAGGAGAGCATGGGATACCCATGGCCAGCTGCAAGCTTAGAGTCCGATTTCACTTCGAACTTGAAGCAAACAAGAAATAGCAACTTACCATAAAAAGCGGTCCTCAGGCCTTGTTCACTTGAATAGACTAGGGTGTGCTGCCGTAATCAGGGCCATCACGAGGCACTGGTTAGAGGGAACTTACGCAGCGAGACTTCTAGCCCCCTTCAATGATTTCTGCAGAAGCTGCCGAGACGATGAGGAGGAGGAACCGGTCTCCCAACTCTACTGCGACTATCCAGCTCTCTGCAAAAACAGAAATCGCTACCTTGGTTCTTTCTTCTTATCGGACCTCTCTCAACTGGCGGACACTAAACCGAACAATATCCTGTCCTTTTTTCGAGCTTTGGGCTGGGTCCAAGAAGCGGCATCACAACGGGCCAATTTGCTGCCTATGTGAGTGAGGGGTTTATTTCAAACTGCTCATTACCGATCTAATGTAACCTAACCTTTAAACGGCATGATAAAACAAATACAAACAGAATGTAAATTTTTAAAAACGAATAAAAATTACGAAATAAATTTCGTAGAACCAAACTTTATAATAACTTGGAGTTTACCAAAAACAACAATTCATTAAAATTTCATTAATAAAAAATAGAAATAAGATTAAATAATATTATTAAAGCAATTAACTGTTCGATTCAATTATTAGATATATCTTTAACTAATGTACTTTCAGATATCACACAAATAGTTTACATAAGCAATAATATAACAAGAATCGAACCAATATCCTTCATACATACGAGACAAATTATTAAAGAACAAACCAAGGTACATAATAATTTGTTAATAATTGTCGAAACTATACTCGTAATATTGTTGAGATAGCTATACACCTTATCTTTAAATTTTTATATATTCCACAACGCATGATAATTAAAGATAAGAAAAACCAAGAAACTGAATTGGCAAGTGATCAAGAAAACAAAATCATTGTTGATACAGAAACAAAAATGTACACATATATAATCGTTTGTCTTTCGTTGGTGACGGTTGTGTTTTTGAGTGCTCTCAGTAATTTATTATTTTCCTGTGTTGTTTACAGTGTTTATTTCGGCTTTATTTGGTAATAAATAATAGCAGTGATCGCAGATATACTTTGTATATGTTTACGTGGGAATAACAAAATATTGCAAACTAAATAGTCATTTCAATTTGCAGCTGAACTGACGCTGCATTGCTTTAAAATAAAGAAAACATACGTATGTACATATATACATTCGTTCTCTTGTCTACTCTGTGTATTCGTCCACTAACAACAAACAGCTTGTCTATTTTTCTTGCTCTCGCTCCCCAGCATTCAGTCTGCTGCAGCTTTCGTCCACTCTTATCCGGCGTACTTTCCGTTGCATTTGCCTACGCGCTCACGCTCTCTCGCTTATCTTTTTATCGTTTTGTCGCGCTCATTGCCTCGAAACTGTCTTACTCTTAAATTTGCACATTACCTTGTTTTGATATTGCATATCAATTGTTATAAATAATTAATTTAATTTTTATTTTTATTGAATAAAATCATAATGCTGGTTTGCTGCAGTACCAATAGCAAGTTGGTTGGAACAACCAACCAAGATTTTAAATTGTGTAGATTGTGCGATAACATGATACACATGAAATGTGCTGGCCTTACAGCCAAAATTAGGGACTGCTTGCTGGCTGACACAGGCCTGAAATGGTACTGTGAGCCATGCAACGAGGTGGTGAAGGAAACTTCCCAATTTATGAGGCAGACTCATGCCGGTTTTAAGGCTATGCATGTTGCATTTAACAACCTGCATATGTCATTTAAAGAGCTAGAGTCTAACTTCAAAAATGGCAAGGTGATAACCGAATCTCCGAAGCGAAGAAAGTCTTCGGGTCCTAACCCACTTGCTGTCCCAACTGTCCCGCCCACTAAATCCCTTCTAGTGCCTAGCATTAATCCCCCAGCGGATATTTCAGCTAGCCCGCTTATGTTGTTTAACTCGCCTGTTACAAATCTAAACTCTAACGGTCAATCTAACAACATAACTCCCGATCTTTCTGTTTCAACAGCCTGTGTGCCAACTGATTTTACTTTAGGTACAGCACGGGTCCACAAGCCTCTTGTTGTTGTACCCGTAACTAAGTTCATATTCGTGTCAAGGCTTGCCTCCAATTCTTCATTGGAGGATATAAATGCCTACGTTAAAAGTAAAATTGATTCCCCGCGTATTACTGTGGAAAAGTTTAAGTTTAAACACGCCCGAAGCATATCTTCTTTCAAGTTGGGTGTTCCGCCCGAATTTTTCACAACAATTTGTTCTGAAAAGTTTTGGCCACCAAAGCTCGTGGTAAAGGAGTATGTTAACAGGCGAAACAATGTTAATAATGGCATGAGAATCAGTAGTGCACCGCCGGTTATCCATCCTGTTGCCTCAACTTCGACGGCAAAAAACTAATAAAAGTAGTTAGCTTGGCCTATCAATATGTTCGAGG
The DNA here is from genome assembly GCA_035044585.1 of Scaptomyza polygonia. Taxonomy (NCBI): domain Eukaryota; kingdom Metazoa; phylum Arthropoda; class Insecta; order Diptera; family Drosophilidae; genus Scaptomyza; species Scaptomyza polygonia. Next base: position 30,585 of record JAWNNU010002004.1, on the reverse strand, counting down.
CCTTAACACTAAACTTTCTAATCTTTATGTAAACAGCTTATTCTTTGATTCACAGATAGTTGCATTCGCAGAAACCTGGTTAAAACCTAATATATCTGATTAATCCGTTTTGCCTAATAAGTATAACTTGTACAGATGCGGTCGCACCTTCCGCAAGGGGGGCGGTGTTCTCATAGCTGTTGACTCTTGTATTTCCTCTGAACAGATTCATTCTCATGATTATCCGGGTATAGAGTTTCTATGTGTTGAAATATTATGTAGCGGCCGCTCATTGTATATTACTTGCTCATATATTCCTCCCCATTCTGATAATAACATTTACATATCCCATCTGAATCCCCTACAACTTGTTGCGTCGTTGTTGACGGATATGGATCAACTTATAGTGGTTGGTGATTTTAATTTGCCACATGTTGTATGGTCTGTGAATGACACATCTTTAGCGCAATTACCGGCTACTTCTAATGATTTTATCGATGGCCTTTTAGAGTTAGGCCTATCACAAGTTAACAGGGTGCATAACAGTAGTAATAAAATGTTAGATTTGATATTTGTTTCTGATTCTGATTGTAGTAATGTTAGTAGAGTGTGCTCTAGTGCTTCCTGAAGATACCTACCATCCAACCTTAGAACTTTCCTTCGAACTTCTTAACCTTAGACCAGCATCTAACAATTCTTTAAAGACACGTTGCTTTCGTAAAACTGACTTTACTAAATTGAAAAATTTGCTTCAGCATACTAATTGGTCTCAACTTTATTCATGTAGTGATATAGAAACTGCCATCACCTAAATGTAATTAATGTAAATATATATTAAGTACTTGTATACAAAAACCCCACAGTACCCAAAGCCGAAGGTCACGCAACCAGCGCTTTATTAAACAGTTAGCTTAGTTTTTAAACTAACTCTAACCTTTTTAATAATAATAAAAAAAAGGAATGACCTAGAAAAGTTGATATGCTTTATCGAGCAAAAAGTAGGGTGCTAGAATGAAGTAAGAAAGTGACAATTCAATGAGCACTATAGAAACGGTAAAAATCAGAAGAGCGCTTAAGCGAGAGAGCGTGAGCGCACTAGCAGATTTATCCGCACGTACGTCGGATAAGAGCGGGCGAAAACGTGATGCGGGCAAGCAAGAGCAAGAAAAATAGACAAGCTGTTTGTTGTTAGTGTACGAACGACAACACAGAGTACACAGAGTAAGCAAACGCAAATATATGTTTGTATTAATATGCGTTTGTTTTATATATTGCAAAGCACTGCAGCGTAAGTTCTACTGCAAGTTAAAATGAGATTAAAGTCGGCAATCAATTGATGCACACGAAAATATATATATATAACGTATATTTGCGATCACTGCCAGAATTGTTTACCAAATAAAACCAATTAAAACTTCGTAAAACAGACAAGAAAACAATATATTATTGAGAGCACTCAAAAACACAACCGTCACCAACGAAAGACAAAAGCTTACGAGTCTGTGTAATATATTTGTTTATATTTTGGCAAAAAGGTAGGGCGTTCATAATCAATAAAACATGTTGTAAATAATTTAATAAACTAGCACTTAAATCAACGTTTTTTGTAAGTAATTGAAATATATAATCTATGTATTAAATTTTATATTTGAGTTATTTTATTGACTATTATTTAATACAAGGGCTATTTTTAATTTAAGCATTTTGTGGGTCTCAGCTACGACAAGCCAGCACGTGTTGTTGTTGGTTTATGGCTGTTTTTGACTAATTATGTTTGTATGTGATGTGAGGTAGGCCCGGCACGAGCCTCCCACACATTGAGTTATTAACAAAGATATTATATAGATACTTAGTACTTATCATTACTTACATACTCACGCTGAAATATGAATTATTACTTAAATACTTATTACTTATCATTACTTACATACTTAAGCTGAAATACGAACTTACTTATGAACTAGTATTTACACACTTGTTACTGAACTATGTACAATTCATTACTATTACTTTCGATATGTATGTATAAATTAAGCGAGCGAGCAGAGGTTCGGCAAAGCATTAGAACGCAGCGCAGCAAGAGGGCCGGGCAGCGAAGCCGGCGACAAAAGAGCGAGGGCACGCTCGCGACACGCGACCCAATTGTCGCGTGCAAGGGCAGACAAAGAAGCGCGCTGACCTCAAGTGCGAGACCGGCGAAGGAGTCAGTTGGTACGAGAACACGCAACTGAGCAGACGCGATCGCGGATTAATACAAAATGGAAAGAGGATAGTTAGGAATAAGATTAGAGAAAGAATAAAGTATAAGTATCGAGCAAGATTTGAAGAATAAAAGTAAGGTGACATGACCCCAAACCCGCGTGCGTTTTGTTCGAGGTTTTTTGTAATAAGAAAGGCGTAGACTATAAATATGTCAAATAAAACTGCTAACGAAAGCGCCGCTGCGCGATCAGAAAGTTTAGCCGACCTCGTGTCCCCCTAGCCGTCGAGGTGTTTGCTTTCTGCGCTGCCTGACGAACGTCGCGACATTGACCTCCATTTCGCGAGCGTCCCTGAAACTAAATATAAATATCTTGTGACGTGAGCCGTGGACAGACTGAGATCTGTACCCCGGCTTAATAACTACTTTACAAGTGGCGCCCGAGCAGGGACTTAACGTGAAAGAGGTGTAGTACAAGTTGGGAGCAAAAACCCCAAATGTGCTACTAAAAGTGAATCGTGACAGTCGGGCATACCCGGTCATACCACACGATCGCGCGCGTTAGAAACAAGAAGAAAAAACTGAAAGTAACGGCGAGGGCAATAAAAGGTGCCTGATGGTCATTTGGCGCTGACGAAAATTGCCCAAACGTACAGTTGTCGCGAAAAATAATTTTTTGTAAGTGCTTAAACGACGAATCGGCCTACGCTTAGAGTACACGTGCAGCGAAGTTGACGGTGAAGGAAAACGCACCAACTAAACGAACGGGAACAGCGAAACGATAGACGTGAACGTTCAGCAGTAAAAAGGCTAAGTCGCGGGGAACAGAGTCATTGTTGTAAAAGTGATCACAGCAGAGCAACGCGAGCGCTGACTGTGAAAGCGCAGCACACGCCAACACCCGCAGATTGGAATTTGTTTTTGCGCGGTAGCTGATTGCGATGCAGTGGGACGAGAGTGGGAAAAAATTTAAATAAACAAAAATTTATATAAAATTAAATAAAGTTTAAATAAATTAAATAAAATTTAAATAAATTAATTAAAATTTAAATAAATTGAATAAAACTTAAATAAATTAAATAAAATTTAAATAAACAAAATTTAAAGAAATTAAATAAAATTTAAATAAACGAAATGTAAATAAAATTAAACAGAATTAAAAAAAAAGAAGGGAAAAAAAACAAAATAAAAAATAAAATTGAACAACATTTAAATAAATTAAACAAAATGTAAATAAATTAAATTAAATTTAAATAAAAATTTAATTAAATACAATTAAATTAAAAAACGTACAATTCGAAAAAAAAAAAAATCACGAGCGACTATGGAGCACAACCTGAGCTTAGAAGAAAAAGGGAGCTTCAACCCGGGCGTGGGTCTAGGATGGGTGTACTACTGCCGGAAGGAGGATCTGGAACGAATCGCTCAGGAGCTCAGCATAGAAAGCGCCGGCAAGGTAGAAAAGTTGCGAAAACGGGTATGTGATACAATAAAATTGGGGGGCCATAGCTCGTCAACCTGGAACCGGTTGGGCGAATGGGAGCGGAGGTACATATATGTAGTGCCGCCCGTAGGACCGCCCGTGACTAGTACCCAGGACAGCCAGGCGAGTTACAGGCAAATGTACGAGCTCGCTAACAGTCACCGGCATTACATGGTCGTCCTTGATCAGGTTAGGAAATGGGGTGTTAAGTTTGACGGTTATTCTGACCCACTTGCGTTCATAGAAACATTGGAAGAACGCGCTCAAACGTACGATGTAGATCTGAATCGCATACCGAGAGCGATGAGCGAGGCTTTGACAGGCATGGCAGGTAGTTGGTTCTCAACGAGTGGATTAAGGGACGTGACGTGGGGAACGTTCAAAAGGGAATTTTTAGGATTCTTTCTGCCTCCCCAATACTTTGACAGGCTAGAGGACGAAATCAGGGCCCGCCGACAACGCGTAGGGGGTATAAAGAATACTTAGTCAACCTGAAGAGGTTAATGCGGCACACCAGTTATACTCCTGAGCAGGAGCTGAAAAGAGTATATGAGAACCTTTCTCGGGAGTACCGCCTATATATTCGTCGGAGTGATTTTACAGACTTGTCTCAGCTAACATAGATAGCCTCGGAGTTTGAAAACATCCCGGGTCAAGTCCAAGGAGAGACGGGGCACAACCAGGCAAGGGGTCTTGGGTATCAGGGTAGGTCCGGTGGCATGGACACACCCACCAAGCCGCCTAATCCGCTTAGGAGCCCGCCAGCACAGGTACCGTTAGCGGGAAATGAGACTGGTAGTCATCCCGCCACCAGGCGCGATGAAATTTCGAACAACATGATGGGGCATGAACAGGTTAGGTCGGCAGTCGTGAGTCGCGTGTGCTATAACTGCTCATAAGGGGGACTTTGCCAGAGAATGCCCAAATCCTAAAGTGTTATTCTGTAGACAGTGTGGTGCTCAAGGCGTGAGCGATTTGGCATGTTGCTGTAGGAGAGCGGGAAACGGGCAGCCGCGTCATCCGGATCGGGATCGGATGGGCGCCGGCGCGAGTCAGTCCCGGAATTAGAATGTCCTCTCAGAGTCGAGAACAGTCGCATAGTCGCCATGGTGAAGGTCGGGGACCGAGTGGCGAAGGCGACGGTTGACACAGGGGCGTCACGAAGTTTCGTGAGCCAAAGTTTTTTTGAGGAAATAAAGGCAAAGGGCGAAGTATTCGCAGCGATCGCGAATACTCACTTAGCAGATGGATCGAGGGTAGCAATTAGTAAAATGTTGAGAGTCAAGGTCAAGTTGATCAGCAAAGAAGTGCCGATGCCATCCATGTTAGACAGTCTTATCCTGGGGATGGATTTTCTATGCAAGATGGGGACGACTATGCAGTGCAGTGAGGCGATGCTAATTCTGAAGTGCGCCCATGCGCCAGCCGAGGCGATCGAGAGAGCCGAGTCAAGGCCAGAGGGGGAGAAGGAGAAGGGGCAAGATAGAAGCGGCACCGGAGTCAAGAAGCGAGAGACTGTCCTGGGGACGCATCGCAGCAAGGATACCACGCTAGCCAAGCAAGGGGCCGGCCGAGATGCAGTTCCAGTCGTCAAGGAGCCATCGCTAGGCCAGGTGGAAAGTGCAGGAGCCGAGGCGCCGCAAGGAGGAGACCCCAAAGCAGGATCATCATCGGAAGAAGACGCTGCGCAGGAGTCAGTATGGCCAGCGGACTTGGAACCGGCCACACAGGAGTTTTTAAGGACAGAGTTGCAACTCTTCGAGGGATTGAAGGGCGTATCCAACGTAGCCGAGCATCGGATCATCATGAGGGATGACAAGCCGATCAAGCAGAGGTACTACCCCAAAAATCCGGCGATGCAACGCGTGATCGACCAGCAGGTAAACGAATTGATAGAGCGGGGGCAATCGAGCCGTCATGCAGCCCACACATCGCGCCCATAGTGCTCGTCCGCAAGAAGACGAACGAGTGGAGGATGTGCGTGGACTAAGCCCAGCTCAACGCGCACTCTATACCGGATGCATACCCCGTACCCAAGATAAATCATATACTGGAAAAGTTGAGGCACGCACGTTACATCTTGACGCTGGACTTGAAGCACGGGTACTGGCAAATCCCAATGGCAGCAAGCAGCAGGGAGTACACTGCATTCACAGTGCCAGGTCGAGGACTGTTTCAATGGCGAGTCATGCCATTCGGTTTGCATTCGGCCGGTGCGACCTTTCAGAGAGCATTAGACACGGTGATAGGCCCGGAGATGGAGCCGCATGCGTTCGCCTACTTAGACGACATAATAGTAATCAGCGCAACAAAAGAGCAACACATAGCAGACTTGAGAGAAGTATTCCGACGGCTGAGAGAGGCCAACCTAAAACTTAATCAAAAAAAATGTTCGTTTTTCTAGAAGAAGCTAGTATACCTAGGGAATCTGGTGAGCGAGAAAGGACAGACGGACAGACAGACAGACGGACAGACGGACATGGCCATATCGACTCGGCTATTGATGCGATCAAGAAAATATATACTTTATGGGGTCGGAGATGCTTCTTTCTGCCCGTTACATACTTTTGCACAAAACCATTATACCCTGCCTTACACTGATAGAAAAAAGACGTGCTAAAATTAAGTACGAATGAACACGAATTAAGTATTTTCGATTCAAGTATTTCGTTCTTGATTTAAGAATGGAATACTTGAAATGAATTCGAAAATACTTAAATCAAGAATGGAATACTTGAAATGAGTGTAAAAATACTAAATTCTAGTACAAAAGTTCTTTAAATAAGAAAAAGTGAACTTAAATCAAGTATAATTTAAGGAATACTGAAATAGAGTACGAAATTCTTGATTCAAGTACAAGTATCGGGTTCAAGTCCCCACAGGGGATTTTTATAACATTTATATTTTTTTTTATATGGGACAAGTAACTTTTGTTATAATTTTTTTAAAAATCTGCAATAGCTAACAAGTTTTATAAAAGCTGATCTCAATCAAGTTCACCTAAGATGAACATTAACTGCAGTTAAAATGTGTTTTGAATTGGCTCCCCATCTAAGGCACTCGACACCATTACAAGAGATCTAAGGTTCTAATCCTGTCCCTGGTAAGCATAACACAAACAATTTTTCAATGGTTGTATCTAATTTCCCACATTTCTAGCATAATTATGACATGATTGGCAGCTTTAAAATGTCTAAGCTGCACTTTGTATATATCATCTTATATCATGAATTAATAAAATGAAGCATAATCATACTTTGATTAAGTATTGTCATACTTGGATCAACTACACAAATTCTTGGAGAAAGAATAAAAATACTTTTTTTATGAACTTACGTTTTAAGAACTCAAAAGCTTAAATCGAGTTCAATCAGTACTTGAATTGAAGATTGGAAGAACTAAATTCAAGTTCAAGAGAACTTACATCAAGAACAAACGAACTTAAGAAATCATACTTGAATCAAGTACGGCATTCTCGGTTACTGTAATTCCGTACTTAGTGAAAAATCAAGATCGAATTGTTGGGTTTTAAGTACGAAATACTTGATTTTTTCTATCAGTGTACCCATTTTATGGGTTCAGGGTATAAAAACTTATGCTACGTTTTATTATATACTTCTAAAACAAAGTGTTTGTTAAGAATTATAACTTCTACAGAGTGTGTGTGCGGTACACACTAAAGTTGTTTTTTTTATCATTATATATCACCGAGTTGGTTTAAACCTGTGATGGGAGACGTCGACGACCCTATGCATACAAGGCAGCATGCTGTTTTTTGTGCATAGTCCCTGTGTCGCGGTAAACTGCACAAAATTGCTCGTACGCTATAAGCATTGAAAGCTATTATTAGAACACGAATGTTTTGCCCTTACAAAATATTGAATAAACCTATTTTATAGGAAATTTTCCAAGGATTTCACATTTTATACCTATAATACAACCAGATTTTTTTTAGAAGATATAGCCCAGCAAAGTTGATTGATTTTCAGTGTTAAAAAAGTCACGATTCAGGGTAATTTGGTCGGCTTTGAGAAAAAATATCTCAAAAACTAGGACACGGATCGTCACTATTTTTAAATCTATCGATAGATCTATTAAAAATAAAAACATTAATCACCAAGTTGTACTGTTTTGCCAGGTAAATCGATATTTACCAACTATCCATTTTTTCAATATTTCTCAACTTTGATGGAAAATAAAAAAATCTATTCTATATTTTCACATAAATTTCTTTGGTTATTCCTTAATCGAATGAAAAAAATGTATCTGCCCGCCGCTGCCACGTTTTTTTTTTAGAGGTCAAATAGTTGAAAAAGTCATAGTTCGAAAAAATGTGCTGCGTGCATTTCTGGAATATTTATGACCTTCTTCTGTAGATTGTTGGCAATATTAGAAAAAAAACAAGTAAAAACTTTGCAGTCACCGACTGCGGAATACTCTGATACCAGTACAGACGTAGCTTAATATGAAGGCAGCACGGGTGGGGGTGGCATCAAAATTTTTTATGCAGATCTTTGACTCTAGCTCAAAGTTAGTAAAATGTGTAGAAAGCCGGTTTGGGGCGGTATGGGGGGCGTGGCATCCAAAGTTTTGCTAATCATATTTAAGGGCAGTATGGGTGGGCGTGGCTCCAAAACTTTCAAGCTGTTTTTTGGGGCTCGTTACCAGTTGCCTTCCTACCAAATAAGGTAACTCTAGCTTAAAAACTAAGAAAGTTAAATGCGTTCTCGGCTTATGGCTATATGGTAGAAGGGGGGCTGGGTGCTGGGGGCTGGTATGGAGGGGCGTGGCGTCCAAAGTTTAGCTGCAGATCTATTTATGATTTTAATTGCTATCCTCATACCAAATTTGGTGACTCTAGCTCAAAGTTAGTAGAATATGGTGGAAGGGGGGCTGGGGGCGGTATGGGTGGGGGTGCCATCCACTTTTTTTGGGTTTCTTCATCACCTATCTTGGCACCAAATTTGGCGGCTCTAGCTCAAAAAAAATGTGGAAAATATAGGCGTTTTTGATTTCAAAATGCATTGGGCTCGGGAACGGGTGGGGGTGGAGCATGGCTCCAAAACTTTCATGCAGTTTTTTGGGGATTGTTATTAGCTATCTTCCTACCAAATTTACCTTCGGTATCGAGTATAAACAGCAGCAACATCCATGTGAGTCATAGCGAAAGTGATAGAGTGGTAAGTGATACTACCTTTATTAATATATTAAAACACGGGCGTCTATGAAATGCAGGTAGGGTGTTAATTGATTGGTCCCCTTCAATGATGAATCCTCCGAGCCAATCCTATAGGCTTGTAATTTAAAATGTTTAGCGTCCTCTCTTTTTTTTCTAACACGCACTCAACTTTTTTGGTGGGTACGTTTCTAACCTTTGCTTATTTATTGCGTGTTGATTATTGGTCACCTGCTTGGAAAATCTTTTGTCTGGCTTCAAAATCAATAAAAAAGCTAGTTTTGGTTGAATTAACAATCACAAGATCAGAAAATTCATAAGTGTAACTTCTAGTTTTGTTTTCAAATTAAGTGTTTTCATTCACTGTCGTTTTTTAATTTTCAAAAAAGTAACCTGAAATAAAAATATATTAAAATGTCTTCAAACATGAACAACAAAACTGTGTACACCACTGCCTCCCTAAGCGTCCCCGCGTGGCGGGCGGGAGTAGAATACCCCCACAGTGTGCTAACTGCTTGTCGTAAGAGGCGACTAAATGCGCGCTGGAGAGGAGTATGCTGGTAGCCTTATGATCGTCATAATGGGAAGATGTGACGTGAAATAATGGTCTACAAACGTTGTCAACGGTGATCAAGGGAAGGAAAGTAGCAAATGATCGTCTGCCAAGCGAGATTAAGCGAAATGCAGTACCTGGTGTCCCAAGGTGTTCCCGTGTGGTTAGTGGGAAAGAATTCTACCACATTAAGCTACAACTTGTCGTACGAGGCGACTAAAAGTGCACCGCTGTAAACGATGTTGAAAGAAGTGTGAAAGGAGAGTGAAGGCTTTGAGGATATGGGGAAAGAATGCTAAAGGATAAGATAGAACGAAGGTTTCAGCCCGTGTGATTGACGGGTCAAAGAATATCAATCACAGTATACTACCGCTTGTCGTAGGAGCCGACTACAGGACTAAATGGTACACAAAACCATAAACTTTTTTGGAGTTTAAATTGGAAGTATCTTAAAGTTGATAAGATACGAGACCTGACCGGAGGTTAAAAAATTCGGTACCACGGGTAATCAGGAGCCGGCGGAACTTGTTCCGTCCTGGTTAATGGTTGCGGCCCCTCGGGGAGTATCGTGGTGGTTGTGGTTAAACCCAAAGCGGGTAGAGTTTATGCTCGGCGTGGAGTTGCGTATGTTCCAACCGGGTGCCGATGCCCAAAAATCGGAAGTCGCTTTAGATAAAACGGCGCTCCTCACCAAGGTGAAAGCTTGCTTACCAAAAATAAGTAACTTTAAATTGGTACCTGAAATAGAAATATCGAAGGGGCGTTAGTTGGCGCTTAAACCAGACTCGCTGTGCCATATCCTCGGATATACGGGCACCGTGGTTTTAACCCTTAATGGAACATGCCACGTTAAACAAAATCTATAGAGATATAGTCCACTTGCCTCCCTAAACGCCTTAGCGGAATGCTTTAAGTACAGCGCAGCACCAAACACTCCAGGAACCTGGAGGAAAACGATTTGCAGCACAGCCTGCCTAAATGCTCTAGCCGAGTGTTATGCAAACACTTCCGCCACCCATAACAACTTTCTTAACGGCAACCCAGCCTACCTAAACACCATCGCCACCACCTCCACCATCTCAACTACGGCCACCACCCCTACCACCTCCACCAAGACACTCGTCGTTATCACCTCCCATTCTACGTGGTGTAGTACATGTAAGATTTTTGTATTCTCACGTTATCGTTTGATAACAGGCATGAGGAAATTCTTGATCCTCAAGAATTCCTCACTAATGCCTTTTCAAATCTAATTCCAATTATAGCCAACGTTTTATCTTTATACACTTCGTGTAAGATAAACTTTGAGCTATTTGCGGAATAAATTAAATTCCACCAAGATGAAACGGTGATGCAAATAAAATCACACCAAACGCCTTTGTGCGTTCTAACGTCCGGATGTAGAATAAAAGAGGTGTAAAATCTACAAGCTGAACTCATTTGCCATAAAATGGATGAGTTCCAGGAAACGGACAGCGGATGGACAATGTCACAGATTATTAGATTGGAATGTAATCTAAATCAATACACTCCACTTAAAATTCCAAAGGTGTTGAGGGTTAAAAAGGCGCTTGTGAATGTGAGAAACCAGGATGAATTTTGTTTTAAATGGGCTTTATTAGCAGCTTTTAAAGAATAAAAAAAAAAAAAATAAGGAAAGATGTATGAATTACAACATCAATATAAACAAAATTAGCTCAAGAATCTATGTAAGTGATAAACTTACATTAGATTTTGAGGAATTGGAGTTTCCGCTCCCGCTTACACAAATCAAAGTGTTCGAAAGACGGAACTCCAATATCAGCATCAACGTTTTTGGGTTCAATGAGGAAAAAGGAAAAGTGGTTGGTCCACTCTACTTAACAGAGGATGAACGATAAAAGCTTTTGGAGAGTGATGGACGAGCACATTTTGTTTGGATAAGGGGTTATCAAGGTAAGATTCATAGCTAAAATATCTATTTCATTTTAATCTGGAGTACTAATAAATTTTCTTTTACTTTCAGACTGGTTAGCTCACAGGTAACCGCAAATAGCCATCAACTTTATTTCTGCAACATCTGCCTCAACTTCTCGCACAACGAGAAGTTGTCTATGGAGCACCGGAGCAACTGCGGCAAGATGGTTTCATCGCTACCAACTTTAGACAAAGCAAGTCTTAAATTTAAGAATTTCAATCGTAGTTTAGATGTACCCTTTGTAGTATGCAGACTTCGAATGCATACTAGCCCCCTTCAACTCGAAAGTGAGCGAGAATGTTACAGCTACATCTTTGCATGTACCTATAGCATTCTCGTGCTCCTTTGACCCATCCTTAGATAAGTTTGTATTAGAGACAGGTAACGATGCATGTACTAAAATTGTCACATCCCTCATTAGAGATGTAACTGAAATTTATACCTCTTACTTCTCGAATATTAAACCTATGGCAATGAGCACAGAAGAGGAAACCAGGTTTCGTAACGCAGTTAATTGTCACATCTGCAAGAAAATTCTGGGGCCCGACCGCGTACGGGATCATTGTCATTTAACGGGTCAGTACAGGGGTCCAGCCCATATTGTTCACAATGTTAATTTTCAAATTGAACCTTTTGTCCCCGTATTCTTTCATAACTTTTCACGGTATGACTCCCATCTTTTCGTAAGGGAACTTAAAAAATTTAGAAATTCGATTTTTAGCACATTTCTTTATGGCAATCAGCTTAGACGCTTTAAGTAGTAATTTGAGTACGAAATCTTTTGAGAGTGTTAGACATTTTTATCCCTGTGAGAATGAGTTTAATTTATTGCGTAGAAAGGGAGTTTTTCCATACGAGTTTTAAGATTCAAAAAGCCGACTGGCCGAAACCTGTCTGCCTCCGAGGGAGGAGTTCTTTAATGGCTTATCTAATAAAGAATGCTCGCTTGAGGACTATTTACATGCGCAACATGTATGGAAAGTTTTCAACTGCCAGTCATTAAAAGAATATATGAAGCTTTATCGCAAAACAGATGTTCTTTTATTGACTGATGTTTTTCAAAATTTTCGCGCAATATGAAAGAAAATTTATTCTCGAGATTCTGCGCATTATTATACCATACCCGGTCTATCGTGGGATGCTATGCTTAAGACCACCGAAATATAATTAGATCTTCTTACTGATATAGATATGTATCGGTTTATTCAGAATGGTATTAGGGGTGGATTGGTGCAGTGCCATAAACGGTACTCAAAAGCCAACCACAAGTATATGGATGCGTATGACGCAAACAAACCATCCGAATATTTAATGTATCTAGATGCAAATAATTTATATGGTTGGGCAATGTCTCAGAGTCTGCCATACACTGGTTTTCACTGGATGAGTGAGACTGAGATCGCAGCATTAAATGTTGCTCAAATAGAGGAAAATTCTGAGTATGGATACATTTTAGAAGTAGACCTTAAATATCCCGATGCACTACATGACTATTATAATGATCTATTTTGTCCTCTAAATCAAAAGCCTACACCACAAGCAAAGGTTTGTAAACTTGTTGCTGATCTTAGGTCAAAAACAAAATACCCTATCCATTACAAAAACCTTCAACAGTGCTTACATAATGGTTTAATATTATCAAAAATACATAGAGTTTTAAAATTTAAACAGGCTCCTTGGCTTAAAAAATATATTGATCTAAACACTTCCCATAGAACATTAGCGAAAAACAGTTTTGAAAAAGATTTTTTTAAACTGCTTAATAACGCAGTTTATGGGAAAACAATGGAGAACGTAAACGAAAACGTAAAGATGTTAAGATTGTCACTTCGTGGGAATCAACAAATTGCAATCGATTAGGGGCACGTTCGCTTATTGCTAAGGCTATTTTTCATAGCTCTGCGCAATTTTCTGAAGATATGTATGCTATTCAAATGAAGCGTCTCCATAATGTTTATGACAAACCAATGTATTTAGGGTTTACAGTTTTAGAACTTTCCAAATGGCAGATGTATGATTTTCATTATGACTATATAAAACCTAAATTTCAAGAAAAAGTCACCTTGAATTATATGGATATAGACTTCTTCATATAATCAATACAGACTAAAGATTTTTTTTACAGATATTGCTGAAGATGTAAAAATGAGGTTTGATACGTCCGAATACCCTGAGGAGTTAGCAAAGTTAAATGGGATTAAAAGGTGTAATAAAAAGGTTTTGGGTATGATGAAGGATGAGAACTGTGGCAAAAGAATGCTAGAGTTTGTTGGTCTCAGAGCGAAAATGTATTCATTGTCTCTTCAGGGGGGTGGATGTTATAGAAATCTAAGGGTGTTAATAAGTCTGCATTAGATAAGCTTTCTATAAATAGTAATAAAGAATGCCTATTTGATAAAAAGATATTCAAAGATGAAATGATGTTGTTTAGATCTAAAATCCACAACTTGTATACACATAAGATAAAAAAAACTACTAAAAGCTCTAATGACGATAATAGGAAAACAAGGTCTGACGGTATAAAAACATATGTCTGGGGTCATTATAAAATTGATTCTCACATAACGTAATAACTTTATATAGGTGAAGTTAAAATAAAATAAAAATTTACCTAAATAAAAAATTTACCTAAAATAAAAAACAAAAGCTAAAAAAATCTAGAAAAAACATAAATATATCAAAATCTGTAAATAATAATAAGATATATAAAAAATCTGAAAGTAAAAGTAATAAGTAATATGTCAATAATAAATAAACAGAGAATTAAGTATAGTTTTAAAATTGTTCTTTATTTAAAAAATCTAATTATTAGATATATAGCCTGAAATAAAATATGAAAATCTGTAAATAAAAATAATGCAAGAAAGTAAATAAAAACACCTCATAAAATGCAGTTTAAAGCTTTTACTTTTATTTAAAAAAACCTAATAATTAGATATATAGCCTGAAATAAAATATGAATATTTGTAAATAAAAATAATACAAGAAAGTAAATAAAAACACATCGTAAAATGCAGTTTGAAGCTTTTATTTTTATTTAAAAAAAATCTATTTATTAGATATATTGCCTGAAATAAAATATGAATATCTGAAATTAAAAATAATACAAGAAAGTAAATAAAAACACATCGTAAAATACAGTTTAAATCTTTTACTTTTATTTAAAAAAAGTTTTTTATTATTTTATTACAATTTAAAATGAATATTCCATCTCATTTAACACAGCATCCAGCTCATCGTCATTGAAAATATTAAGCACCTCATACAGAGGTTCCGGAGTGCTCGTCCGAAATGAACACTCGAACACCGGTGATGGTGTCCAGCTTCGGTCGATTATTTCCTCGGCTTGTTGTTGATGTGGTCTTCTCACATATGGGACAGGTCTCCTTATTGGGGCAGGCGACGACAGCCTAATGACCCAATTGTCCATCCCTGTGAACCGGCGGCGGCATCTCCGTGCTTCACCCATATTAAGGGGGTCATACACCCTAAATGGCGGTGGCATCTCGTGTTCATCCTCGCCAAGCAGCTCCACAGCTGGCTTCCCTATTATCCACCCATCAAGGGTGTTCGTCTGGGTTGCCATACATTTGTTTGATGTTGTCATTTTTTTTTTATTTAATTTAGTTGTGTTTTTTTTGCTTTGGTTTTTTTTTTGAACGTTATGCTGCTGTTTGCTGCTTTTTGATTTTGAATGGTTGAGCTCCAACACACACATTTTATACTCATCAATATCGGGAAATAATCAGATGAAACACACACACACACACAATTAAAAAAAAAGAAAGTCCTGCTTTCTCTTAAAAAGGAAAAGTGGAACCAATAGAGAGATACGCCCATCACTTGTTGCACCAATGGAGAGATGCGACAAATACTTGTTGCACCAATTGAGTGATGCGGTCAATACCTGATGCACACTTAAATAATGTCATTTTTATCTATCCACGAATTGTGCGCAGTCGAAAACCCTAACCATTTAACTAGCACCTGACCTTTTCGTCGTTCTATTATTTTCTCAACTAGATAAGTTTGTGGTAACTTTGTTTTTGTTAGTTTCTCTTTATAAAAACCGCCTTTCACTTCGGTGCCCTCATAGTCTTTCAATATGTATGTAGAAGGGTATGTATTTTGTATTTTTTTAATTTGAAAAATTTCAATTTTAGTTAGCTTTCATTTCCTAAAATTATTTTTATTTTTTTATTGTCCTCAATGCACCCAATTAGCAATGTAAAATGTTTGTCAAGTTTTTCTTTTATACTTTCTATATTTATTAGTATCGTTTATATTCTTTTGTAATAAATCAACTCTTTGGTTTCTTTGTTTTATTGATAATAAAATAGTGTGGCTTATATCATCATTGACTTTAATTAATCGATCATCCACATCATCCCTTAATAACTAAGTCATTCGCATCCTGCGGTTGTATATGTCGCATTATGAACGTATTTTGACCACGGTACGTGTCTGTAACATTATGAACATAGTTTGACCACTGTGTTTGCAAGACGCTGCTGCGCAATGAGTTTGGTATATTGTGAAATCATTCTTAGAATTTAACTACAACCACTAAGCAGAAAATAATAAAGAGCATTTATTCAGTACGGCGAAGTTTACCATTCAGTACAAGTGAGATCAGATCCAGGCAGACAAAAGAGCGAAAAGAGCGCTTTGCAGAAATCTCTCGCCTCAAATTTTTGCAGACAAAGTGTGCAGCGCAGAAACTGCAAGTCATTCCTTTGCCTGTTTTGCTTGCGAACGTTGAGCAACAGCAGACTCGAGCCGCTGGATCCAATCGTTGTGCATATGTATGCGTTCATAATATGAACTTCATATGTGAGCGAGCTCGCAGCCAGTGTGAGCTGTTTGTAGATAGAGAGGGCGCGCGGGGGGTAGGCAACCAACGGGCAAAATGCATTACAGTTACGCAAAGTTGCGAACAAATTTCGAAAGTGTATTCAGTACTGCATTGGTACATATGTAAAAGGAAAAATATCAAAAATAACAAAAACCTCGGCAAGCAGGCCCAGCAAGAAATATATGTATCAATCGCACTTGCATACAATATGTATCACAAACTTTTTACCGTTCTTGCTGTCCGCTGACCCGCCGCCTCTTCTTTAATCGACGGGCCGCTGAACCCAAAGGGAAACTGAACAAAACAACAACGCGCTGGCTTGTCGTTGCTGAGACGCACAAGCTGCACATATAAAAAATACCCCTTGAACCAATATTCAATAATTGTCAATGAAAAATCTAATATATGATTCAAATATATATATTGTTTATGCTAGATATAAACAATAAAAAATGCTAGAATAAACATGTAGAATTTAAATAATTTTAAAGAATTTCAAGTTTTGCTATTCAATTGCACAAGGTTAATATTAAGTTTATACTACCCTTCCAACTTTGACTTTAATAAGCATATTGAAGCAAAACTCAAGAACTGCCGATTTACAATTTTGTGAAAATAACAAGAATACAGACCGCGCCTACAGCGTTGCCGAAAACCAACAAAAACTAGTAAAAAGTACTTTTGCTTGTTGTACTTTTTGTTGCATTTTGGCAGCGGTGCGCGGCGTATACACAGGCGTACACACATATAAATTTGCTGTTTGTGGGCAAAGAAATATGCGTTGATAGATTTTTGGGTGGCGAGACATTGTTGTTGCTGCTTGTGAGAAATACTTTATCTTGCATGGATTGCTTTGATATGATTCGATTATAAATTTATGACATTTATATGCAATCATCACATCGGTTATAATGTGTCATTGTATTTTTAATATATATGCATATTAAATGTAATTATGTTTGTATATGTTTTATTAGTTCTAAGTTATTTCAATAGTTATAAGAAACCTGTAATAAATAGTAATAAATATAGCAATTAATAATAAATATACACATATTGTTAACATTGCACTTATTTATGTTTCTCAACCTGTTTATAAATTGCCAAAATCCTAAAAGTGCGACAAGTCAGTTAATGCCATAACAATAACCACTCATACAAACGAGCTGGATATACATACACGAGCACACACATGCAAATGCAAGGCATAGGGAAAAATATAAAAAATCTAGGCAAAGCACAAAGCAGGTAGCCCAACCAAACCAAACTCACATGTATTCATATACTAATGCATTTTGCCCGTTGGTTGCCAACCCCCCGCGCGCCCTCTCTATCTACAAACAGCTCACACTGGCTGCGAGCTCGCTCACATATGAAGTTCATATTATGAACGCATACATATGCACAACGATTGGAACCAGTGGCTCGAGTCTGCTGTTGCTCAACGTTCGCAAGCAAAACAGGCAAAGGAATGACTTGCAGTTTCTGCGCTACACACTTTGTCTGCAAAAATTTGAGGCGAGAGAGTTCTGCAAAGCGCTCTTTTCGCTCTTTTGTCTGCCTGGATCATGATACAATTAATATTAATTAAATTAAAATTAATATTAATTGTATCATGGCCTGGATCATGATGGAATAACATAAGATGGTCCCGTCGGCAGCCGAAGTTTTACGAAGTATCCACTTATTTCAGTGCACGTTTGCTTGTTGAAGAGAAAGGTTGTGTACGGACGATTTTTGTCTCTTGTTCATTAACCCTTAAGCGCACATTTATTAATATGAAATATTGCAAATTTTGCTGTAAAGTATATATTTTAAAATTAAGTACCTAAACCACAACATTTCCATTATGAATCAAATACAGCGTTTGATTGGTAATTCAAAACTGTTAAAAATTAAACTTTAAAAAAATTTCTGGTCTTTTATTATAAATGCCATATTCAAACCCTACGGACATGCTAAGGCTTAATCAACAATCACATTGCCGCCTCACTCACACTCAATACGACACTATACTTTGTTCATTTCACTCGCACATATTGCAAGCATACAATAAGTGGATGGCTGTTGCCGACGGGACTACCTTATGTTATTCCATCATGGCCTGGATCTGATCTCACTGGTACTAAATGATAAACTTCGCCGTACTGAATAAATGCTCTATATTATTTTCTGCTTAGTGCTACAACGTAGAATATGACTGCCGCCTAAATACCGTACGAGTGAGGCGACGGCGTTGTCGCGCTGTCGCCGAGTGTAGTCCAGCTTGCGTGTGTAAAGAAGCATAGCTCGATGCGTGAGCAGAAAATGCGAGTAGTTGCATGCAGACGATTGCACACGCGAGTTGTATAATAATAATATATAATAATAATAAATCTGCGACATCAGAAGTGGGATCTGCTTTGCCTACAAATATCACCGATGCATACTTGGCAGCCTTACAAGTGCAAAACAGCAACCTATTGGAGATTATCAAAAATATGCAGACACCAAGGGCATCGGCAACTGATGAAAAAGGAAAACACATAACTCTGCCAAAATTTTATCCTGAGGGAGCTGGTGCAGATGCCTCAGCTTGGTGTACAACAGTGGATCTCATTTTTGCTGATAAAATGCACGAAGGTAGCAGCCTGATGATAACTTTAAGTAAGGCGCTAGAGGGAAGTGTATCACAATGGCTGTCCCAAATATGCTTTACTGGTATCACATGGCCACAATTTAAAGAACTCTTCGTTCAACGCTTTGTTGGCATCGAAACGTCTGCTGCCACACTAATGAAAATTTTGAACGGGCGACCAAAGTCTGGAGCAAGTTACACCGAATATGGGAGCCGAATCGTCACCTTACTAATGTCATAATTTAAATCTAATGATCTGGAGGAAATTGCGGTTTCATTAGCTCTGGCCCAGATGGCACAAATTGATGACAAATTGTCGCTCTGGGTTTTTGCAAACAATATTAAAACTCGAAATGAAATGCAACAACAACTACAAGCGCACACTTTTAAAAAACGGAACGTAGATGACGACGCATTTACAACAGGCCCGGAGCGTAAGAAGCCTAAGTATCTCTCTTAAGTGAAATGCAAGTATTGTGGAAAGTCTGGACATAAATATGCCGAATGTCGTGCTCGGCAGAGGACACCAATTCAAGGAAAAAGCCACTATGGAAGTTCAAGGCAAGGATCAAAAGACCGGTCATCTGTCAAATGTTTCAAATGCGACGAGCCTGGGCACTTCGCATCCGCTTGTCCAAAGGACGATCACGAGAAAACGACCGAGTAATCGAGAAACGTGTAGACATCTTTACTGTAGCTCCACCGTCACGTAACAATAAGTAGTTCAAGCGGTGAGTCCGTTCCATTTTGCTTCGACTCTGGCGCTGAATGTTCCTTGGTTAAGGAAAGCGTCGCCAATAAATTTAGTGGAAAAAGAATTAATAACAATGTTAAACTAAACGGCATAAGTAATGATTCAATATGTAGCACTCAACAACTATTATGTAATATAAATATTGATCAATGCTATTTATAGATTTTGTTACATGTTATTATAGACAAGTATTTGAAATATGACGTCAAGCTTTCGTCTTTCGTTGGTGTCGGTTGTGTTTTATGAGCGCTCTCAATAAGTTATTGTTTTCTTGTGTTTGTGCACTTAGTGTTACTTGGTTTTATTTGGTAAACGATTCTAGCCGTGATCGCAAATATACGTTGTATATATTTACGTGTGCTTAATAATAGTTGCGGACTTAAATTACATTTGAAGTCGCAGCAGAACCAACGCTGCATTTGCTTTAAAAAAACATATGTACATACATACGTATATTTGCATTTGCTTATTCTGTGCTTGTTCTGTGTTTTCTTTCATCCAATAACAACAAACAGCTTGTCTTATTTTCTTGCTCTTGCACTCCAGCATCAGTCCTCTCACGCTAACGTCCGCTCTTATCCGAAGTACTTGTAGTTGTATCTGCCAACGCACTCTAGCTCTCTCGCTCTGTTGCTTTTTACCGTTTGATCGTGCTCATTGCATCAACGCCTTCACACTTACTTTCGTGAACCCTACATCTTTTTGATAAAGCATATTACTTTTTTTCTTTTTATTATTATTTTTATTTATTCAACTTAAAATCAATATGCTACTTTGTTGCAGCAACAACTGCAAATTGGTTGGATCATCCAACCAAGACTTTATTCTGTGCCGATTGTGTGACAATGTGATACACATGAAGTGTGTTGGCTTTACGGCCAAAATACGGGACTGCTTAATTGCAGACATAGGCCTTAAATGGTTTTGTCCGACCTGTAATGAGGTCGAAAAGGAGTCGACTCAATTTATGAGACAGACATATGTAGGTTTTAAGACAATGCATACTGCATTTAATAACCTAAATACTTCCTTTAAAGAGTTGCAGTCGAGCTTCAAAAAAGGCAAGTTGATGAGTAATTCGCCGAAGCGTAAAAAGACTTCAGGGCCTAATCCACTCACTGTTCCTCCGGTCTTGGTCACCACTCCCCTTTTGGTACCTATCGCTAATCCCCCAACGGGTTCAATTGCTAGCCCATTAATGCATTTTAATTCGCCGGCAAGAAATCCAAACCATAACCCTTCCCCGATTTTAACACCCAATCTTTCTCTTCCAACAGCTTGTGTGCCTATTAAGCCTACTGAAGGTACACCGGGGGCTCACAAGCCTCTTGTTGTTGTGCCTTTGAACAAATTTATTTTCGTGTCTAGGCTAGCATCCGACACTTCGTTGGATGATGTTAGTGCCTACATTAAAAGTAAAATAGACTCTCCATTTATAACTGTTGAAAAGTTCAAGTTTAAACAAGCCCGAACCATATCTTCTTTCAAATTGAGTGTTCCGCCCGAACTTTTCTCGACAATTTGTTCTGGAAAGTTTTGGCCACCGCAGCTCATTGTAAAGGAGTATGTGAATAGGCATAAAATTAATAATAACGATAGTAGGTTCAGTAGTGCACCAACTGTTAGCCACCCTGTTGCCTCAACTTCGGCGGCAAAAAACTAACAAAAGTAGTTAGCTTGGCCTATCAAAATGTTCGAGGCCTTAACACTAAACTTTCTAAACTATATGTAAACAGCTTATCCTTTGATTCTCAGATAGTAGCACTGACAGAAACCTGGTTAAAACCTGATATATCTGATTATTCCGTTTTGCCTATGAAGTATAACCTTTACAGGTGCGATCGCACCTCCCGCAAGGGGGGCAGTGTTCTCATTGCTGTTGATTCCTGTATTTCCTCTGAACAGATTCAATCTCATGATCATCCGGATATTGAGTTCATATGTGTTAAAATATTATTTAGAGGCCGCTCTCTTTATATTACTTGTTCATATATTCCTCCCAATTCTGATATTAACATTTACAAATCCCATCTGAATGCCCTGCAGCTTGTGTCGTCGTTGTTGACGGATATGGATCAACTTATAGTGGTTGGTGATTTTAATTTGCCACATGTGTTATGGTCTGTGAATGACACATCTTCGGCGCAATTACCGGCCACTTCTGATGATTTTATCGATGGCCTTTTTGAGTTAGGCCTATCACAAGTTATAAGGGTGCATAACAGTAGTAATAAAATGCTAGATTTAATATTTGTTTCTGACTCTGATTGTAGTAATGTTAGTAGAGTACACCCTTTAGTGCTTCCCGAAGATACCTACCATCCAACTTTAGAACTTTCATTTGAACTTTTTAACCTTAGCTCAACATCTAACAATTGTTTAAAGACACGATGTTTTCGTAAAACTAACTTTACTAAATTAAATGACCTTCTTCAGCATACTAATTGGTCTCAACTTTATTCTTGTACTGATATAGAAACTGCTATTGCCATTTTTTACAGGACTTTGAATTCATATTTGGATATATGTGTTCCCGTCACTGTTCCTTTAAGTGAAAATAAACCACCTTGGTTTACGAGGGAACTATCAAAATTAAAAAACGTGAAAACAAGATCCTATAAAAAATTTAAAAGATCTGGAAATACTTTAGATTTATCCTTGTATATAATTGCAAAGTCAAATTTTATTTCTGTAAACACTATTTGTTATAACAATTATCTCAATCGTTGCAGATCAAACTTTTCCCGCGATCCGAAACAGTTTTTTAAATTTGTTAACTCTAAACGTAAATCTTCTTGCTTGCCTTCCTCGGTTTACCTTGATAATACAAAAGCAAATACCGATCAGGCAGTGGCCGATCTCTTTGCTGAGTATTTTCAATCTGTATACACATCGAGTTCATATAGTTGCACTAATTCCTATCCTTTTCAAGTTCAAGCGTCAAACTGCATTTATGTCCCAGTTATAACTGAGTGTACGCTGCTAGGCGACCTCAACACTATCAAACCCGGCTTCTTGCCTGGTCCTGATGGAGTGCCAGGTTGTATACTTAGATATTGTGCGGACTCACTTTGTAAACCCTTACACAAATTATTTAACTTGTCAGTTGACTCAGCTGTGTTTCCTGGTATATGGAAGGAATCTTTTTTTATTCCACTCCATAAAAATTCTTCTAAGTCGTTAAAAACTATAGGGGAATATCTAAGTTGTCTGCCATTCCGAAAGTCTTTGAAAAAATTATTTGCACCCAATTGCAGCACTTATGTACTTCAATTTTATCCCCTTATCAACACGGTTTTGTTAGGCGAAGATCTACTACCACCAACCTTCTTGAGTTTACCTCACTAGTTATCAAAGGGTTTCAGGACAAAATGCAAACTGACGTCGTTTACACAGATTTTAGTAAGGCATTTGATTCTGTTAGTCATTCTTTGCTGCTTCAAAAATTAAATATTATTGGATTTCCAGCAAAACTCCTGTCGTGGCTTTCTGAGTACTTGTGTGGCCGAACACAAAACGTAGTTTTTAAATCTTCTGTATCCAAATCTAGTTTTGTTACCTCTGGTGTTCCTCAGGGGAGTCACATGGGACCATTGCTATTTAATCTATTTATTAACGATCTTCCAGCTGTTATTACTAACTCTCGTGTTTTTATGTTTGCTGATGATGTAAAGCTATGTTTCACCTATAATGATGATTCTCTATGTAACTTACTACAGTCGGACTTGGGTGCACTGTCGGCTTGGTGCCGTTATAACTTACTTAATTTAAATTGTTCAAAATGTAGAATCATGACTTTTTGTAGAGGTTCCCCTCATACTGCTCACTACGTGCTTGATGCTTCACCACTTGTCCGCGTTTTTGAAACTAAAGATTTAGGCATCATTCTTGATAGCAAATTAAAATTTGATTCTCACATATCGTCGATGGTCAATAAGGCCATAAATGTACTTGGCTTCATCAAGCGGTGGTCAAAAGAGTTTTATGATCCCTACACCACTAAAACGCTATATACATCATTGGTACGCCCCATCCTGGAGTATGGATCTTGTGTGTGGTCCCCGCAATACGGGCTTCACCGGGATAGAATTGAATCTGTGCAGAGGAAATTTCTTCTGTTTGCGCTCAGATGTTTTAACTGGGTTCCTGGAATAGACCTACCACCCTATTCAAGTAGACTTCTTTTAATTAATCTTCCTTCCTTGTTGAGCCGTAGAATTATGCATGGTGTATTATGTTCTGACTATAACAAACTTTATTCTCTTGTCTCTCTGGAGACCTCGACTCCAGTTCTAAAACGATCTATCCTTTCTGCCTTATCTAATCGTAACCACTAATCACTAATCTTCCACTGGTCTGATTGGGTTTTTCTGGGTTTTTCCCAATCCACGCAACAAATGTTGGACCAGTTATATTTATTTGGAATTTCCCAGAGCTTTAACGTTAACTTTTTAAATTTTTTATCTTAATTTTGAACTTTATTTCAGATATTATAATTATTTATTTTATATTATATTATTTTAATATTATAATTATAGTTAATTTTGATTTGTCAGCTGCTCATAGCCGACATAAAATAAATAAATAAATAATTGGTCGTGAAATTTTTAGCCAGGGCTTTGGCGTAACCATGGACGCTGACAAATTTCAAATTTACACAACCAAAAGAGTAGAATCGTTAGTAATTACCAATTATGAAGATGTCATAGAATCAAATAGTGAACTTGATGATCTTGATAAGGCAGCCTTGATAAATATTTTAAAATGTTATTTAGACTGGTTTATTGATGGAATACCAAAGACTAGGGTCAACACAGGGCAGTTGGAAATTAGATTAATACAACGTACAACGGCGGCCTTATAGGCTTAGTGAAGAAGAGAAAAACAAAGTGCGGATTAAAGTTGACGAATTACTAAAAGCTGAAATTATTCGGCCAAGCTGTTCATCTTTCGCTAGTCCTATGATGCTAGTTAAAAAAAAAAATGGCCAGATCGACTGTGTGTGGACTTTCGCATGCTAAACGCAAAACACAGTAGCTGACAAGTACCCATTGCCCCTCATTTCAGACCAAATTGCTAGACTTCGTGGTGCTAAATATTTTTCGTGCATAGATATGGCAAGCGGCTTTTACCAAATTCCAGTTCATGAGGACTCAATCGAACGAACTGCATTTGTAACGCCAGAGGGTCAATACGAGTTCTTGACAATGCCGATTGGTTTGAAGAACGCACCATCTTTAGCTTTAGCTTACACTTATGCAATTGTGTATATTGATGATGTTCTCATAATAGCAAAAAGCAAAGAAGATGCGCTAGTTAGATTGCAGACAGTATTGGAGACATTAACCAAGGCTGGATTTTAATTTAATGTCACTAAGTGTTCCTTTCTCACCACAAGAATAAAGTATCTTGGATTTGAATTAAGCAACGGAGAAATCAGGCCAAATTCACGAAAAATTCAAGCTTTAAAAGGATTACCACCACCCCTAAATGTCTCACAGCTAAGACAATTTATTGGTTTAGCCACATATTTTCGGCAATTTGTGTTAAATTTCGCCCAAACACTTAAGCCTCTATATCTTCTCACCTCTAAGAAAAACACTAACTTTGTTTGGTTACCAGTGCATGAACAGATACGAATAAAAAAAATAACTATATTGACTCAGACGCCAGTTTTAATCATATTCGATCCGCAATACCTAATAGAGCTACATACTGACGCAAGTTTTAATGGTTATGGAGCGATTCTATTACAACATTGACAAAAAACCTCGTGTCGTAGAGTATTACAGTAAGTGTACGTCTTCCGCCGAATCTAAATACCATTCATACGAATTGGAGACGTTAGCAGTGGTAAATGCTATTAAATACTTCCGACATTATTTGCAGGGACGTAAATTTATAGTTTACACTGACTGCAATTCATTAAAGGCCAGCCGCAGAACACTAGATTTAACACCGAAGGTGCATAGATGGTGGGCGTTTTTACAGGCATTTGATTTCGAAATAGAGTATAGAAAAGGCGAGCGAATGGCGCATGTTGATTTTTTCTCTCGGAATCCAGTGCTTGAACAACATAAAAGTTCGAATAAGATACCTGAATTACGAATTAATTTGACTGAGGTTTCTGTTAACTGGTTGGTTTTGGAACAACAGCGAGATTCTGAGATACAAGAAATAATTTTAAAGTTAAAAAGTAATGAATTACCAGGAAATCTGGACAAAACATATGAATTACAAAAGGGAATACTACATAGAAAAATACAGCGAAATAGTAAGACCAAATGTTTGCCGGTAATACCAAGAGCTTTTCGATGGGCCGTCATAAATCACGTTCATGAAGCTATTATGCATCTGGGATGGGAAAGGACGCTGGACAAAGTCTATTGTTATTACTGGTTTGAAAATATGTCTCAATATGTGCGTAGATTTGTGGAAAATTGCATCACATGTAAAGTATCGAAGCCACTTGTGGGAAAAGTGCAGGCTGAGCTGCATCCTATTCCTAAAATAGAAATACCGTGGCATACGCTACATATTGATACCACAGGCAAATTGAGTGGTAAAAATGATTTGAAGGAATACGTCGTCGTCCTTATAGATGCCTTCACCAAGTTTGTTTACTTTTATCACACACTAAATATAGATTCTGAAAACTGCATTAAGGCTGTAAAATCAGCCGTGTCCTTATTTGGTGTACCCACTAGAATTATAGCCGATCAAGGACGTAGTTTCGCAAGTAAAAGTTTTCGCGAATTTTGCTCCTCTCAAAAAATTAATCTACATTTAATTTCTACTGGTGCAAGTAGAGCAAACGGTCAGGTAGAACGGGTCATGAGTACCCTGAAAGGTATGCTGACTGCTGTCGAAACCAGTCAGAGATCGTGGCAGGATGCGTTGGCTGAAGTGCAGCTAGCAATGAATTGCACGATTAATCGTGTGACTAAGTTTAGCCCTTTAGAATTATTGGTTGGTAAGGAAGCTCGACCTTTTGTCTTGATGAAGTAGACAAAGAAAATTTGAGAAAAGAGGCTAAAAAGAATATGGAAACTCAAGCAAGGTATGACAAAAATAGGTTTGATAAAAATAAAGCTAAAATAGTAAATTTCAAAGTGGGTGATCACGTTTTGCTCAAAAACGAAAAACGTCATCAAATTAAACTTGATCCTAAATTTAAAAGGCCATTTGAGATAATTGAAGTATTGGATGAAGATAGATATACACTAAAATCTTTAACATGTAATCGAAAGTATAACTATTCTCATGAATGTTTAAAAGCAATACCAAATAATCAGATACTCGATGAGTTAAGTAAAGACAGAGACAGCACAATGGAAGTTGTGTCTGTTGCCCAATAGGGAAACTGAAGACCGCACCATAGCAGAAGAGACTTGTTATAGCGGGGGTCGTGTGTGTAAAAGGAACTACACAAATGATAAGTTAATTATGTGTAAAAGGAACTACACAAATGATAAGTTAATTATGTGTAAAAGGAACTACACAAATGATAAGTTAATTCTGTGTAAAAGGAACTACTCAAATTTGTTTAGTTTAAAAAAAAAAAAAAAATGTGTTACAGGAATTACACGAATGATATGATTTATTAAATTTAAATTATGTTACGGAAATTGAATTAGTTTAATTATGTTATGATAAGAATGAAGTTGAAACTGATTTGAATTATGTAATAAATTGAATGGAAATAATTCTTTGAACTGTCCAGAGAGTCTTTGAATCCTGAAGTATTATCACTTATGTGGTTGAGCTAAGACAACACATGAGGACGTGTTTTTTGTCAGGAAGGCCGTTTCGCATTATGAACGTATTTTGACCACGGTACGTGTCTGTAACATTATGAACATATATGTTCAAACTATAGTTTGACCACTGTGTTTGCAAGACGCTGCTGCGCAATGAGTTTGGTATATTGCGAAATCATTCTTAGAATTTGACTACAACGTAGAATATGACTGCCGCCTAAATACCGTACGAGTGAGGCGACGGCGTTGTCGCGCTGTCGCCGAGTGTAGTCCAGCTTGTGTGTGTAAAGAAGCATAGATCGATGCGTTAGCAGAAAATGCGAGTAGTTGCATGCAGACGATTGCACACGCGAAATGTAATTCGCTTCACTCATAAAGTTTGTGTGTCAACATGGCAGACCAGTCACAAGAAAATAATTAATCTGCGACATATACAACATATGATTCGTTTTTTCTGTATATTCAAATGATCATTCTCGTCAATGAGAAAACCCACTAATCTTTTGCTATTTCTGTTGAAATACTTCAAATGCTTAATATCACTCGAATAATGTCCAAACTTGTCAATTGTCATAATGAGTCAACTTTTATTTGAGTTTTTGAGTTTTTGAATGGATATTTGATGGTTATGCCTTCTCGGTGTGCCAATAACCCTCTTCTAAAGATATTTACTGACGTTTCATTGATCTCTGATTTCACAATCGGTTTTTTTTTTCTTAATGTAAATGCTTTGTCACAAACTCATTATTACTGTTTATACTTGAAATGATCTCATCGCTAACTTTATTAACAATGTCTATTATCTGGGTTATTTCCTTAGTTATTTCGTTCATTTTGACTTCCAAACCTTTCAACTTATTATTTCTTTGTTTTACTAACTGAGTAATAAATGCCGTTTGACTTTTCTTTAATTTAAATACTTCAACATCAACGTATTCTTTTATAACAAAATCATTATTATTTATTGGGCTGGTTGAATTTTTTATGCGTTTGTTCTGGGCATTTAAATTACCATACTCTTCAAAATCAATTCCAACCAAAGTTCTACTCCCCCTTTTTAATTTCTCCGAGCGTTCTTTATCGTTTGAGAAATGACTAAACGTATCAAGAGACATGTTAATAATAAGACTATTCAATGAGTGTAGACCATATTTATTAGAAAATTATGTTAGCCTCTCGCAACTCTTCAATTATCGATACAATTTCATTTTTATGACTACTGTTACCAGCTGCCTGTGAGGCGACCAAGAGCTTAAGTCTATTAACAATCTCATTAGGATTATCCCAGTATACAGTTCCGCCTTTATGTGTAGATTTTTTAATATTTAGAGGTGTAGACATTGCGCTTGGCTCAACAGTTTTGTGAAAAGGTTTTTTATTATATCAGTATACTTTTTGGAGCGATTACCCTTTAGTGCTCCACTAGGCTGATGATGTTTTCTATGCACATTTGTTTTTATTAAGATTTCCTGATACGAGTCCAAATCCATTTGATTATAGTTATGTGGATTTTTTAAAAAGATTAATGAATATAACCCAGGAGTAAGATTCCAATTTTCACCCGTTTCCTATTCTATTCTCTTGTTGTATACATTTATCTTATAGCTCCCTAATTAAGTTTCTCCTTTATTTTTAGTTGGTCAAAATGCTTTGTCTAGCTGTCCTGCTCGCTCTAACTCATTAAGACTGAGATCATACTCTTCATTACTTACTACATCAGAATAAATATTACTTTCTTCTTTTGGTATAAGCGGTTCATGAAATGATTGATTTCCATCTATTTCCCCATCTATTGCATCATAAAATTCACTAGTATAATTTTCATTCTCTTCAGCCTTATTTATACTTGTATCTTTTTCTTCTATTTTTACTCGGGGAGGTGGTTTAATATCTATATTTCCTTTAATCATCTTTTTAAGTTGTTCTGTTAACGGCTTAAATGTTTCTTCCAACTGATACTCATTAGCAGCTTTACCTAATTTAATGCTTCGAAATTTTCTTTTTAACGCGTTTCTTGATTTTGTTAATTTCTTTAGTATATGCTCATTCATTTTAATACAAGATGTTGTTGTTTCACCGTTCAAAACCGGAGGCGGTTTACCTGTTAAAAGAGGATATTGTTTAGCTGTTATTTTGTTGTGGTTTTTCAGAACAGCTTGATGTTTAGCTGTTATTTCGTTGTGGTTTTTGAGAAGCAGGTTGTTGTTCAGCTGTTATTTTGTTGTGGTTATTCAGATCAGATTGATGTTTAGCAGTTATTTCGTTGTGGTTTCTGAGAAAAAGGTTGTTGTTTAGCTGTTATTTTGTTATAGTTATTCAGATCAGCTTGATGTTTAGCTGTTATTTCGTTGTGGTTTCTGAGAAACAGGTTGTTGTTTAGCTGTTATTCTGTTGTGGTTATTCAGAAACAGGATTTTGTTTAGCTCTGGAGAAGTTTAATCATAGGACTGCTATATGTGACCTATTTAGATATTTGTAAAAAACTAAGATAGTTTGAAAAGATTATTTATTTATATACTCAGAAACTAATAAAAATTTTGTTTTTCTTCTATTTATTCATTTAAATGTAAAGTCTTAATTTTAAGTGAGTTAATAATTACTTTAAAACTGATTTTGCGGTAAGCATTAGAAACTTTAGACATAAGTGTCCGCAGTTAAATGTTCCAAATCGTTGTACTTGATTATAATTGTATTTTATGTTCTCTCCCAAATATCTAATAAGTTCTATAGGTGGAGCTAAATTTCCAAAACTATCGAAATATCTGCATTCCTCATCTGTTTTATAGTAAGCTACCCAATGAGTTCCAGGGCCGATTAACGAGTCCAAGTTAACAATACCACATTCTCTTAATCGTACTTGTTTCGGTAAGGAGTTTCTCATATAAACCCCTCTAAAATAAGCGATATATTTGGATTTTTCTCCAAGAGTACTATCAGAGGCTTTCACAGCTTTATCAGCTTTATGACGATTTTCTAAATCTTTATGTTTACAATAGTGCTCTCTACAAGCGGCATCTAAGGGATTTATTCCTTTGTCACCACGTTCTAAACGAATTTTAAGTTTTGTACCTGGGCCGCAAAACTGATATCCCGGTATGTGTAGCTCAACTGGAAAGGAGTTAATTATTTTATTAACAATGCCTCTGCCAATGTAGATAGTGGTTTGCTACTAATTGTTTTATAAAAGCGCACCACCATTTTATTTGTTGTTTATTCTTCAACGAGATTTTAGTGAGTAACGATCTGTATGT